>QGSO01000170.1:957962-1365959 GCA_011037825.1 Carya cathayensis
TCTCTCTCTCTCTCTCTCTCTAATCACGCCTCCAAGCAACCAAGTACTCCAAGCAAACACTTCAAATTTCTCTGTCGTCACCTTCTTTGCCCTTCCAATTCTAAGACCCGATCTCCCTCTTGATTTTTTGGCCTTTTTTGCTTGTTCCCCGGAGATTCTTTCCCTTTTTTCTTACGTATAATATTCGTACGTACAAGGAAATGTTTGGGATGTTTCTAGCCGTGCGATGCAACTAAAACTGAAGGCATGACTGGTGCGATGGCATGGATACGACGTTGTTGTGTTGGGGAGGTGAAGACGAGTTAATCATTTTAATATTGATCCAAGATCAATATTAATATTAAATTTACTACTCTTCTGGAGTTGTGATTTTATGGAATTCTTGTAAATAACACAGTTAGTGAAGGGCTTGAGTAGGGCTTCAAAAAATGGAATTAGGGCGCTGAGTAGTTGGATTAAGTTTGGAGGGCGCTGAGTAATTTGAAGTATAATCTGTTCTAAATAGTTGAAGGAAATCGAAGATATTGTCAAATCAAAAGATGAAACTTCAAATAATCCATCAGAGAATTTGATTAATTCTTACCTTACTCATTACCTGCAAATAGATTAGTAGCAATGTGGCGGGAGTGCCTGCAGCCGAAAGGAAAAAAAAAACGCTTCAACCAAATGAAAGGAAAAAAGATCCGCTTCAACCAAATGAAAAGAAAAAAAAACCCAGTATGAAGAAACAAAATTGGAAAGAGAAAATGAAGAACAGAGAATATGAGTATAGGAGAGAAGGTCTTACCCATTACTTGCAAATGAAAGGAATTTTCCTCTTGAAGATGAGAAGGGAAGAGAAGGGAAGACGGAGCAAGGTGGGTCGGCCATGGCTTTCTTGGAGAGAAAGTTGAAGTTTTCTATCTCTTTCTTGGCTGAGCCGATAGATAAAAGGCATCATCTTTAGCCATTTCACAAGATGGGTGGTGCGGATTTAACTGGAGGAAGATATTTTCTTTACCGATCACCTTAATGGTTAGGATTAGACACAATATTATCAGTAAAAAAAATTTACCGTCATAATATTATCAATAAAATTATTAAATTCCATTAATAAAAAATTTAATTTGTTTTAAAAATTTATTCAGTTAAATTTGTCATTCTTTTTTAACTATAAATTTCTATCGAATTAATAAAATTTATTAAGAGCCCGAGACATTGTCGTCTTCAATCATACAGGTCAAAGTCGTATAGTTCAATATTATTCCGAATTTTTTTTATAACTACTAACACATAATTTATTGAATTTCTTTTCTTTCATTATTTTATTCGCTCTAATTTATACTATAATAATTGTTGCAGAGTTATTATCGATGTCTGTAAATTTTTGCAATTTATAATTGGAATTTTAGTGTAAAATTATATGATTGAAATTTTGACATTGTGCCTAATTTTTTGAGTACAATTTATTTTCTGATATTTTTTATTTGATTACTTATATTGTAAGAGATAAACATTTTTAAATAAATAAACTTATATTTCTCCTCACATTGTAGGATTCAGACGTTTATCTATTTGCTGCTATCTCGGATACTCCATTTCCTTCAGGTTCTAAATTATTTTTTAGCTATTTGGCTTCTACTAAATTTTATTTATTTTGAGATATAATAGTTGCATTTAAATTTTCTGTATTCATTTCCTTATGTCTATAGTTTTATTTTATTCATGTCATTTTTTCATTTACTTATTCTCGATTACTTCGTACACATCGTAATTGGTTTATATACAATTTGTGTTATCACATTATGAACATATTTATAACATTTATTTATTTTCTTATAGACACAAATTTTCCCCATCATTGCTCTTCAACATTCCATTAGAATTTCCTATTATCTAACTAAATCGAATTATTGAAGGATTTATTCTCTTCAATAATGCAATGAAACGTGGTAAGATACATCGATATATGAATAAAAATACATCTAAGTATAACCAAACATTTTCTTCATATTATCTTATATGGATTTCCTATTTGAAATAAATTTGAAGGTGTTGAGAAAGACCAAAGAAAAAAATCTTCCTACGCTTCGTATTCACAAGAAAAAATAGAAGAGATATGTCGTAAAAAGAGAGAAAGGTATGCTGAACAAAGACTGGAAAATGATGTTAGATCAATTGGTGATAATGATTTCCTCGATGTGTTACGCGAAAAAAAACAACACATTTCTTCTGCTGCTAATATGAGGCATGAAATATTTCCTACAGAAGAGGTCGGATGTTCTTCCAATGTTACTATGCCTATAGTGACTTCAGAAAACAATTCATCTATACCATTGGAAATGGATTGTTTAGATTTTAATAGTCCTACAGAACTTCCAGATCAGATTATTTATCTTCCTTCAAACCATCCTACTTTCGAAACAAGGCCATCAACATCTTCCCGGGGTAAGAACCATATATAAAAATAGGTTCCTCATTCCTTTTGTATTCCTTCTTATTTGCTTTTTAAAATTTTTCAATGTCTGCCTCTTTTATCCTACAGGAAAACAACATCAAACATCTGCTAATTTTAGAGAAATTTTACGAACTATACCAATTGAGGCAAGTTTGTTACCATCGGTTCCATTCTGTAAATATTGCCAGGCAAAAAGGTTTCATCATGAACCGAATGGTTTCTGTTGTGCTGATGGGACAGTTTCTTTGATTAGTAATGATGTTCCAGATCAACTTTATCAACTATTTACTTTGAACTCAGATGAAGCTATTCACTTCCGTACCTATGTGCGCACATATAATAACAAATTTGCTTTTACATCATTTGGAGTTACATTCGATCAAGATCTATGCAGAAGAAATAGAGGAATTTACACATTTCGAGTTCAGGGACAAATATATCATTACATTAATGATTTACTCCCTGTCAATCAACATCCCTCTTATTTGCAGCTCTATTTCTTCGATACTGAACATGAAATAGAGAATCGTGTTTATGATTCCGAGAGATTAAATCCGTCAATTATTGGAAAAGTTATGGATATACTTCATGTTAATCCATACTCTACTTTTTTCCGGACTATTGGTGATCTACCCAATTTGGAGAAATACGGAATTCATATTAGATCAGATGTTGGTTTAGATCAACGCGTTTACAATGCTCCATCAGTCTCACAGGTCGCAGCTCTTTGGATTGAAAATGAAAATTCTGAGAGTTTAAAAGCCCGAGACATTGTCATCTTCAATCATACCTCAAAGTCGTATAGTTCAATATTATTTCGGTTGCTATGATCCATTGCAATATCCATTATTATTTTCCTTCGGTGATACTGGTTGTCATCAGGGCATACAGAAAATAAAAAAAGGGACAGCATTGTCATATCCTGGAAGAGGAAATACTATTCATGCTAATCAATTTCTTTCAGCAGAATACTTGCTTAGAAGAGAAGAAGAAGGTCTATTTTCATACTACTTCTCAATGCTTTAGGTTCTGTCCTTATATGATATTCATTCCTAATTCATTCGCTTTACTTTAATGTAGTTCTTACAAAAAAGAAAGAAAGAGCCAACTGTTTCATGCCGTGAGTATTACTGTTACAAGTTACAAATAAGAAAGAACAACAAAAGTATTTTGTTGCTGTGTGGTCGTCTGTTACAACAATTTGTAGTTGATATGTATGTGAAAATTGAGACATCAAGATTGGATTACTTCCGTAATAAGCAGCAACATATTCGATCGGAAGTATATCAAGGTATTGTTGATAGCATTTCAATTGGACAAACTAATGCTTCTAAAGTTGGTAAACGTATTATTTTGCCATCATATTTTATTGGAGATCCAAGGGATATGCGTAAGAGATATATGGAAGTAATGGCTTTGATTCAACGTTTTGGGAAACCAGATATTTTCTTGACCATGACATGTAATCCAAGTTGGAAAGAAGTTTTAGATGAGTTAGAACCACAGGAAGAGGCACAAAATCGGCCTGACTTGATTGCCCGTATCTTTAGAGCAAAATTGAAAGAGCTAAAAGATAATTTGTTCAAGCGGCAAATATTTGGAAAAGTTTCAGCATATGTTTATGTGATTGAACACCAAAAAAAAGGACTTCCACATGCTCATTTCCTAATTGTACTGCAAAGAGATTGGAAGATGTATGCTCCTGAATCTTTTGATGATATCATATCTGCAGAAATACCTGATAAAGACAACAACGTGCATTTATATAAATCAATTGTTAGACATATGATGCATGGTCCTTGTGGAATATTAAATCCTATCAACATATGCATGAAAAAAGATGGAAAATGCAGAAATCAGTACCCAAAAACTTTCATGACTGCTACTATTGTAGGAAATGTTTGCTTCCCGCAATACAGACGCCGTGATTCTGGAATGTCTGCTAAAGTTAGAGGCAAAATTTTGGATAATCGTTGGGTTGTTCCACATAACCCATATCTAATTGCAAAATATGATTGTCATATCAATGTTGAGATTTGCTCCACAATTAAGGCGGTCAAGTATCTTTATAAATACATTTATAAGGGCCATGATCGTGTCGCTTTCAATTTAATTTATGAAAATGGCACTGAAGATATCAATAAAATCCGACAATTCCAATCGGCAAGATGGATCACTCCACCTGAAGCCATGTGGAGGATATATGGTTTTACTCTTAATGAAATGTATCCAGCAGTCTACATTTTACATCTACATCTTGAAGATCAACACATGTTAACCTTTCGTGCACATGAAAACCTGAGCAATGTTGTCAACTCGGATTCCTCAGCAAAGTCAATGTTAACTGAATTTTTTTGCAACAATTCAGAGAGATACAAATGCACGTAAATTGCTGTACAAAAAATATCCAGAAGCTTTCGTTTGGAATCAACAATACAAAATATGGACTCCAAGAAAGAAAAAAACTGTGATAGGGCGGATTATTACAACAAATCCATTTAAAGGTGAAAGATATTATCTGCGAATATTATTAAATCACATCAGAGGCCCTTTATCATTTGATCATATCAAGACAGTTGATGGTATCATTGCACCAACATTTCGCGAGGCAGCTACTTTGCATGAGTTGTTAAATAAAGATAATGGCCTTCAAGATTGTTTACAAGAGGCGTCTTTGTATCAAATGCCATATAGTTTGAGGCGTTTATTTGCAACAATCTTAGTATATTGTAATCCTACAAACCCAAGGGAACTTTGGGAACGCTTTGAAAAAGACATGTCAACTGATTTCCAAACATCTGATGCAAATACAACAGATGTAAGAAAAAAGCTCTTACAAAGTGTTTCTTCTACACTTGAATCAATGGGAAAAGATATCAACGTCTTCCATCTCCTAAATTCTAATGTCTCCTATGATGAAGAGCAATCTCAATGTAAAGAAATCAGTGATGAATTAGAAGTTGCAATTCCAGAAGATGATCTTTTAGCATCAGAGACTCTTAATTTTGAACAACTACAAGCATATAATGAAATCTTACAGAAAGTTTTTTCCAACGAGACTGCTGTATTTTTTATTGATGGCCCTGGTGGTACTGGAAAGACATTTCTATACAAAGCACTTCTCGCTAAAATCAGATCTGAACATTTAATTGCACTCGCAACTGTATCATCTGGTGTTGCTGCATCTATTTTACCTGGTGGTCGAACAGCACATTCGCGATTCAAAATTCCATTAGATGCTGAAAAAAATACCATATGTAGTGTCAGCAAACAGGGAGGTCTTGCCAGATTATTACGTCTTTCAAGATTAATTGTATTGGATGAGGCACCTATGTCTAGAAAAGAATCTGTTGAAGCATTTGATAAAATGTTAGGAGACATAAATGATTCAGAATTGCCGTTTGATGGAAAAATTGTAGTATTTGGTGGGGATTTCTGTCAAGTTCTTCCAGTTGTTCGTAAAGGCACAAGACAAGAACAAATTAATGCTAGCTTAGCTGCCTCTTATCTCTGGCCTATGATGAAAAAAATCACCTTAAATGAAAATATGCGAGCAAGGTTAGATCCGGATTTCTCAGAATACTTGTTACAAGTCGGCAATGGAACATCACCAATTACTATTGAAGAAAATATAAAAATTTCCAATGAAATGCTCATCCTGTATACCAATTATCTTAAGTCTTTGGAAGATTTAATTGATGCTATTTTTGGAGATATAAATATTTATTCAGATAACCTTTTACAGATGAGCAATCGAGCTATATTAACACCGAGAAATGTTTATGTTGATCAGATTAATGCTATACTGATTGAAAGATTCCTTGGTGAAATTATACGTTATTATAGGTTCGATGAAACAATAGATTCATCTGAACAAGGTATTATGGAAGACTTCCTGAATACATTGAAACCGAATGGACTTCCGCCTCATGAATTATTGCTTAAAAAAAATTGCCCCATCATGTTGCTCAGAAACATTGATCCTTCTGAAGGCTTATGTAATGGAACACGTTTGATCTGTCGCAACTTCAATCGCAATGTCATTGATGCAGAAATTGCAATCGGTCACTACAGGGGAAAGAGAGTTTTCATACCAATGATTCCATTCCTACCAAATGCAGATGAAAACAATGGATTTCCATTTAAAAGAACACAATTCCCTATCAGATTAAGTTTCGCAATGACAATAAACAAATCACAAGGACAGACACTAGATTTTGTTGGAATATACCTGCCTCAACCTGTATTTTGTCATGGTCAATTATATGTGGCCTTATCAAGAGCAAAAAGTAGTAACTCGATAAAAGTTCTCATCAGAACAGTATCAAATGATCAATCTGAAGAAAGCTACACAAAAAATATTGTTTATAGAGATTTATTAAAAATGGCACATTCAACATGAGCCTACATAGGTAATATATTTATAATATATCTCTATTCATTATGTCTACTTCTCTTTTATTTTTATATAATGTTATTGTTGTATTCTATTATATCTTATTCTAATTATTTTATAAAATATTAATTTGTTCCATTAATATATTCTTTTATTCTATGCATAGGTACCCATCAAGATGCGGACTGTCTATCAATCAATCGAAGATATTACTCCGAGTACAAAGGATTGGAAGATAAAAATGATTGTCGGTGAGAAATCACCAAAACGTACTGCTCAAGGTTCAACAAAAAATTATCAGAAGTTAACATTAATTGATCCCAAGGTATTAGATGTCATATATTTATAATTTCTAAAAATAAAATTTTTATCTTCGATTAATGTAAAAATTATATTAATAAATTTAATATATACCTTATAAAACATATTTGTTTTCATTCTATTTCAGAAATATTATAGTTCTTTAATCTCAAAACTTTGCTTTACAAAATATTTTATGTATATTTTAAACATTATGTATTATGCTTTACAGGGCAATCGGCTGCAGGCAGTCATATTTGGCAACGACATCGATTCGCGTGATGATACACTACACATATTTCAATCTTACTACATCAGCAACGCGTCTGTGAAACTGTTAGATCTAAAATATAAAACTGAAGCACATAAGTACCAATGGATTTTCAATTATAAAACAATTGTTGAAGATATACCAGACGATGATGAAGCTTTGCAGCCACCTGAATACAATTTTATTCCTTTCACTGACTTACACAATTACAAAGACACAAATGCTGAAATAGGTCATTTCTACTTCATCATGTCATTTTCTTTCATAATTTTTTTCATTTATAACTAACACATTTCTTCTGTTTTTGTTTTTAGATCTCTTGGCTGTTGCTGTACACATTGACCCACCTAAAGAGATAACTATAGCACATAAGCCTACATTGATTCAAGAAATATATATAATCGATCAAAGGTAAAACTATTATAGATTATTTTTAACACTTTATTTTAATATATTTCATGTATTACATCTCAATATTATATTCTTACATATTATTTCCTTAATTTTACAGCCTTATACCTGTTCGTCTTACAATGTGGGATCAATTTGTACGCGATGAATGTCAAACAATTTCAAATCTTATTGGAGCTAAACCAGTGATTCTTGCCACACGTTTAAAAGTTGGCTCTTATAATGGTATTTTTATTAAATAACATTCACTTTATTTCTTATATATTTTATATTTTTGACATTGCTAATATATCATCACGATGCAGGACTATCTCTTTCGTCAAGACCGAAAAGTGTTTTTACTATTGAACCTTTTATTCCTATTACAACATCGTTGCGACAATGGTAATATATTTCTATTAACATATATAAAAATATATATTCATGTTATGTTTTATTTTGTTTCTTCTATTCTTATCAATTTATATATAAATTTTAAGGGCAACACTTAATGAATCACTACTTGAAGAAATTGTTGAAAAAAGAGTACCTGATTCATCAGCATCAGCCTCAAGTGTTAGTATTCGATCCATAATAAAGATTGATGATGTTGCTGCTTTCCTGAAGGCTTTACAACCTATGACAGTAACGTTCTACTTTTACAATTTTATTATTATATTTTATGTATATAAATATGATACACTATCCACTTTATACACATGTATGTTTTCATTTTTCATATAGAAACCAAATTTCTGGATTCGTGGACAAATATTTGTAGTTGATCTCCATCAGATATTTTTCTACATGTCCTGTATTGGATGCAACAAAGGAACGGGATATGCCTATAATGATAAATTCTTATGTTATCAATGCAAACATATGAGCATCGCACAACCACGGTATATATGTTTCCTTCATATTTTAATTTTGTAACTTCTGATATAACAATTTCCTCATATGAATAGATCATTAAAATTGACAAGTCTACTTTTATTTGTTCCAGTTGTCGAGCCTATGTTGAGATAGATGATAATACAGGACGATTGACAGCTGTCTTATTTGGAGCAATTGCAAAAGAGGCAATGGGTTGTACAGTAATTGATTTCATGAACCACACTGGCGAGGTAATGAAATTATTTAATACAATATTTATAGTATAGTGCACAAAAATATTACGTATAATATTATTGTCTATCAATATCTTCTAAATTTTTAAATATATTTTATACATGAACATTTACCATACGTGCAAAATATTACAACACATGTGTCAGAAAAAGAATGGGCCATACACGTTGCTGCAAATATAGATGAATTAAAAAAGCAACGACACAAGAATTTTACCGTCATATCTATGCATCCTGTAACCAAAACAACAAGCTAAGTTACATATGTATATATTAACCTCAAACTGCACGAATAGCGTTTTGTTAGCTTGAAAAAACTTACCTTTGAAGAGTTCCTGTAATATTTTGTTAATAAATTATATGAATATATATAAATCACAAAAAAAAAGTTTATGATAAAATTTTTTGAAACACAGATCCTAGAAAGCAATATATAAAACATATATATAAAACATATTAACAAAATATTACAGGAACTCTTCAAAGGTAAGTTTTTTCAAGCAAACAAAACGCTATTCGTGCAGTTTAAGGTTAATATATACATATGTAACTTAACTTGTTGTTTTGGTTACTGGATGCATAGATATGACGGTAAAATTCTTGTGTCGTTGTTTTTTTAATTCATCTATATTTGCAGCAATGTGTATGGCCCATTCTTTTTCTGATACATGTGTTGTAATATTTTGCACGTATGGTAAATGTTCCTGTATAAAATAAATTTAAAAATTTAGAAGATATTGATAGACAATAATATTATACGTAATATTTTTGTGCATTATTTAATAAATATTGTATTAAATAATTTCATTACCTCGCCAGTGTGGTTCATGAAATCAATTGCTGTACAATCCATTGCCTCTTCTGCAATTGCTCCAAATAAGAGAGCTGCCAATCGTCCTGTATTATCATCTATCTCAACATAGGCTCGACAACTGGAACAAATAAAAGTAGACTTGTCAATTTTAATGATCTATTCATATGAGTAAATTGTTATATCAGAAGTTAGAAAATTAAAATATGAAGGAAACATATATACCGTGGTTGTGCGATGCTCATATGTTTGCATTGATAACATAAGAATTTATCATTATAGGCATATCCCGTTCCTTTGTTGCATCCAATACAGGACATGTAGAAAAATATCTGATGGAGATCAACTACAAATATTTGTCCACGAATCCAGAAATTTGGTTTCTATATGAAAAATGAAAACATACATGTGTATAAAGTGGATAGTGTATCATATTTATATACATAAAATATAATAATAAAATTGTAAAAGTAGAACGTTACTGTCATAGGTTGTAAAGCTTTCAGAAAAGCAGCAACATCATCAATCTTTATTATGGATCGAATACTAACACTTGAGGCTGATGCTGATGAATCAGGTACTCTTTTTTCAACAATTTCTTCAAGTAGTGATTCATTAAGTGTTGCCCTTAAAATTTATATATAAATTGATAAGAATAGAAGAAACAAAATAAAACATAACATGAATATATATTTTTATATATGTTAATAGAAATATATTACCATTGTCGCAACGATGTTGTAATAGGAATAAAAGGTTCAATAGTAAAAACACTTTTCGGTCTTGACGAAAGAGATAGTCCTGCATCGTGATGATATATTAGAAATGTCAAAAATATAAAATATATAAGAAATAAAGTGAATGTTATTTAATAAAAATACCATTATAAGAGCCAACTTTTAAACGTGTGGCAAGAATCACTGGTTTAGCTCCAATAAGATTTGAAATTGTTTGACATTCATCGCGTACAAATTGATCCCACATTGTAAGACGAACAGGTATAAGGCTGTAAAATTAAGGAAATAATATGTAAGAATATAATATTGAGATGTAATACATGAAATATATTAAAATAAAGTGTTAAAAATAATTTATAATAGTTTTACCTTTTATCGATTATATATATTTCTTGAATCAATGTAGGCTTATGTGTTATAGTTATCTCTTTAGGTGGGTCAATGTGTACAGCAACAGCCAAGAGATCTAAAAACAAAAACAAAAGAAATGTGTTAGTTATAAATGAAAAAAAATTATGAAAGAAAATGACATGATGAAGTAGAAATGACCTATTTCAGCATTTGTGTATTTGTAATTGTGTAAGTCAGTGAAATGAATAAAATTGTATTCAGGTGGCTGCAAAACTTCATCATCGTCTGGTATATCTTCAACAATTGTTTTATAATTGAAAATCCATTGGTACTTATGTGCTTCAGTTTTATATTTTAGATCTAACAGTTTCACAGACGCGTTGCTGATGTAGTAAGATTGAAATATGTGTAGTGTATCATCACGCGAATCGATGTCGTTGCCAAATATGACTGCCTGCAGCCGATTGCCCTGTAAAGCGTAATACATAATGTTTAAAATATACATAAAATATATTGTAAAGCAATGTTTTAAGATTAAAGAACTATAATATTTCTGAAATAGAATGAAAACAAATATGTTTTATAAGGTATATATTAAATTTATTAATATAATTTTTACATTAATCGAAGATAAAAATTTTATTTTTAGAAATTATAAATATATGACATCTAATAACTTGGGATCAATTAATGTTAACTTCTGATAATTTTTTGTTGAACCTTGAGCAGTACGTTTTGGTGATTTCTCACTGACAATCATTTTTATCTTCCAATCCTTTGTACTCGGAGTAATATCTTCGATTGATTGATAGACAGTCCGCATCTTGATGGGTACCTATACATAGAATAAAAGAATATATTAATGGAACAAATTAATATTTTATAAAATAATTAGAATAAGATATAACAGAATATAACAATAACATTATATAAAAATAAAAGAGAAGTAGACATAATGAATAGAGATATATTATAAATATATTACCTATGTAGGCTCATGTTGAATGTGTCATTTTTAATAAATCTCTATAAACAATATTTTTTGTGTAGCTTTCTTCAGATTGATCATTTGATACTGCCCTGATGAGAACTTTTATCGAGCTACTACTTTTTGCTCTTGATAAGGCCACATATAATTGACCATGACAAAATACAGGTTGAGGCAGGTATATTCCAACAAAATCTAGTGTCTGTCCTTGTGATTTGTTTATTGTCATTGCGAAACTTAATCTGATAGGGAATTGTGTTCTTTTAAATGGAAATCCATTGTTTTCATCTGCATTTGGTAGGAATGGAATCCTTGGTATGAAAACTCTCTTTCCCCTGTAGTGACCGATTGCAATTTCTGCATCAATGACATTGCGATTGAAGTTGCGACAGATCAACGTGTTCCATTACATAAGCCTTCAGAAGGATCAATGTTTCTGAACAACATGATGAGGCAATTTTTTTTAAGCAATAATTCATGAGGCGGAAGTCCATTCGGTATGTATTCAGGAAGTCTTCCATAATACCTTGTTCAGATGAATCTATTGTTTCATCGAAGCTATAATAACGTATAATTTCACCAGGGAATCTTTCGATCAGTATAGCATTAATCTGATCAACATAAACATTTCTCGGTGTTAATATAGCTCGATTGCTCATCTGTAAAAGCTTATCTGAATAAATATTTATATCTCCAAAAATAGCATCAATCAAATCTTCCAAAGACTTAAGATCATTGGTATACGGGATGAGCATTTCATTGGAAATTTTTATATTTTCTTCAATAGTAATTGGTGATGTTCTATTGCCGACTTGTAACAAGTATTCTGAGAAATCCGGATCTAACCTTGCTCGCATATTTTCATTTAAGGTGATTTTTTTCATCATAGACCAGAGATAAGAGGCAGCTAAGCTGGCATTAATTTGTTCTTATCTTGTGCCTTTACGAACAACTGGAAGAACTTGACGAAAATCCCCACCAAATACTACAATTTTTCCACCAAACGGCAATTCTAAATCATTTATGTCTCCTAACATTTTATCAAATGCTTCAACAGATTCTTTTCTAGACATAGGTGCCTCATCCCATACAATTAATCATGAAAGACGTAATAATCTGGCAAGACCTCCCTGTTTGCTGACACTACATATGGTATTTTTTTCAGCATCTAATGGAATTTTGAATCGCGAATGTGCTGTTCGACCACCAGGTAAAATAGATGCAGCAACACCAGATGATGCAGTTACGAGTGCAATTAAATGTTCAGATCTGATTTTAGCGAGAAGTGCCTTGTATAGAAATGTCTTTCCAGTACCACCAGGGCCATCAATAAAAAATACAGCAGTCTTGTTGGAAAAAACTTTCTGTAAGATTTCATTATATGCTTGTAGTTGTTCAGAATTAAGAGTCCCTGATGCTAAAAGATCATCATCTGGAATTGCAACTGCTAATTCATCACTGATTTCTTTACATTGAGATTGCTCTTCATCAAATGAGACATTAGAATCTAGGAGATGGAAGACGATGATATCTTTTCCCATTGATTCAAGTGTAGAAGAAACACTTTGTAAGACCTTTTTTCTTACATCTGTTGTATTTGCATCAGATGTTTGGAAATCAGTTGACATGTCTTTTTCAAAGCGTTCCCAAAGTTCCCTTGGGTTTGTAGGATTACAATATACTAAGATTGTTGCAAATAAACGCCTCAAACTATATGGCATTTGATACAAAGACGCCTCTTGTAAACAATCTTGAAGGCCATTATCTTTATTTAACAACCCATGCAAAGTAGCTGCCTCGCGAAATGTTGGTGCAATGATACCATCAACTGTCTTGATATGATCAAATGATAAAGGGCCTCTGATGTGATTTAATAATATTCGCAAATAATATCTTTCACCTTCAAATGGATTTGCTGTAATAATCCGCCCTATCACAGTTTTTTTCTTTCTTGGAGTCCATATTTTGTATTGTTGATTCCAAACGAAAGCTTCTGGATATTCTTTGTACAACAATTTACGTGCATTTGTATCTCTCTGAATTGTTGCAAAAAATTCAGTTAACATTGACTTTGCTGAGGAATCCGAGTTGACAACATTGCTCAGGTTTTCATGTGCACGAAAGGTTACCATGTGTTGATCTTCAAGATGTAGATGTAAACTGTAGACTGCTGGATACATTTCATTAAGAGTAAAATCATATATCATCCACATGGCTTCAGGTGGAGTGATCCATCTTGTCGATTGGAACTGTCGGATTTTATCGATATCTTCAGTGCCATTTTCATAAATTAAATTGAAAGCGACACGATCATGGCCCTTATAAATGTATTTATAAAGATACTTGACCGCCTTAATTGTGGAGCAAATCTCAACATTGATATGACAATCATATTTTGCAATTAGATATGGGTTATGTGGAACAACCCAACGATTATCCAAAATTTTGCCTCTAACTTTAGTAGACATTCCAGAATCACGGCGTCTGTATTGCAGAAAGCAATCATTTCCTACAATAGTAGCAGTCATGAAACTTTTTGGGTACTGATTTCTACATTTTCCATCTTTTTCATGCATATGTTGATAGGATTTAATATTCCACAAGGACCATGCATCATATGTCTAACAATTGATTTATATAAATGCACGTTGTTGTCTTTATCAGGTATTTCTGCAGATATGATATCATCAAAAGATTCAGGAGCATACATCTTCCAATCTCTTTGCAGTACAATTAGGAAATGAGCATGTGGAAGTCCTCTTTTTTGGTGTTCAATCACATAAACATATGCTGAAACTTTCCCAAATATTTGCCGATTGAACAAATCATCTTTTAGCTCTTCCAATTTTGCTCTAAAGATACGGGCAATCAAGTCAGGCCGATTTTGTGCCTCTTCCTGTGGTTCTAACTCATCTAAAACTTCTTTCCAACTTGGATTACATGTCATGGTCAAGAAAATATCTGGTTTCCCAAAACGTTGAATCAAAGCCATTGCTTCCATATATCTCTTACTCATATCCCTTGGACCTCCAATAAAAGATGATGGCAAAATAATACGTTTACCAACTTTAGAAGCATTAGTTTGTCCAATTGAAATGCTATCAACAATACCTTGATATACTTTCGATCGAATATGTTGCTGCTTTTTACGGAAGTAATCCAATCTTGATGTCTCAATCTTCACATACATATCAACTACAAATTGTTGTAACAGACGACCACACAGCAACAAAATACTTTTGTTGTTTTTTCTTATTTGTAACTTGTAACAGTAATACTCACGGCATGAAACAGTTGGCTCTTTCTTTCTTTTTTTGTAAGAACTACATTAAAGTAAAGCGAATGAATTAGGAATGAATATCATATAAGGACAGAATCTAAAGCATTGAGAAGTAGTATGAAAATAGACCTTCTTCTTCTTTTCTAAGCAAGTATTCTGCTGAAAGAAATTGATTAGCATGAATTGTATTTCCTCTTCCAGGATATGACAATGCTGTCCCTTTTTTTATTTTCTGTATGCCCTGATGCCAACCAGTATCACCGAAGGGAAATAATAATGGATATTGCAATGGATCATAGCAACCGAAATAATATTGAACTATACGACTTTGACCTGTATGATTGAAGACGACAATGTCTCGGGCTTTTAAACTCTCATAATTTTCATTTTCAATCCAAAGAACTGCGACCTGTGAGACTGATGGAGCATTGTAAACGCGTTGATCTAAACCAACATCTGATCTAATATGAATTCCGTATTTCTCCAAATTGGGTAGATCACCAATAGTCAGGAAAAAAGTAGAGTATGGATTAACATGAAGTATATCCATAACTTTTCCAATAATTAACGGATTTAATCTCTCGGAATCATAGACACGATTCTTTATTTCATGTTCAGTATCGAAGAAATAGAGTTGCAAATAAGAGGGATGTTGATTGACAGGGAGTAAATCATTAATGTAATGATATATTTGTCCCTGAACTCGAAATGTGTAAATTCCTCTATTTCTTCTGCATAGATCTTGATCGAATGTAACTCCAAATGATGTAAATGCAAATTTGTTATTATATGTGCGCACATAGGTACGAAAGTGAATAGCTTCATCTGAGTTCAAAGTAAATAGTTGATAAAGTTGATCTGGAACATCATTACTAATCAAAGAAACTGTCCCATCAGCACAACAGAAACCATTCGGTTCATGATGAAACCTTTTTGCCTGGCAATATTTACAGAATGGAACCGATGGTAACAAACTTGCCTCAATTGGTATAGTTCGTAAAATTTCTCTAAAATTAGCAGATGTTTGATGTTGTTTTCCTGTAGGATAAAAGAGGCAGACATTGAAAAATTTTAAAAAGCAAATAAGAAGGAATACAAAAGGAATGAGGAACCTATTTTTATATATGGTTCTTACCCCGGGAAGATGTTGATGGCCTTGTTTCGAAAGTAGGATGGTTTGAAGGAAGATAAATAATCTGATCTGGAAGTTCTGTAGGACTATTAAAATCTAAACAATCCATTTCCAATGGTATAGATGAATTGTTTTCTGAAGTCACTATAGGCATAGTAACATTGGAAGAACATCCGACCTCTTCTGTAGGAAATATTTCATGCTTCATATTAGCAGCAGAAGAAATGTGTTGCTTTTTTTCGTGTAACACATCGAGGAAATCATTATCACCAATTGATCTAACATCATTTTCCAGTCTTTGTTCAGCATACCTTTCTCTCTTTTTACGACATATCTCTTCTATTTTTTCTTGTGAATATGAAGCGTAGGAAAATTTTTTTCTTTGGTCTTTCTCAACACCTTCAAATTTATTTCAAATAGGAAATCCATATAAGATAATATGAAGAAAATGTTTGGTTATACTTAGATGTATTTTTATTCATATATCGATGTATCTTACCACGTTTCATTGCATTATTGAAGAGAATAAATCCTTCAATAATTCGATTTAGTCAGATAATAGGAAATTCTAATGGAATGTTGAAGAGCAATGATGGGGAAAATTTGTGTCTATAAGAAAATAAATAAATGTTATAAATATGTTCATAATGTGATAACACAAATTGTATATAAACCAATTACGATGTGTACGAAGTAATCGAGAATAAGTAAATGAAAAAATGACATGAATAAAATAAAACTATAGACATAAGGAAATGAATACAGAAAATTTAAATGCAACTATTATATCTCAAAATAAATAAAATTTAGTAGAAGCCAAATAGCTAGAAAATAATTTAGAACCTGAAGGAAATGGAGTATCCGAGATAGCAGCAAATAGATAAACGTCTGAATCCTACAATGTGAGGAGAAATATAAGTTTATTTATTTAAAAATGTTTATCTCTTACAATATAAGTAATCAAATAAAAAATATCAGAACAGAAATTGTACTCAAAAAATTAGGCACAAGGTCAAAATTTCAATTATATAATTTTACACTAAAATTCCAATTATAAATTGCAAAACTTTACAGACATCGATAATAACTCTGCAACAATTATTATAGTATAAATTAGAGCGAATAAAATAATGAAAGAAAAGAAATTCAATAAATTATGTGTTAGTAGTTATAAAAAAAATTCGGAATAATATTGAACTATACGACTTTGACCTGTATGATTGAAGACGACAATGTCTCGGGCTCTTAATAAATTTTATTATTCGATAAAAATTTATAGTTAAAAAAGAATGACAAATTTAACTGAATAAATTTTTAAAACAAATTAAATTTTTTATTAATGGAATTTAATAATTTTATTGATAATATTATGAAGGTAAATTTTTTTTACTGATAATATTGTGCCTAATCCTAACCATTAAGGTGATCGGTAAAGAAAATATCTTCCTCCAGTTAAATCCGCACCGTCCATCTTGTGAAATGGCTAAAGATGATGCCTTTTATCCATCGGCTCAGCCAAGAAAGAGAAGAAAACTTCAACTTTCTCTCCAAGAAAGCCATGGCCGACCCACCTTGCTCCGTCTTCCCTTCTCTTCCCTTCTCATCTTCAAGAGGAAAATTCCTTTCATTTGCAAGTAATGGGTAAGACCTTCTCTCCTATACTCATATTCTCTGTTCTTCATTTTCTCTTTCCAATTTTGTTTCTTCATACTGGGTTTTTTTTTCTTTTCATTTGGTTGAAGCGGATCTTTTTTCCTTTCATTTGGTTGAAGCGTTTTTTTTTTCCTTTCGGCTGCAGGCACTCCCGCCACATTGCTACTAATCTATTTGCAGGTAATGAGTAAGGTAAGAATTAATCAAATTCTCTGATGGATTATTTGAAGTTTCATCTTTTGATTTGACAATATCTTCGATTTCCTTCAACTATTTAGAACAGATTATACTTCAAATTACTCAGCGCCCTCCAGACTTATCCAACTACTCAGCGCCCTAATTCCATTTTTTGAAGCCCTACTCAAGCCCTTCACTAACTGTGTTATTTACAAGAATTCCATAAAATCACAACTCCAGAAGAGTAGTAAATTTAATATTAATATTGATCTTGGATCAATATTAAAATGATTAACTCGTCTTCACCTCCCCAACACAACAACGTCGTATCCATGCCATCGCACGAGTCATGCCTTCAGTTTTAGTTGCATCGCACGGCTAGAAACATCCCAAACATTTCCTTGTACGTACGAATATTATACGTAAGAAAAAAGGGAAAGAATCTCCGGGGAACAAGCAAAAAAGGCCAAAAAATCAAGAGGGAGATCGGGTCTTAGAATTGGAAGGGCAAAGAAGGTGACGACAGAGAAATTTGAAGTGTTTGCTTGGAGTACTTGGTTGCTTGGAGGCGTGATTAGAGAGAGAGAGAGAGAGAGGTCTGTTGCTTGGAGGCGTGATCGAGGAGGGAGAGAGAAAGAGAGAAGAGAGAGAGGTCTACGTTTGGATGTTTGGAATTGACGATAGAGTCTCGAGCTGGTGTTTCACCTGTTAAATAGCGGGTTGGATGATTTCCAACCCATTGTCCAGTTCAACCCGCAGTTAACGGGTGGGGTCAGATGGATTCATCGCGCGGGTGTGGGTTGTTAATTTTTTTTTAATAGGCCTAATTGCACCCCATGTTTGTTTTCATGATTAATTGCATCATGAAAAAAATTATGAAATTTCATCATCTTTAAACTCTAAAATTAGTATTCTTGATCACACAACAATCATCTTTAATGGATGATCATGATCTTACAAACAATGATGATATATTAATCTTGATCGTGATTGCCCATTATATATATTGACGATTGCCCATTAAAAATTAATTATAATTTATTCTAATATTATATATATATAAATATATATTTATATTTATTGAAACATGTCTATTAATGAAGTATGAGGAGACGGATGTTGTACCAGATAGCTTTGTTATGACACAATCATGCTCAACAGCTAGCTAGCTAGGTGTATACAATTATGATTAATGGGTGTGACAATTAATTCTATATGGATTAAGATGCTGTATGTACCACTAATTGTTTGGATAAGCACAAAAGAAAGTTCAAATAATTAACTCCATAGATGAATATTATTCGGAACATATATAAGCTACGAATATTATTGCCGGCCACTTAACATTTGTGGAAAAGATTGAAAAGTACGTCCTTCCTACTTTTATGTCCTCTCTCTCTATATATATATATTCCTCCTGTCACATTATCAACATTGTTATCTTATTTTTCTACAACTTTTTAATAAAATAATTTTTTTTTTAATTTTATTTTAGTTTTGATTTTGATTTAACGTGTTTGGAAGAGTGTGGTACTGAAATACAAATTGATCGAGATCGTTATAATTATCTATCCAAATTAAATATCCTACGTTGATTAAGAATGATTGAATGCGGGGAGAGAGAGTGGGCTGTAACAGCTGGTTGCTGTTTGGGCGACATCTGTCCAATGTTGGACTTGGCTACCACACAAGTTGTTAAAGTTGGTGTCCGAAAGGAATATAATCCAAGAAAATATCTAAAAGCATTGTGTATGGAGCATGGACCGTGGAGAAGTTTTCGAGTATGAGCACGTGCCACGGGCCACCCATGTCACAGCAAATGTTGGTTTTCGCAATTTAGAGCCGCTCGATATGTCTCGGATTCAACGGTTTAGATTGGAGAATGTACTTTCGGGTCTGAATCGTGGCCGTTCACGAGGCTTTGAAGTGGGGTTATTAGCGACTTGATGATGAGATTGAGCGCACAAAGAGAGAGGACAGAAAGGGTTACAGAGAGCAACGCATAGTAGGCGGAGAGAAAAAAGAGTGAGAGAAAGATAGGAGGAGCTAGATAAAAGAAAAACTGATATATTTTTCTGTCTCTGTTAATACAGCTTCGAGGAAGTCGAAGATAGTGAATCGGTTTGTAGCCGGAGATTGCTTCGTGCCTCCAATTCTCACAGGTCGTGACCCCATTTTCAGCGAATTATGGTTGGTTTCGCTTGATGAGTTGCGTGATTATTGCACGGCAACAACAGAGAAGATGGTGCCGAGGAGAGCTCGAACGAGAGCGTGAATGACGAAGAAGAAGACGAGTATGAAGACGCAGCCGCCTCGGTGAGGATGATTCCCCCAAATCCGGCACCTATATCGTCGTCAACATCGATGTCCAATCATCGGAAGAGTTTTCCTCCTCCGGCCAAAGTTTTTAGGGCGGCGCCGACTTGGAAGGCCGCAGACGAGATGATTGGCGTGTCGGTACCCAGAAAAGCACGGTCAGGTAGAGCGCTGGAGGAGACGGATAGTGTTCAGGATTTAGTTTTTCTTTTCTCTCCTAATTTATTTTCCAAGTTTGGTGGATATCCGATTTTGATGTTTGGTTTTTTTTTTTTTTGCTCTGTTTTTCTTCCCTTTCAGCATCTACGAAGAAAAACAACATCAAACATCTTCGAATGCTTCGATGCGGAAGAAGATGGTGGGCCTGGTTTCCAGTCTTCCCTTTGATTCCCATGTGCTTTTTCGTTCATTTTGTGGTTTATTAACGAGGTTCTCTGCCGTTGTAGAAGCCTAATGGTCCCAAAACACAGCTTTCTTATGAACTTATATATTTCTATGGACTGTTTATGAACTTATATATTTCTGTCTAATCTTATACTTGGATTTAAGTCCGAATAACATGGTTGAATTTAGGTGTACGTCCAACGTTTCTCTGATTTATATAACAAATTGGGAACAGCTACTGGAACTGTTTGACTTATTCAAATGTAAATAAGAAAATAATATGGAATTAAAATACTGTATTGAGAATAACTTCAAACAGGATGAGTGTATAGAGTGCATTTACAACTTACAATAGTGGTAACATCTGTGCTTTTTAAGTAGTAAATAATAGATCTGGCATCAGATAATCACGTCCCATACACATCCCACCTCCCCCGGCCGTGTCGCTCTGAGTTTGAACGAGTATTATAAAGGAAGAAGCCCCCACTACCCACACACACTACACTGTCACCAGTCAAAGAGGCAAAAATCCCCATTAACAAAGAACTGTTGATAATGTATGCCTAAGAACCCTCAACAACAGCGTCAACAATAAAAATAACAAATACAGATAGAAGTGCAGAAAGTGAATATGGGCAAGCTCTGCTTTTTCTCTTTCTTTTCCCCTCTAAACGATTACTACTTCAGCGATTATTTCGTCATTATAGATCTCTACATTATATATCCTCCTATAATAATTTTCTGCTTTACGGTTGTTTCGTGTTGTTATATCTCTTCAAAAGGACTCGAAAAGTGAGAATTCATGAAGTCCTGGGCAGCTTGTTTTCTCTCGTTTTGTTGGAAAATTGGGGGAAGGGGGGGGTTGAATGATCATAATTCTTGTTTTGATGTTGCAGGTTGTAATTTTCTCGGGAAAGTTGTGGTTTTTTCTAAGGTGGGGTTTTGGTGTCGGAAATTGGAAGGAGAGAGAAAGAACACGCAGACGATTGGCTTGAGAGAGAGAGGGGATGTGTATGGGACGCGGTATATTGAAACCAGTTCTATTATTTCTTATTAGAAACTACATATTCACAATTTTATTAGAGGGCGTAAATCTCTTATTTACAGGACGTCCAGCACTAGCCTCTCTCTTTCATCAACCGCTCTAATAATGTTTTTGGAGAAATGATATTTGCAGTTGTGGTTGTGCAAGCGGCGTGCAGTCACTTTGAAAAAAATGAATTAATATAAGACCTACATGAAAAAAAACTTACTTTTTAATCGTGGACTTCACTCTTTTTCAAAATAATTATACGATATTTACATATTTCACAACTGTATGTAGCATTGATAGTGTTTTTATGACTGGTGAGAAAGAATCAAAATCAAATTCATGACACTATTTGTCAATCTTTTTGACTTGGACGAACCAAACTTGTCTAAAGATAGACCTGCGGTACCTTGGAAATTGAAACTCGTGAACGAAAAAGAAGTATTCATTTTCCTTACTAGATTGATTCACATATGCAGACTCACAGCCACGCAGAGAAAGAGAGTCATGTGTGATGTGAAAGAGTTGTTGCTGTCGGTATAAGATGCATGGTGTCGGTCAAGGTTAAGCAGGAATTGTTCCGTTGTTTGTTTGTTTGTTGCAGAGAAATGTCTGAGAGACGGCAATCAGATCAATCAGAACTAGTCAGCTAGCCCTTCAGGTGCAACCCCAGACTCCTCCAAAACTTTTGGCCGCCCACGTGGGAGACTATTGCAGTACTAATACGCAGGCAATGGTCTCAAATACTATAAATACAAATTAATAAATAACATAATGTTGCTGATTCTAAATTTAGGATACAAAATGATATATACTACCGCTCTTAAATGTGTTCATTAAATGTGTTCAATGGAAGAAAAGGAGAACATCTTGACTCTTAATTAAGAGTTGATTACAGCCATTCATCCCAATCTATAGACTATTTCACTAACGTAGATCTAATTCTGATTTCAATAAGCCAACTCCAAGCTGAGATATTGAAAAAAAAGGCATTGGAACACGGTAACGTGCGTCCTGTCATTGCATTCCCGAAGAAAACTGTGTGCTCTTATTATCTTTGTTGGGTATTAGACAAAATACTTTTGTCTACTGACCATTCTGCATGCAGTAGAAACCACTTTTGTCGTCAACTCCGGCCACTATATATATCTGAAACAGTAGGTCAATGAGATTTTAAAATCCAAATTTAAACTTGAAGATCAAAACAGGCCGTCCCATCCCATCAGTAGGTCACATGCATGCTTCAGCGTTTTAACAGCACAAAAATATATTTAATGCATAGATCGAGTATCATGACGGCCAATACGTAAAGCCATTAATACTTTAAAAAAGCTAAGGTTTGGAACAATACGTTGCATGAAGCTGCCCTTTACTTTGAACCGCCAGTACTTCTGTGCTATTAATTACTTGTATAGAACTGCTATATGCAGTTGTGACGTACAAATGGGATGTAAATAAATGTTGGGGATGAATAAAAAAAAGTTATAAAAATAATTTTTTTTTACATAAGTCCTATATTAATTCATTTTTTTCAAAGCGACTGCACGCCGCTTGCACAATCAACTGCAAATACCATTTCTCAACCCAGCCATCACTCACGTGCAGATTAATTTTAATAATAATTTGATGAAATGAAACCGACAATTTCAAGGCTGTACGTGTTTGATCATAATTTTCTTGATCTCACTTCTCAAGATGAGATCTCATGATCCAAGTTTCTGCATGCTAATGGCAATGTCGACGTTTTGAGTGACATGTTACGCATATGCGCGCGGTGCATGTCGTTAAATATATATGATCTCTATGTGTTTGTGATATGAATATGTTTAATCATATTCAAGTTCGGTACTGATGCATGCATGATCTTGACGTACAGGAAGATTCTCTAAATTTGCTGCACCCGAGCATGCATCGAACAAACCAATAAGCTAGCTAGTAAAGTACTGATTACTAAAGCAAGCATGCATGCAGTTAGGTTGGAGCAAAATGAACTGGCTTTTTTCAGTCAACTTAAAGAAAAGAGCTTCTTTGAAATTGGTGAAGCAAAAACCCAAGCAACTACATCAAACAAATCTGACTTTGCCTATCGGTCTGTCTGGATTAATACTTTCTAGCTGCCACCTAACTCATGTATAACCGGGTAATTAAATAGAAGAAAAACAAAAGTACACAAATGACATTGATGAAAGATCTTTGAGATTGGAGGAAATTAAACAAAACCCAATAGCAATTTTTCCCTGGACATTGCATATGCCATATCCATCCACCTAAACCTAATTGGAAGGATTTACAGTAGTATGTTTGCTTTGATCCCTTGCCTTTGTTGTCCAGATCAAGTCAGAGGCCGAGAAGTATGTAGTAAAGAATTGTTATGGGCAAGGCGACCAGCATTCCGAATATAACTCTGCAAAATGGAAAAAAAGTAAAAGAAAAAGAAATGCAATGCCACATCAAATTATATTAACCATTTTTTTTTTAAACATTCACGTCGATCTGTAGTAGTTCTTAACTTTGGAAATTTTAAATTACTTACGCAGTGCTAAGTACGTTGGCATGGACGTTGTACTCCTTGGCAAATACGAAGGGAACAATCCCTTGGGGAAGAGCAGCCTGCGGACGTACAGGAAGTACTACACATTAATTTCAATTATTTTGAGCATTTAGTTCGTAGAAATTCGTAAACGAAACCAGGGTAAATGCTTTAAGCTAGCAGCTTTCTCGTTAATTTTGAGCATGGCTTTAGTTATATTTCTTGAAATTTAGGAATGATGCAGTACCTGAACGATTGCAACATGTAAAAGAACACCGCGAAGACCGACTGCGATGGAGGTAGCAGCAATTACTGCGGGGCCAGTCAAGAACCTAACAGCCATTGAAAATGTTGCCACGGATTTTCCACAAGCAATTATCTTTGGTTGTAAAGCCATGAACAGACCTGATTGAGCAAACATTTTACAGAGCCATCATTTTCATTTGCAAGAAAAATGGGGCCCAGTACTATTTTCATAATAAATTTAGTTATAGTACATGAATAGAAAAGCAATATCACCACTGTATTCCGGACTTTTTATCTCAGTTTGATTTATGTCTGTAATCCTTTTTTGTTTAATGAAGCTGGATGTTTGTTTATCAAAAAAAAAAAAAAAGCAATTTTTTTTGTTTACTTGGTTAGCCGACAAAACGTACCTAGACTGAACATAGCCATTCCCAAACCCGCATCGGATAATATTGAAATGGATCCTTTGATGATGGACGGCATTTGGATGTGATATCTAAGGACAAACCATAGTCAAATTAATTAAACCATGCATGGATTAATTACTTGTCATTGAATGTTTATATTTAGACAAGTGGTACAGTTACAAAAAAAATTTCATAAAAATAAACTTAAGACTGATATTGAAATCTATTTTATAATAAAAATATCTTTATAGTTAAAATATTTTGGTGAGATCTCTTAATAGTTAAGATTTCTTCATATTTTTATTAGACAGTAAAAAACAAGTTAGAATTTATAATGACTAAATTTAATAATCGGAAAAAATAATCTTCCCAAAAACTACAGAATATAGATACTAATGATCTAGGGAGACAAATTAATTAAAGGAACATTAATCCATATTATATGTTAGAGAATCGGAGAGCTAGCCATCTAAATTTGAGTCTTGCGTGCAGCTTCCTAGTGTGGCATCATGCAGTCAAAAGTGTGCATTAATCCATATAACAGTGGCATGATCATTCAGTAATTAAAAAGAGTGCATTAACATGGATAGAAAACCAACAGATGCAATATCGAAAATATTCATAACAACAACAGTACGTTAGTGGGCTAGCTACCTGAATGAAACGAGAGACCATGTAAGGCCCAGAAGACTTGAGTAGGTGTTGGGGTTTCTTATAAGCTTCCTCCAAACCATGATAAATACAAGCCTAGTCATTACACTTGCCGGAGGCATTTGGTGCTTCTTTGCTCCAATATTGATATCTCCTTCTTCCATGTCCATTTTTTTCTGGCATGTGTAAGGAGACCCGCTTGTGGGGAATTTCAAACCCTCCACCATATCAAGCTCCCTATCCCCCCCATTCTTTTTTCTTGCTGCGCTCAAATTTTCATCTAAATCGTGCATTCCTGTACATGAAAGTTACCTCAAACATTACAGAGACACAGCAGCTAATGCAACAAAATACAGTACTGATACTAATCTTGACATTTAATAATGCTTTAAGAACTTGGACCGATGGATATGACGTCATTAAGAAAAGTTGCATGGATATTATCAAATAATTTCCACGAAAATCATAAAGATCGGGACAAGTACTGGTTCTGAGATTAATAATTTGATTACCTCTTGAAGCAGCATTTTCATGGTGAGGAGCAGCGCCCTTGGAAGGATCGATGACACCAAAGTCCGTGGAGGAAGCTGCATTAACTGCATGTCTCAGGTTCCCTTCGGAAACTGGAGACGCACTCGAGCTCCAAACAAACATGTGAAGCTCCTTGTTAGGCACTGCACTACCGCCAGAATTATCCTTCTTCCTTGGGCCACCACTAGTAGACCCCGACAACATAGGGTTTGGAGGTGGGTACGATGAAACGAAACCACCATTAAACAGTTCACCGCTCATGCTCCTCCCTCCCGGCCTCTTCTTCCCAATCTTAAACATCTCCTCGTCAAAATTTGAAGCCCTTGGTGTTGCTCCTTTTGAAGACTGCAATGAGTAAACATCGCCGCCTAGACCCCCTTGGAAACTATTTGTGTATCCATGTTTTGGACTGGGTGCCTTGCTAGCAAACATGGCATAAAAATCTGTCTGGTTAAAGCTGGAAGCCCTTGGAGTGGGTTCTCGAGAAGATTGTACCGAATAGATCTCAACTCCGGTGAGGTTCGATGCCCGTGGGGTCATGGAAGTTAACGAGTTTAGTCCATTGGATTTGTTGAAAGAAGAAATCATAGATGCAGTAGCCGATCTTCTTACCACTACGTGAAGCTTTCCATCGTCACCGATCTCAGCATCAGCCTGCAATGGCTCACGACCGTTTAGTGACACAACATCTGAATCAACTTTGAAGGAGGTGATGGATCCAGCAGTCTCAGGGAATTGCTCAGCAATGAGGAGCTTTGCACCTCTAAACTCAAACAGGAAGAGCATGAGAGTATACCAAATTATACTCTGCAAAACCACAATCTGGACCATAAGGTCTCCGGAGAAATCTCCATACATGGCCTTCAAGAGTGGGATTCCCATGACAAGTGTGTTTGGGAGGGTGGAAAGTGAGAACAGCGTGATCATCCACTCAAGATTGCCATTTTTGCTGAAGGTTTGCCACAGAAAGAGAGCAGTAAGAACGACGATTTTCTGGAGGGAGTCAGCTGCAATGAATCGATAGTTCATGGCATAAGGGTCATTGGAAGAAATGAAATGGAAGGAAAGCAATGGAACTGCAAACACAGCCACAAAGCGGTTGATGCCAGAGCACTGGTCAGGGGTAAAGATTTTCCACCACTTGACGGAGCCATATGCTAATAGCATTGCAACATACAAAGGCACGATGGCCGCAAACACATCGTACATGTCTTTACCGGTAATCATGGTTAACTGGACAAAAGAAGCACATACACACACTCAGAGAGAGACAGGGAAGAGAGAAGGAAGAGTGAGATGGTCACATCCTCTCTTATAGATGGGAATTCTTTTTTTTTTTTTTTTTACATTATTTTCTATTAATAATATTGATGTTCGGCAAGAGCTTCGTTAAATAATTTAAATTTAATGGCTTTTGTGTGAATGACGAAATGGGATTTGATGGAGCAGCAGCCTCGACAGTCGACAACAAAGCAGAGGGAAAATGCTTTTCAAATGAGACCTGTCGTGAGAAAGAAAAGGAAAATTTTAAAAATAAAATAAAATGGCAGCGAAATAAAAGTAACGGATCGGATTCAGAGATTGGATTTTGGGTTAAGCATGGATATACGTGCCTTAGATCTTACGTACATGACTTTCCATATATTGCAGATAAACCTTATTCCTCGCCACTCTACTCGTTTTATGCACATGAGTTGGGCAGTTCTGGCAGCAAGATTCTCTCGCTTGCGGGAACTTGGGCCTGACTTGAGATTTTTATATTTATTTATTTACTTCAATATATAATTTTAATTGCATAAACATATTCAGCAAATGGAAAACAAAGAAAAACAATGTCAGGATGAACGCATTCTTTATTTTTCCTCATGTATCCCATAATTAAACTACCTAATTTTCATTATTCGTGACAAAAATTACTATTCATTATCAAATTGTTCAAGTCTATTTTTGTTACAAATAATTCGTTACATTTCTGTAGATAAATCATATATATCAATAAGAACGTAAACTTAATTTTTTTCTCAAATATTAAGTACAAAGAAAACCACTCTCAATTTATTTTATATATATATATATTTTATCATTCAAAATTCTTAAAAAGCGATTTACTAATTCAAATTGAATGTTAAAGATTTATCACATCAGTACTTAATACATCTACCAAGCTAATATTTATCATATTTTAAAAGTCAGAAGAGCACGCAACAAAATCTCAACTATTTAATTTGAAATTCATGTTACGACTTTTATAAAAAGAAATATCAACTTAAGAAATCTTGATACGATCATGACACAATGATCATATATATGGTAATAGAGCCAATATATATAAACATCGAAGAAAGTCATGATAAAAAATGTTGCGCCGAATGGTGTGGTAATAAAACCCTATGGTCACTTGTAGATAGCCATGATCATGTAGAGTGGAGCATATAATAACTAATGACCCAAAACCCAATCGTGAGCCGACACGTAGGACTTCCACCAAGACTTCCGTGGACCAGCATTACAAGTGAAACATGCTGAGATTTCAGAAATCATTTATTCCCGAGCTCAGCTTCGTTGTCTTCAAGCCCTAACTACTTCACGTCGAGCTCTCCGATTTCTATCCCGTGGGTCGATTTTATATTTCCCAGCCGTCGCTTGCAATTTCCCATTTCCCAGCCGTTGCTCGCAATTTCCCATTTCCCAGCCGTCGGTCGCTTGCGAGTTCCCATTTCCCAGCCGTTGCTCGAAATTTCCCATTTCCCAGCCACTGCTTGTGATTTCTCCACCAAGCTCAACGATTTCTCCACCAACGTCGTCGTCGCCCTCTCCGATTACCCACCCGTGGCTCTCGATTTCCCAGCCGTCGCTCAACGATTTCTCCGCCAACGTCGTCGTCGACCGATCCGATTTCCCACCCGTGGCTCGCGATTTCCCAGCCGTCGCTCAACTCAACGATTTCTCCACCAACGTCGTCGTCGACCGATCCGATTTCCCACCCATGGCTCGCAATTTCCCAGTCGTCGCTCGCCATTTCCCAGCCGTCACTCGCTCGCGATTTCTCCAACTTGCTCAACCCTCGTGATTTCCGAACCTGCCCTCACGTTCGCACATCTCCGATTGATAAGGTTATTGTTTCTGTTTATTTTTGAGTTGTTTGTGTACTGCCGTTTGTGAAAATCTGGTGTGATAATTGTAAAATTCGATTGGCTAACTTATTGATATAACTGTTGTAATTGTTGGTTAGATGTCCATGATAATTGTTGTAATTAAGGCTAAAAGTAATCTGTTGTATATATATAGCTTTTGTTTGATATCTAGTTGCTTGCCAACTGTTTGTGTATATGACTAAAAGAGATTGAATGTGAAGGCTAACATAGCCCCTGTAAAAACTTCCAGCTCACACGCATTCACACGCATTTGAGCTCAAGGAATCTGGTGCAGTCACTTAACTGAATTTGCTGCATGAGTTGTACCTTTTGTAACAAACCTTAGTCTAGAATAATATTCTCCTTTGTAAGCAATTCTTATCTGTACAATCTGTTAGCACACATGCCTACATGTGTGCCTATAAAGGCACACTCTATAAACATGAAGCATGAATTCTATGGTCCGTTTTATTCATGAATTGGTTCCATTTGTTATGTGGCTTGGGATATCATATTTTGATACTTTCAATCCAAATGTGCTCTAGAATTTAATGCTGTTATCCATATCTATTTTCGTTGATATCAACCCAATTTGAGCTAATTCAAAACTGTATATTTTTTGAATTGTGTTGGAGGAATGAAATCTTTTTTTTCTTTTCTTGTACGAGAATATGATAGTATCAAATATATTTTCTCTTTCATCCCTATGTTCAATAAGAAGGGTGGTAGTAAAATGCTAGATAAAGAAGGGTGGTATAACAAAGGATTTATTTTCTTTGTAGACGAAAATATTTGAAGCAAAAGTCACTGGGCCCTTGAGTTCAAATATATGAACTGTCTTCTTATTGAAACATTGACTAGATTCTTACTAAAGCTAGTCAATGACTTCATTTTCTAAAACTCTTTTATATATGATTTTAAATGTTTTGAGTTGCAATATATGTTATCTATACTTTTTATTAGCGCTAAAATTATGGATTCAAAATTGTTATGGATTATCTTATTCAACATATATTATTCTCAATTCATTAAATCAGTCCTTGACCAATCCTAAATCTGATTCTGATTTTTCAATCATAATTTAGGTCTGTGGTAGTTTTTAACATATTTTGGTAGCGTTTAATGAATCCAAATGTGCAGATTCTTGTTGGTTCTTATGTATTTGGAATTTGCTTACCTTGTTAAAACCAAATGTGCAGATGTTGTCTAATTGCTTTACTGATCTTGAAATATCCTTTTGACTTCAATTTCATGATAGCAAATGAGTTCTGCTTCGCATTCTTGCACAAGTTTGGAGAACCACTTTGCTATTGTGGCTGCCAAGCGAAGCTACGGATTTTTGGAAAAGCAAATTCTTTTGGTAGAAGATTTTTTAATTGTCTAAACTATAAGATGAATAAACAATGTGGCTTTTTTGAGTGGATTGATCTTCAATGTGAGCAAAACAATTGCTGCAAGATGACATTGGAGTTAGCTGAACAGAGGCACAACAGGGTACTTCATGAGCGGCTCCGCATCGAAGAATCCAAATTTAAAGCATTGGAGAAGAAGTACAAGGCTGTTTTAAAAGCGTTAATGTTGACATGGTTTTTTTTAATAATAGTTTGTAGTGTAATTTATATGTATCCAACAAATTATGTATCTCGGCCACAGCTATGACTCATGTAACTTATTGTACTTTTGTGACCACTTTGATCAGTAAATGTAGTTAATGTCTCATATGTAATGAGAACATCCTATGAGTTGAATGGAAATGAAATTTCGTTGGTTTATTTTGAGAGTTTATTCTGAGTAATTTCCAATTTCATTGTGAAGGACCTGATACTTTTCTTGATGCTAATCTTAACAGTCGTTAGAAATCAGCATGAATAAAGAGATGGATTAAAGAGTTGCTACATCACAAATGGAATTGATCTGAACTAATCAAAATAAAAAATAACAAAATTTTAGAAAGTATTATAGTTTTAGCTCCAAATAACAAAATATCATGATTGTCACTATAGTTATTGCTACAAAAATTATGTCCTGAAATCTTAGCAGACTTGTGATGAACGGACTATTGCAAAGCCATTTTCTACATCATTCCTGTTACAAGTAAGAAAAAGATGGATAAATTATTATATAAAGAGAAGCTGAATTATCGGTAACAAAACACTTATAAAATCACTTACAAGTAATTTGCACCAATTTGATTATGTTGTGTCATGTATCGATATGTTGTCAGTTGTTTGCACAAAATCCCTACGTAAGCAACAACAAAACACTTAGATTAATTAACTTCTTCAATTATTAGTTCATAAAATACAAGTAAGTACAAAACTACTATACCTCACTGAATGACAATTGTTTTTTGAGTGTCCCTCATTCTTGCAAATGCTACAGCGTCTTTTTTTTGTTGTTTGTGTTTCTTTTGGGTTTTTCAATCTTAAAGATTTTGGCCGTCCTTTTGTTGGCACTCGTGGAGGATCCTGAACCGTTTGTGAAAAATTGGATACAACTTGACTTTTTTCCATTTGAATGTTGGTTGACTCCCCTCCTCTTTGTGAACATCCTATATGATCTTCCATTGCAAGTAACTCTTTATGAACCTTATCCAATGCAAGACATAGGTGATTATGTTTTTCAGCTGACTGCGACCCCAGTTCAACAATGTCATAAAGTTTAATCATCAACTTACTTTTTCTCATCATAGGAACATCCTGTCCTTCCCTCACTTGCCCTTCAATTAATGGTATGTCAGTTATGAGTTGAGTCTTAGCATTAATAGTCTATCTTTCTTTCACCCAATGTTGTGGCAATTTATCTAACTTGGATTTCTTACCAAAAACACATAAGATATGCCTACAAAGAAACCCCATAAACTCCCACATTCTGCATGTACATGTTGCATATTCGTCACCATTCTCCAATGTCACATGGTAAAGTGGTTTCTCTTTACCACTTATTACCACTCCATATGTCTTTCTTTCACCATCTTTGGATAATTTTGTTGCTTTGTACCGTAAACTATTGAACAGCTCATCTTGGAAGATCAGGAAAGACTTTCTTGTGTAAACCAATGCCGCCTCTTCTTCAATTTTAAGAGGTGTCTTCAATATCGCTCGCGAAGAATTTGTCCGCACATCCTTCTCTTTTTCTTTAAAGTAACGGGCATCTAAAGCTTTTTCATACTGATACACAAAGTTACTAACTATAGTATTTGAACGGACATAATCTTTGAAAAATTTGTTCATGCTTTCACTCATTTGAGTTGTCGACATACCGGTACAGAATGTTGAACTCAAATAAGCGGGAACCCACTTATCCCGTCGACTGTAAAGACTTTGCAACCAATTATTTCCTATTAGTTCATACTTGGCTAAGATACCGCCCCATTCTTGCTCGAACTCATCAGTTGTAATTGTGTTATGGATGCAATGATGAAAATCTTTGCCAAAGTCAGGAAATTTGTTATAAACATGGACCAAGTGTTCAGGAAACTTTTGTAAAATATTCCACAAGCATAACCTATGAGTTGTATTCGGGAGTACCTCTGCAATGGCCTTCGCCATTGCCTTGTCATCATCAGTAATTATCGTTGAAGGAGATTTACCAAGCATTGCCTCTTGCCATGTTCTCAATAACCAGGTATATAGCTGTTTCATTAACTAACAAGGCACAACCAAACATTATGGTCTGATGATGATGGTTAACTCCAGAAAATGGCACAAATGGCATCTTATAAATATTGGTCAAGTATGTCGCATCAAATGTAACAACATCTCCAAAGTACTGATATGCAGCTCTTGATCGCGCATCAGCCCAAAAACAACTTCCCATACACCCATCCTTATCAACTTGCATGGAGTACACAAACCCAGGTTCTGTGAGTTGTCGCTCAAGAAAGTAAGAATATAATCTTTGTGCATCCCCCTCTTCAAATACTTTTCTCCTTTTATTTTCCAAATAATTTTCAATATCCTTGCCAATACAGCCAACATTGAAGTCACCGCCTGATTCTTTACTCAACACTGACATAATCTTCCTTGTCGGTACACCGGACTCATTCAAAGTCATGATAAGTTTTTTTTTGGACTTTAGTAACTTTTCGATTTCCACGGAGCAAACTAGCACTCCTCGGTGTAAGTAGAATGTGGTTATGTCCAACCACAAACTTGTTGACCACCCACTTTTCACCATTTTTTTTTATTCCCATAATTGCTTTACATCCAATCTTTGTCTCGGGAAGTTCAAGAACTGTTCGTTCTTTTTCTTTTCGACTTACCCACCAAAATCCTTCCCTTGTGCAAACATAGTCTACTGCACAAAGTTTTTTTTCATCTTTCGACAATCGAGTATGATTTGTCCGAATTGCAAAACCTTTCCGTCTTGCATAAGCTTTGTAAAATGATTGGGCGTCTTCCACATTGTCAAATATCATACCAATAAATGGCTCCAAAGGACCACTACTCGAATCTTCCACGTTCACTTGTTCTTGAAGATTGACTCATTCTTCAACCTTCAACCCATCTTCGACATTCACACAATCTTCAAGATTCACATTACGCTCATCATTCACCCCATCTTCAACATTGACATCACATTGTCCATCTACACTTTCATCATCAACCCAATAACTTTGTTCCTTTCATAAAAGAAAACCACATCATAAATTCAATAGTTATTAAAAAAAAAACCACAACCAAATTATAAATCTATCTAACATGGCTCAACACCACCATGTTTGAGAAAAAAAAAATCTTTAAAAAGAGTGGAATGTAATATATGATCTAATAACTAACAAAAAGTTGAATAAACTGTCCAAATTTAATAATAGGTTGAAGATATATGCAAATGATTGTTGCTTATATAACATATCTGCTACGTGACGTTAAATTATAAAATTTAACAGTTTGCAAGTCCACAAAACTGATATAATCTTGGACTAAGTGAAGTTTCAACTTGCAATATATATTTTACTTGTCGAGTCTATTTATCAAAGAGAATTCCACTTAACAAATCAACTGAAGGATCAAATGATCAAGTTGAGAATACAATTCAGGTAATGCTCATTTTAAAGTTCAAACTGCATGGACTATTTTAGTATGAAAGATAGAATGGTTGAGTCATCATATATTTCTATATTTCTAGAGTTTAGAGTTTTTTTTTTAAAGAAAGAATGACATTCATACAATATTTCTATAGTTAGACAAAGACCTAATTACATCTCTTTTTACATGTATAATTTTCCGCTCAAAATTAGAAAACAAAGACCTTATTTCTATAGTTAGACAGCTAAAGCAACCAGTAGGAGCCTTCTTGACTAAAATACACGTAACAACTTGAGATGAATTTCCTTCAAAGATAACATCCAGTACGTTCCAATAAACACGCACCCTAAGGATTTCTCTTCAACTATTTGTTTTGTATTTATGGTAAGTGGATTAGATCGAGTCCTTTCAGCATCAACTACGTACGAGCCATATACAAATTTAGCCAAATACGTATGCACATATACAAATTTAGTCAAAAATCCACTGAAATATGTAAATATAACATAACAGAGCCCTTTGTGACATTTAATCAAACACATACTGTGTCAGCCATGATAACTCCTTCTAGGCAACCGGTTGTGTCGGCGTTGGATTTCCTAAGCTGCGTCGGCGTTGGACTGATATACAGGCGGTGGGAACAACGGTAGCTGAGATGGTTTCGGACTGAGAAGGGCAGTACGATTCGGAAGGGTGAATGGTTTCGGACTCAAATGGTTGAGTCTCCGATTTACTTTGGCGTCGGTTTCGGACTGCGATGGTTGAGTCGGCGTCGGGCTGAGATACTTTCGTCGGCGTCGGGCTGCGATGGTTGCTTCCGTCGACGTCGGGCTGAGACAAATGGTAGAAGGGAGAACAGCTAGTACTCGCGATTGTGGGAAGGGCAGACGGAAAACTGAAGTTTGTTTCAAGCTGCTACGTTGTGATCCCCTGCTTCACGATCTACTTACCTTTTAGTCCTTTTTCCTACGTGGCATAAGATGATTGGGGGGCTGCTTTTGTGGGATTAACAGCCCAACCGGTCTGAAGCGTTTCTCTAAAAATTATTTATTGTGTTTGGTTCTTTTTTATTAAAATAATTATTTCATGTCAAAATAAATCTATTATTACCACAAATAATTATTCTCGTCTAGTTATAAATATTTATTTTTAATCTTATGATCATTCTTACGTACTATTATAAATTCCTAACCCTAATAAAAAGGCAATGGTCGAAAAAACCACTCAATGTTAGTAGGTAGTTATTTCAAGATGAAGTCCGTACGTACTAGTACTCCAGAAATAATCTCAATGAAAAATGCTAGGCTTACAATTGATTTCTACCGCTTGCTTTTACCCGTGTTTTTTTTTATTATTATTTTTTACTTAATGATTAAATAAATATTTTTTAATAATATTTTAATTTTTTTTATTTTTTAAAAAACATTTAAAAATATTAAAAAAATACATATAAATAAATACATAAAAATAAAAAAATTCTATATCATTAGCGGGAGCTCCCAGCAGTGTGTGTAGCATCGCCCAATCTCAATTGGGGTGGTGCTACTCCCAAGTTGAAAGCTTCCGCTGGTATAATTTCATTTTTTTTATGTGTATTTTTTTAATACTTTTATAAATACTTTTTTTAAAAAATTCATAGTATCATTAAAAATATATTTTCTTAACCACGTAAAAGAAAAAATCTCAAGGAACCCACAGCGTAAAGCCTAGCATTATTAATTCAATTGAATATAGATTCCCAGAGTTGCAAAAGAGACGACTTTAAAGTAATAGAGATATAAATACATTAAAGCATGACTTATATATAGGCCGCATAATGCAGCATCTATCAATCATTTAATTAATATTTTAGCTACTTTTCTTGCATATATCTCTCCCACTCTTGCTAAGAACGGCGCCCCGAGTGCAATAGCCCCGCGGCACACCTGTCTTCTTTTTTTCTTTTCTATTTTTTCTTCTAACACAGAGTACTAAGTTAATGTTTCTTTGTTTTTCTTTTTGATTTTTTAAATAAAAAATAAAATGATTTAAAAATAAAACTAACCCACTATTTTGTACAAATCTTTGTGCAAATCTTCGTTTTTTTTTTTTAACACCAAAGCTAGCTTCTTTCTTTCGTATGTAAGAGAGGAAAAATAACACGTCATTTTTCGCGACATTTATGTAATATTATTTTAATAATATTTTTATAAAAATATCTTATAAAAATAATATCATTTTATAAAATATCCTTATTTTACATAATAATGTTAGGCATAAATCTCAACTAGACAAGTCATATGCAAGTTCTTTATAAAAAAAAAAAAGGATCTTATTAATAAATAATAGTTTTTTTATATATACTTTTTCAAGATATGGTCTATTTTTTTACAAAGTCTTGAGCGAGACTTATCTATTTGAGTTTGTAAAATATCATTTCTCTATTTTATAGTATATATTAGGAAATATATTGTGTATATATCACTAATCTTTAATGATATTTCTGTTTGGAGAATTTTGTACGTAAGCTCTCCTAGATTTTCCTTTTAAAATCATTTTCTAGACTTTTACTATTTCTTTCGAAAATACCTTGAGTTATCTCTAAAAGGAAGTGATGTTTGACTTTATAGTTCAATCCGGACATGGTCTTAGAGCACATCAGGTGCACTCCGGGGCTTACAGGGCATTCCATAGAATTTTTCAATAGAATAATGCACGGTGACTATCAATGTGTCCATCAAATATATGTATTAAAATAAATGAGTTTTTTTTCTTTAAATTTTCTTTAAGTATTTTTAAACATCCTTAATAATTAAGAAAAAAATAAAAAATTATTATTTCACTAATAATAACTTACTTAACTATTAATAAAAATAAAAATATATGAATAGACATATTTAATATACTCATACTATCATTTTCGTTTCTACTATACATAATACAGATACTTTCTGGATAGCAGCCGGGAAAGTGGAGAAAGGCAGGCCCGTGATCACCCATACATGCACCTTTGGAAATAATATATTCGTGGGGATTGTTTTACATTGTGGTATCCTAAGAGCGAAACCGGCCTCCACTAAGACTATTCTTTTCACAAATTTGTTGTCACACACACACACACATATATATCTTTATAACTAAATCAATATAGATTGATATCATGGCTGACATATTAATTATTAATTCTATATTGGTCCACTACCTTCGTGGAATATCAATCCTTTTAGATATCTCATAGATCTCAAAGATCCGAGCCTTGGGTGGAGCAAAGTCAACACCTTTTTCCCCCACTCTCATTAATTTCTTATTTATTCCTCTCCTCTCAAGAAAAATGATATAGTTTACCACTAAATTACAATTAAACATTATAAATAAATAATTTTTCTTTTATTTTGAGCGTATACTCATGTGTTGTTGAATTAAAATGTAAGCCGGCTCGGTTCGATTAGTACCAGGATCGGTTCAACTTATTGGGCCTTTGACTTAATCCGGATGATAAGTTGTTTTCCCACTCAATGAACATTAGATAACCCACACGTGTCCGGGACTAGAATAACACACGTCAACCCATTTGACATTAAATGATTTTTTTTTTAAATTTTTTTATTTCTCTAATTGTTTGTCAACTTCCATGAACTCCATGTAGCGGTGGGATCAGTGGAGACTCATCCAACCCCCACAAATGGCTCCTGGCAACGTCAAGTTGAGGATGATCATCATAAAAGAAATATACAATGTCGGTCAACAGTTTCACTGATTTTTTTATTATTTTATTTTTGTAACTCAAACAAAATTTTTTTAAAAAAATGTAGTTTTATTTAATATGCGTCCGGCATTAATGTGTCAACCGGTCAATTTCTAGATATAAATAAATAAATATTTTCGTTGTTGTAGAAACGTAGACCAACAACAACATGCAAGCACTTTGATCAACAAAACATTTCCATTGTAATTTCTAGTATATGTTTTTCTATTGAAAAAAAAGCAAGGTACCAAAGCCGCCAACGAGTAGTACAAGTCTTGGATTAACTTTAACCCAAAAACCAAAAAGAAGAAATAATAGTGAAAATTAAAGGAAATTGCTTTTGACTGTATAAACCATTGAATATTTATGAGTGGGAACCAATATGGTTTGACATGGTCCATGGAAAAAAGGGTCCTATGGTTTTGAAATTGGGAGACAGAACTGGCTTTGTTCGATTTTCACGGTAAAACATTTCCAAGAGCCACGTCTGGGTGAACGAACTGCGGGAATCTAAACATGTTGACCTTATGCTACATTTCATACACATACATAGATCTCGAGAAAGAAAGAGATAAAAGAGAGACAGAGATGCCGTTGATTATACGATACCCAACTTTATTCAAATTTTTTTTTTTTTTAGTAAATTGCATTGATTACATCGACGAAACTACGGGTCAATGATTCTCAAGTAAGACTATTCATCGACGACTTTTCAAAAGCCAACTCAATTTTACTGTGAAATATTCAAAGGCCAGCGCGTATTTATTTTATACTAATATCTCTTCGTCCCTCTTTCATTTTTCAAACCTTTGGCAGGACCCACCGCCAACTTCCCCTTTTGACCTTTACAGTAACCTAATGCGTCCTCTCTTTTTTATTTATTTTTCCATGAAATAAAAGATTAAATAGATTTTATTAAAGTCCAACTAATCTCCATCCATTCTTGGATTGACGAGATCTCTTTGACTTTGCATCCTCCGTCTCTTTTATAACCACCCCCTCTCCCCCCACTCTCTTTCCCTCACACCATCTCTTAACTCCATATTCCTCTTCGTCTTCTTCTTTTCTTCTAGCTTCTCTGCTTTTGCTGTGGTTCTTTCTGATCTTCTACTATGGCGATAGATCTGGTCCCGTACTCCAAGATGGAGGATCCGATGGCTATACAAGAAGAAGCGTCGGCTGGGTTGAAGAGTATGGAGCATCTGATCTGCCTACTCTCTAATCAAGCCCCTCGCGACAACCACCTCAACCACCTTGACTGCCGAGAAATCACCGACTTCACCGTTTCCAAATTCAAAAAGGTAATCTCCATCCTAAACCGGACCGGCCACGCCCGGTTCCGCCGCGGACCGTCGAACCCTCCTCCTCCTTATAGCGGACCGACAAACCTCGTCGAACGCCGTTCAGTCCCAGATCCGGTTCGGCCTGAGATACAGTCCCAACAACCCCAGACCTTCACGCTTGATTTCTCGAAACCTAGAACTGCTACCGGGTCGCGACCGGTGTTGTCGGTAAATCAGCAGTCGAAGGAGAGCTTCAGCACATCTCCACCCGTTTCCTCCACGACCTCGTCGTTTATGTCATCTGTTACCGGAGACGGCAGCGTTTCGAATGGTAAACAAGGTTCCTCGCTCCTTATAGCTCCGATCACCACCATGTCGGCCGGGAAACCGCCTCTTTCTTCGTCTCAGCGTAAAAAGTGCAGCGTGAATCATTCTCTCTCTGCTGCGAATGTCTCCTCGTCTGACCGTTGCCATTGCTCCAAGAAAAGGTCGGTATCGGAAATATATGTATTTTACCAATAATTTTGATATTGAAACTTTCAGGAATCTACAAGTAATTCTTTTATTAATCTACACTTTTTTCTGCGTTTTTAGGAAATCCAGAGTGAAGAGGGCCGTCAGAGTTGCAGCAATAAGCTCGAAGATCGCAGATATACCGTCGGACGAGTTCTCGTGGAGAAAATACGGTCAAAAGCCGATAAAGGGCTCACCTTACCCAAGGTATTGTCATATCTTCCTTCACCGCAGAATCGTAGATCATGTGGGATGTGTAGAAGTCAAAGGCGAATCTCGTGGTATTTTTCTAATTATTTGTTATTTTTAAATTGTGCAGGGGATATTACAGATGCAGTAGCGTGAAAGGGTGCCCAGCGAGAAAGCACGTGGAAAGAGCGCAAGACGATCCAAATATGCTGATCGTAACATATGAAGGAGAGCACCGTCACCCGCACCCTCCGATTCCAGCTGCGAGTTTGGCCCCACAGTCGTCGGCGTGAAATGGACGTTGGGGACCAGGACCTGAAAAATTGAAAATGAAATCCTCATCCTCCTTTGGGGAACGGCAGGCCAGCCTCGTTGACGGTAATTTTGCCAGTTGAAATGGTCAAAAGATTGGAAGGAAGAAAGAAAAGAACAAAGTCAACTGTACTGGTTGGGAGGGCTTTTATTTATTTATTTTTGTAAAGTTAGGGACTACAAAATGAAATCAAATACTAGTATTGCTTGTTGATCTTTTATGTGAATAGAAAATTGGAAAATCAAACAATAACTTCAAAATCATGCACATCTCATACCAACGCAAAGCAAATGTTAATGCTCGTAGGGATAAATGCGTAAAATTTGAACTCTGCGATTGGAAAGTGTGGTGGGGGCCCAGAGCGTGAACGTTGGGGGCAAGGAGAATCCGAATTTCTGTAGTGGCGCGGTTTCACGTGCATTGAGTCAATGGAGCCATTGCGGGTGGGTCCCATGCCAGCTATTTCACCTTAAGTTAGTCCGTTGACTCTGGGATTTATGCTTTTCTTCTTTCTGGGGTGTGGTCTACACTCCATAACCTCTCCTTTTATTATTATTATTATTACCTCCATTTCGTTCCTTTTTTATATTTTTGTCGTTGGAACCAAGATTAAATAAGAGAAAGGCTGGGAAGCGATCCACCTACTTAAGCACCAGTGGTTGTACACCACGTAAACACTTTATAATATTTAATCTTCATTTGTATATACCTGATCAGAAATCCATACAGCCCCTCCCTCACTCCTTGGTCTTCCAGGAGATTCCAACCCAAACGAAATCCCACCCCACACTCATTCCCCGACCCAGACACGCTCTCTCTCTCTTCCATCTGGATATGTCCTCTCTCTCTCTCTCTCTCTCTCTCCCACCCGAATACCTTTNCCCCCCCCCCCCCTCTCTCTCTCTCTCTCTCTCTCGAGAATAACCCTCTCATTTTCTTAATTCTCCTTTATATACTCCATGGCTCAAGACCCATTTCTCCTCTATTTAAATCCTCCACCAGAATTGTTGTGATGCATATGAACGGCCGAAAAGGTAAGAAGAAAAGGAAAAGATTAGAGGGGACAGTGAAAGAAGAAAGTAGAGTGAATTTATATACATTTACTGGAGCATTTAATGGAAAGAAAGGTGAAAGAAAACATGCATGTATAGTTGCAGTGAAGAGGAAGACGAAATGAGGAAGAGGCTTGGAGAGAAGAAATGAGGAAGAGCTTGGTGCGGTGATTCTGTGTGGTGACATCTAACTAGTTTATTGTACTTGTAATGGATGGCTGATCTTCCACCTTTAATAGCCCGATGGTCCCTCAGCGTTTCTCATTAAATAATATAAAATTAGTGGAAGAAAGTAAATTTCTTAATTTCAATTCTTTAAAATATTCAATTTTTACTGACTATTATAAAAGAAAATAAACACGATTATCTGTCTATTAATTTAAACAAATTATAATATATCGATGGTTTAAACTTTAAAGGCATTGGTTTTTTTTTTCTTTGTAGTTTTAAATTGCTAAAATAGTGCAACTCATAAATAATTGGACCACCGAAATAATAATGATTACGTACAAATTGCAATACTAATGATATTATACTATGGGCTTGGACTTAGTGGAAACGTGTTGGGCTTTGCCTTGTCGTTCTAATGGAAAAATCTAGCCCAAACTGGCAAAGAAGTTTGTAATATTTAATTTTAGTTTATAAGGCGCTCTCTCTCTCTCTCTCTCTCACTCACTCTCAGTGAGAAATGATGGAGATATAAAATGGTTAATGATAAAAGAATATTTTGATATCTATATAATGCCAAAGATTTATTGAAACAGAAGTAAAGCATTGCAGATAAAACACCACACCACACCCACTAACCTCATTGGAAGGAAAACCCAATGAAATTGAGTAAGAAATGGGCCTTTAATGACTGGACAAAGGCCCAATTATAGCGAAGTTCATGGGCACAGGAGAATTTAAAGACCCACTTAAGCTTACGAGTTCTTATAACGAAGCTAGCAAATTGAGCATCCATCAAACTTAGGCAACGAAGTTCGATTACCGATTGCATATACGTTAATGTAAAAGCGTTGCTCTTAATGTATGCGCGGTTATATTAGCGAATATTATAGATACAATGGTTACAGTTATGGTGAACATTTCGGGCAGGTGCTGCACGTAGGAAATTGGTGTGGAAAAAATATTACAAAATATAAAATATAAATCCACATCAGCAAGTAACTCAATTCATTTTTTTTTTGTTCATATGTAAGATACGATAAGACGGAATAAATTATTTTTCTTTTGTTTTGCAGCGCATGTTAGTTTGTACCGTTCATGTTGTTGGTCACATGTGTCCCAACTTTTATTCTCGAAAAAGATTCTCGTCCTCTCACTTATTATTATTCTCCGTTCAATTGCCCGGGAAGGTGACAAATTAGTGAACAAAATGAGCAACTCTTGCCCATAACAAACAAAACCAATAATTACTGTTCCTTGATATCTATCTATTATAATAAGCGTACAGTAAAACACACACAGTAAAACACAGTAATATTTGTCATTCCGTTTCTGTAATTCCATTTTAAACAATAACATTGCACAGTAACATTCCGTTTTTTCGTCCACAGTAATAAATAGTAACTACACAGTAATTATGCACAGTAAAAATAATAATTTGTCGAAAATTTCCGTCAATACACAGTAATTATGCACAGTAAATATAATAAAAAATTCTATAAATCGACGAATTTCCGTAACTACACAGTAATTATGCATAGTAAAAATAATAATTCGTCAAAATTTCCGTCAATATACAGTAATTATGTACAGTAAATATAATAAAAAATTCTATAAATCGACGAATTTCCGTGATTGCACAGTAAAGATAATAATAAAAAATTTGAAATGCACAGTAAAGATAATTATTTCTTCTTCTTTCTTTCTTTTCTCTTCCCCTGCGTTTTTCTTTTCTCTCCCGTTCTTCTTTCTTCTTTTCTCTCTCTCCCCGTGCTCTCCCCTTCTCTTTTCTTCCCCTCTCACCGTTTCAGATCTGTTTGTAAAAAATTTATTCAAGTTTCTTTTTTCCTTTCGTTTGATTTCTATTTTTCAGATCCACATAACAAATTTTTTTTCTATCTGTGTTCATATGTTTTTTTTTCTTTTTGATTCAAGTTTTTTTTTTCTTTCAGACTTTCATCTTCACTTTCTAAAAAAATTGATTTTTTTGGGTGTTGAACATGTATTTTTGTTGTGTATTGACAGATCTATATCTATTCGTTTAGATCTATGTTCATGTTGAGGATCGAGAACAAGATCAACACGCAGGTGACCTTTGCTAAGCGGAGGAAAGCTGTACGAGTTTCGTTTAGATCTATGTTCATGTTGAGGATCGAGAACAAGATCAACACGCAGGTGACCTTTGCTAAGCGGAGGAAAGCTGTACGAGTTTTGCTGCAATTCAAGGTATTCACCAGAACAACAAAACCACTTTTGCACCCTCTAAACCACAAAAGGCAAAGCAAAACCATCAAAACTGCTTCCTTCTATTTTTATTTTTCTATTTTCTAAGTCATCTTTCTTTTATTTTCATCTCCGAGTTGATTTTTTGAAAGAGAAAAAAAAATTGATTTTTTTGGTGTTGAACATGTATTTTTGTTGTGTATTGACAGATCTATATCTATTCCTTTAGATCTATTAGTTTTCACTTTAAACGTAGAAGTGAATGCAACCCTCATCTGCGCAGAATATGATTTTAGCTACCAAATATAAAATTGAGCACACAGAATATGTACCAGAAGATAAATACACAATATGAATATTTTTAAGATATTATTTTATTATCTCGAAAAAAATTACAGAAATTTGAGGCTCTTCGCCTCATTCTTCAAACGATCTTGCTCCTCTAAAATTTGCGTGGCATCTCTGTCTAAAGGAGTAGGCAATCTAAAAGAAGAATTAAGCAAGGATTTTAATTTCCTATTCTCTCGCTTTATTGCTTCTATCTTCATTTCAGACTCCTGAAGAAGTCGCTGAAGGATAGAAATTTTCTCATTGAGTTTATCCAAATCATAAGGTTTGGATTGTAGTCGCTGAGAAAATGCATAAATAGCTGAAGAGTAATGGGTACCGAGATTTACAAGGTCGTAAATAGCTTCAACATCTGACTTATTAGCCAGATCATTATTGTATTGTACTATAGAACCTACAGCAGAAGCAGAAACAACTGGTGAAAATGGTGTAGAATACCTCACGTATTGGTTACGAGAAGATTGCTGGGCCATTGTAGAGTAAGAATGCAAAGAGAGATTGCAGAGTAAGAATGCAGACTAATTATAGAAAAGTAAAGAAGATGGGATGCGAATGAAGATGAGCTGAATATTTCTTTTATAGAGAAAATTATGACTAAGCACCTCTATCGCTTCACGGCATCTCTCGTGAAGCGTCTCTTTACAAGAGACAAGAAGATGTAGCATCATAGCTCTGCGGCGCCTGACAGCTACAGAAAAGCTGAAAAAACTTGCGGTGCTTGTCTGATCTAAAAAGCTGGCCACCGTTTTTGTTGAAAAATAAGGTTAGCGGTTTAATATTGATGAATTCTTCACTAACTGTGTTATTTACAAGAACTCCAGAATCGCACAACCACGGTATATATGTTTCCTTCATATTTTGATTTATAACTTCTGATATAACAATTTCCTCATATGAATAGATCATTAAAATTGACAATTCTACTTTTATTTGTTCCAGTTGTCGAGCCTATGTTGAGATAGATGATAATACAGGACGATTGACAGCTGTTTTATTTGGAGCAATTGCAGAAGAGCTGTTCTATTTGGAGCAATTGCAGAAAACGTCCCTTGGACGTTTTGCTTCTACTAGTATATATATATATATATATATTTAAATGGATTTTCATGTTTTTATGAATTTAAACTTTCACAATAATCATACTTAAATTTTTTTTTAAAATTGCAATTATGTACTTCTATTAATCTTCTGTTAATTTTTAAATTACGATGAATGAATGTATCTAATTGTGAGTTTTTATAAGCAGAAATACTATTCTCACCGACAGTTAACTAGTTTCGATCTATAAATACATGAAAACTCAAATAGAAATGACTCCTCGATCTGTAGATTTGGCACGATTGGAAACCCCATGATCTCATATGTTATATATCTTTCTTTTAAGTGCGGCTGAGTTTATGGATAAGAATATTCCGTGAGGGAGAGAGACACTTACAAAAACAATGGCATAAAAGATTAATGTCATATCATGCATGCATACTACCTATAGGCTATATATATATATGGATAAGTTTGAGGCGATTGCACCTCTGTTTTGTAGGGTTGATCATCACGTTTATTAATTTGTTAACTTTTTCGAACTTTTTGTTGTACAAGTTTTTGGGTTCATTTTTATTTTTTATGTCAAAAAGTTAATTAGGATGGTCCAATAATCAAAAGCAACAGGATGATCATCATGTTTCTCGTTTATAATTAATTAATAATATATAAATGAGATAGATGTAGTACTCATGTTCGACGTGGTGAGATTTTATATATATATATATATATATATAGAGAGAGAGTTAATTAATTTGTGAGCTCGTGACAATACATGCCATACAACTAAATATTGTATATTCAAACTGTAGACTTCAAACAAATTAAAATCATAAGATCAAGATAGTATTGACAATATATTCTTTTTAAAAAATATATATAAATCTTGTGCATCGACGTTTGAACGTCCTTGAAATCATATTGTAAATGTTTTGCCAAATTTACTTTATAAATAAAATTATGAAGAATCATAATATTTGTAAAAGATTGTAAAATTAGTTAATGAAAAAGATGATGATCGATTACAAGAAAAATGAGCATTTGTGATTAATTATTTACGACGAAAATATGCTCATTTTAACATAAACATAAGAATAACTGGCCACAAATAAGCATTATTCTTGAAGTGTAAGTGCATGTTTGGAATTATGGTGGAAAATATAGCTTATAACTTTAGGGCTTATAACTTATAACTTAAGTAACAAATTCTGCTATTAAAAGTTTATTTATTGTTTGGTAACTATATTTTTAAAACACTTTCAAACATGTTAAATTTGTTTGGAAACAAATTAAAAGAGTGTTTTCAAAACGGGTATTTCTGACCAATTTTTTGCAACAAAAAATGATTATTTACGATGAAAACATACTCATTTTAGCTAGAAATAGTCATTTCGCTAGAAATAATTGGTCGCAAATGAGCAGTTTTCTTATAGCGAAATGACGATAATTCAAATTTTTAAAAATTATGATCATATCCTTAAAAGTTTTAAAGTTATAATTACCTGGAAATTATATAGATATTTTCACCCATTGACAGTTTTTTTTTTTTAAATTTAAACTATATTCTGAATTATCTGGAAAAGTGCATTTGAAGAAAGGTACCAAAATGATACTTTTCTTCAAATGTACTTTCTAGTTTATTTGAAATTAAAAAGTATCTTAATATGTAACACCCAAATAACCATTTTTTTTCGTTAAATGGCTTTTAAAACTATTTAAGTACTTTTTAAGATTTCAAATATAATCTCAAACAAGCCCTAAATATCAATCATGCTAGCTGGCCGGATCGATCTCATGATAACATAGAATTTCCACAAGAAAAAATAATAGAGTTCAAAAATTACTGCCACAAATTAACGCAATGCATGACGTAATGACCTATTTGTTGAAAACAAAAACAAAAACACACACATGCACGATATCTCCATGGTTGGTTCTTGACTTGTAGTAAGAGGAGCATCCTATGTAAATGCAACACATGAGCAATGGCAAGGTAGGCCACGTAAGTACAATATCATTGAACCTTGGCACGTACCCTTAGGGCCAATGAGAACTCGTTGGATTGAGAGACGTGAGCTCTAACCATATACAAGATTTATACATCATTCTAAAACTGTATATAACATTACTCTGAGATTAATTAATAGAAACATAGTAGGTCCGTGATCTTTTGTTTAGTTGTAGCAAATTATAATAATAGAAGACGATGATGGATGTAGACTTTCAAGGCATCCAAGGAACTTTATAAATATCAAAATAGATTAAATAAAGAGATTGATGGTTGTTGTTTGGAACCCATCACATGCTTTCCCACATGGATATTGTCATCGCTCACATGAAACAGACATATATAGATGGTCCCATGCAGCATGGTCATAAATTATTCTTCCAACTAATATCACTCCTTTTATTATATATAGAGATCGATCACCTTTCATGATCGATCATCTTGGTATTAAAAACTCGATCTCACCTCTTATAAATAATTTCTTCTATATATATATTTATTTATTTTCTGACGCCATAAACAATAATATTTACTTGTTCATGATCATGTACTTATTTTCAAGTGATATATATATATTCAAGTAATTACTAACAAGTTTTACCTGTTGGGGATAGTTATTTATTTATTGATCACAAATAATAATAATAATTAAGCTAGGGTGGCCAGTACTCATTAATTTTGTTGACTTTAGTAACTGTGAATAAGAATTTCTAATGACCAAGTATATAACTCACATATGATGACTTTAATTAGGTTAGTGGTTACCATAGAAAGACTAACTTTTGTTGACTTTTATCTCTACCATTCATATTATATATAGTTGCTTGTAATATATGTTTATTATTAATTAACCAGCTTCTTATATATGGAGAGAGGGATCGAGATGATCGTTCAGCTATGAAAATTATAGTAAGGAAAAGCAGATCAATAACTGCAGGCCTACGAAACAAGATCATTTTTTTTTTCTTTTTTATAGTATAGTTTTCTAATATCATGTAGTACTGGTACTACTGTGACAAAGGAAACTTAATTTGAATCGAACCACGCATGAAATGTACGTTTCATTGTTTTTAGCTCATTGTCATGATACGGGGGATCGAAGAGATCATCGGGGGGACAAAAACCATCCAAACAGTGGTGAGAATGATGATGAATATGGTAGTCTCGGTCCAAACTCACATTCCTTTCTTCCCACGTAATCTATGCTGGATGGCTAGATCCGATCGACCTGCCATTTAATTATCCTTTTAATTTCCCCCTCCACAAGCAGCAAGCTAGGTTTAGTCTGGCAAAAGCAATCCCCCACATGTCATCCACTCTGTTACCTTCCAATGCTTACTTTTTTATATCCCGGTCCCCTAGCCTGCTGTTGCCTGTTGGTGATTGAATCACCAGATTACACTCGACCACATGAGAGAGAGAGAGAGAGAGAGAGGGAGAGAGAATAAATACTTGGCCTAAAAATCATGTGAGTCCAGCAGCTTTGGCCTCTCAACTTAAAAAATATATATATATATATATATAATTAGGTTTGGATCCTAAGCAATCTTTTCTTACCTTCAGTACTATAATTTGGATTATAGTAATTATTAATTAAGCGTAATTATTAATTAAGCTCATTCATTCCCACTTTTCTTTAACTTTATGTGGGATCGATGATCATGATATTAGACCGCGCGGTCTAGTAGTAGACATTCATGCTAGCCATGCTTAATAAATTAATGATTAAAGTCCAGCTCGATCGTTGTAATTGGGAAAATTAATCAGTTTTTGCTCTCAAGCTGGTCTTATCCTAAGGGCGCCCATTCACCGGCCATTGAATTAGTAGACATTAATCCGGCCGTCAATCTGCCCAAGTAGAAAGATCAGGCGCAGGGTTTCTAGAATAATTTATTTGTTGGCATCAATTTTAAGCATATGGCAAGCAGCTGTACGTGTAATTTTGTACCCTTTGACCTACGTACATTAATTATTTAGAGTAAGACAATCATAACCCTCTTACGTACCTAATTAGATCATCAGTTGATTTGTTTTATTACTCATTTTCAAAACCAAAAAATAAAAATAAATAAATAAATAAAATTAAAAAAAAATGAAAAAAAGAAGAAACAAATTGCAAGATCAAGAACGAACAAACAAACAACATAAAAGCCAAAATTGACTTAAAAAAAAAATTACCCTTAGTTTGAGACAGAAGTAAAGTACGTAGTACTTGCAGGAAAGAGAGAAGCAAATTGGGAATTAATGTGGCCGGGGGGTGAAAGTTGAAACTGATGAGGTGTGGGAAAAGGAGGAGAACCACAAAAAGTCGCAGAGCCCACCCACGGACCCCCGGAAGTCTTGCGGGAGACCACATGAAGAGATCAGCGCTGGAGCCATGATCTCATGCATCTGTGATCTTCCTTGTCTGTTTCTTGCTTGCTTAAAGACTGCGTTGCTTCTCTCTCTCTCTTTTTTTTTTTAATATTTATTTTATTTTTTCTAATAATATCTATATATGGAACCCTCACTCCCACGCCGCACACGCATTTAATTTTACTTTACTTTAATGTTTCTTTTTTGTCTCCTTCTTCGCTCTTTGCCAACTATTCCGGTTATACGTCTTCATCATTCCCGTCTGTGCCCCCCCCTCACTCGTCCTCACATTCATTCTCTCTCTCTCTCTCTCTTCTCTCTGTGTTTCAGCACCCCTCATCATCTCCCACTTGATTGCCTCAGCACGCCTACTCTCTCTCTCTCTCTCTTAATTCGGTAGCTGCATTTGCTATATATCAAAGGTCACCTGGGAAATCTCTCTCCGAGTTATAGTACTTCGATCCTGATCTTTTATTGGCTAATGGGTCTCGGAATTGTAGAAGAATTTCGGCCAGTTACGCCGATACGAACAGTTGCAAGAACTCGAAGCTTCGATCATGCAATGGACGTAGTAGCGGTCAATCCAGACGAAACAAAGGAGCTCTTAGAAGATGAAGATAAAGAGTGTCACACACCCAAGTCGTCAGAACACACCTTGAAGTCTCCCTTGGTATGCCCACCAGCTCCCAAGAAACCCCGGATGGCAAGGAGAAAAATGAGCCCTACTCCAAAAAGGTTTTTCGAAGTCCCCCACGATCTTGCTTCCATATTCATTGCACTCGACAATAAGCCTTCCAAGAAGATCAGAGCCAGTTAAAAGGCAATAATATTATTCATGTTGTAGCTAGTTCATATAATTATTACCGTTGTGCTTTTTCTTGTTATAATTAAGTCTGTATTCTTCTTTCTATTTTTAAGGACAGAGTAATTAAGCAATGTAAATAGTAAATGAATTCATTGAAATTATCCTAATGATTAATTATCCATATTTGTTTCGAGTAAATGTATGGCAGAAAAGATATTTCTGCTCCGTTTAATTGGAATTAAGCTCAATTGAGGTGTGAATTGCAGAGAATTAGGATAAGATCCAGAAAATCTTTTTTGCATCTCCTTAATTCTCTCCCCCTCTCGTTCCAAAAGGTTCAACCTTTTCAACTTCTAAAGATGCTTTCCACGTTAACTGCTTATTTTTGGCTCGACCCACATTCTGGGTAAGTAGAGTCTGGGTCTGAGCTGATGCCTTATGCTTCTTGTTTTTTATCGGAGCCGGTCATCAATTTTACTCAGCGTCTGGGTTGTATTTTTTGGCCATATCCTGATTGTGGTATGCTGTACGTAATTTTTTATTTTTATTTTTTTTGTTGTTTGGGGGCGGGGGGGAGGAGGAGAGGAGAAGACGGGGGGGACCTGGGCAAGCTATACAGTCCATAGCCTATATTCTGACGCTAAAAAGTTGGTCAGCATCATGATGTACTGGGAGCCGATGCTCTTCCAAGGGTGTGGCCCTACAGCCTTGGCAGTACTCCTCCAGTTGGGCAAGCTCTACTCAGTACTCTCCCAATTGTTTGCTTTGGCAGTACTCCTCATCCAGTTAATTTTAAATGAAAACGTCTTCTGCTGGGATTTTCTTTTTTTAATTTAGTGATTAAGAAAAATATTTTTTAATGATGTTTTTAATTCTTTTATTTTTTTAAGCATTTAAAATTATTAAAAAAATACATGTGAAAATATATATATATAAAAACATAGAAAATACACTAACGGGAGCTACAATTAATTAAACTCCAGTAACACTCATGCAGCCTAAAATTTAGATAATTCCATGATGTTATGCCTCACCCCAATAATTTGTTGAAGTCCAAGGAAGGATCTCTATCTTGGGGATCACTGCTTGTTTCATAGAATGTTGGATTTCATCTTGACCTCTAATCCCAAGGGTGGAGAATTATGTTATCATGTTATGGAGGCAATACTGAGCGAAAATTTCAAGGAAATGAAATTTATGACGCTTGTTTTCTTCATTATCCTCCTTAGACAACTCAATTATAAACAAAAATTAAACTTAATAATAATCAAATAAAATGTTGCCGGAATAAACATTAATGTTTTAGACGAGAAACACAAATCTAAAAATTGAGAAGAGAATACAGAAGTCCTGAAAACCTGAAATAGAAAAACTAAAACGTGCAAAGATTCAAGATTCAATTATGAAGGGTTTTTGAGGAAGACATCCGATCCGATCCTCAAGGTACGCCACCAACTTTTCCTTTGTCTTGAAACTCCGCTTGTCCATATACAATACACCACATGAAGGAATAACCTCGGATCTACTTCTACAAGATTTTACTCCATCGGAAAATCAACAAAGGAAGGTTTATACCCATAATATCTACACATTGCCGTCACATAAACAATATACTTGCATAGAATTTCTTTTTGAAGAAAGACATGCCGGCCGGGAAATGTTTATTACTCTAACTACGTAGGAAAGGAGAACGTATTTGATACGTGTATTGGTAAAAGAATTCTTTTTTGTTTCTAGACTTGGATATTAGGAAACTCTATTTACGAAGACTTTATAGGGTGATCAAGCGTCCAAAAAATGCACACATGTTTGGAGAACAAACAACACATCATAAAATCTGAAAAATAAACTGCTACAGACTGAAAGGGAATCCTGTAGGGAGCTCAGATGTATGAAGCAAGGGAATATTTGGAAACCGGTGTGATGGGTTCCAAGGCGGATCAAGTCTCAAGGATCAGTTCTAAGAATAAGAGCCACGAAAATCAAGGGAGCAATGCAATAATTGGTGCAATCCAATTGGGATGAAGCTAGCAAGAGCCCAACACTCATGATGGGCTTGAAAGAAAGAGAATCAATTTGGATCCACTTGATCAAAGCTATGGAAGACACGACTTGGGCCTTTTGTTATTGAAGTCCATGGATTTATTTATTTAATTAAAATGGCTTATTTTAATAGTCATATGAATTAAATCTAGAATAATTAGGCTTGGGATGTCCAGCCTACACGTCTTATTTCTATTGAACTAGGATTTTTGTGAAGGCCATGTATTTTGGCCAAGGGCTTATTTTAAAAACTAGGGTTTTAGAAGTTACTGTAGCGCGGCGTATGACACTGTTCACGCTACAGTACCGAGGCGCTTTCATTAGGGTTTTTGGGGGTTGTCTATTTAAATAACTTATAGCCTTATTTGAGAGGCAGAATAGATGAAATTTCTTTGAGAGTTTGAGTTATCTCCTCTTGTTTTTCTTGAACTTTTGAACTTATCAAAGGTAAATCAAAACCTTTGTGGCGTTCCTCCTTTGTAATTTGGGTTCTTGAGACGGATTCTTCAACGGGTCTAGATTTTAATATAATCTAGGTTCTTGGAACGGGTTCTCATCGGGTCTAAATTCTCCATCCATATATCTGAGTTTGGCTTTCTTGGGGTTGTTTTTCCAGTATTGTTGTTGGGTCTCAAAGCAAATCGATTGGGGTTCACATCATTTGGTATCAGAGCAAGGTTTCCAATCAGGTGTAATTCTATCTTTTATTTATTGCATCTTTATTTCTAGGGCTTCATTATTCTAAGGTTGAAAAAAAAAAAAAAAAGTGCAGAAATTCGTTTCCTAGGGCTGCCAGATTACTCTATCTTTTTGGTTTCATGTTCATCAACATTGGGTGGCTAAATTGCTTGTTTGAGGGCTGCCAAAATTTGCACCATCTATAGAGTTGGGAATTTCTGGGATTTCTTACATCTGTAAGTTTGTCAATTGCTTGGAGTGTTGTTTCTTTGATTCTCTTATATTTCCTTGCCAATTTTTATGTGGTTGATTTCAATTGTTTGATTATTACAATTGAATATTGTTGTTTGTGATTGAATCAGTGAGAGAAGAAAAGAAAATTCGAAAAAAAAAAATCCAAAAAAAAAAAAAAAAGGAGAGAAGGATTTGGGGTATGAAATACTTTGCCATATGAAATTGAGTGCTTTGTCATTGATTGAGCCTTATCTTTAAAGGGGCTGAATACATCTTTCTAGTTGGTTCCTTGTTTCGTAATTACTCTTTCCAGCGTATAAATCCCTTGAGTCTCGGGTCATTTTATTCCTTCCGTGTTTTCTCTTGTTCTTGTTTCTTGGACCTAATTACTAGTTGGGAGAAAACAAGGTTGTATTATCTTGATTGAGTTCAATTAGTGCTTAAAAGTTGAGTGGGAAAACTCCTGGGGTAAAAGGCAAGAGAGTGTGAGATCATTATCCTGAAAAAAGAGCCAATTAAGAGTGAAACACGAGTGGAGTGCCATTATTCGAGTGTAAACACGTAAGGGAGCGTGTGAGGTCTTTTTTTCCACTAACATTCTTTTTTGTGCAGAGCATATGATGTCTCATAAAAATGACTCATCACCAAAGGAGATGGTAGATAACTCATTCTTTGTGTTGCATTCCATGCAACAAAAGTTTGAGAGGTTAAATTTGAAATTGGGAGAAGTGAGCGATAAGATGGAACAACAAGGTGCATTGATTAGAGATTTGCAAAGTGGGAGAGATAGGAGGAGACGTGAGCCTAGTATTAAGAATGGGTACAATAAGAATGAAGAGTATGGCGAGTCTCTTGTTGTTAGGCGTGCTCCCAATACAGAATTTAAGATGGATGATATAGAGCAGCAAAGAGAGAACATTTTTCATACTAGATGCCACATCAACAACAAGGTATGTAGTATGATCATTGATGGAGGAAGTTGTATTAATGTGGCTAGCACTACTTTAGTTGAGAAACTGAATTTACCTACCTTAAAACACCCTAGACCATACAAGTTGCAGTGGTTGAATGATTGTGGGGAGGTTAGGGTAAATAAGCAAGTGTTAGTTTCTTTTTCAATTAGGAAGTACAAGGATGAGGTCCTTTGTGATGTAGTGCCTATGCATTGTGGTCATATTTTGTTGGGGAGGCCGTGGCAGTATGATAGAAGGGTGATCCATGATGGGGTCAAGAACATATATAGCTTTGTAAAGGATGGAAAAATAATCAAACTTGCTCCTTTAACTCCAACACAAGTCCATGAGGACCAATTAAAGTTGAAAAGTGAGGTTGATCAAAAAAGAAAGAGAGAAAGTGAGATTGATCAAAAAAGAAAGAGTGAAAGTGAGGTTGATCAAAATGGAATGAGAGAAAGTGAGATTGATCAGAAAAGAAAGAGTGAAACTGAAGTTGATCAACAAAGAAAGAGAGAAACTGAGATTGCTAAAAAAAGAGAGAGTGAAACTGAGGTTGGGCGTAAAAGAAAGAGTGGAAATGAAATTGAGGAAGAAAAAAATAGTGAGGCCAAAACCTCAAGAGAAGGAGAGAGTGAAGAAAAAACAGAAAGTGAAAAGAAAATAAAGAGTGAAAAAGAAAAAGAAAGTGAAAAGAATAAAGAGAGTGAAAAGAATAAAGAGACTAGAGAAAAAAGAGAGAGTGAAAGGAAAAGAAAGAGTGAAAAGAGAAGAGATAGTACAGAAAATGAGAGGAAAACAAAAAGAAAAGTGAGTTCTTTCGCTAAGGCAAGTTTTAATACTAACGAATTTGACGTACCTTTGCCTAGTATTGTTGTTTCTTTGTTGCAGGGATATAAGGTCATGATTCCTAGTGGTGTGTTTAGTGGATTGCCACATATTAGAGAGATGGAGCAATACATTGATTTTGTGCCCGGTGCAATAATCCCTACCCGACCTTTCTTTGAAGAACATGAGTCCTTGATACACTTGAAAGGACAAGGTAAGTTGACTAGAATGCATGCCAAGTGGGAGGAATGTATTGAGATTTTTCCTCTTGTAATCAAGTACACACATGGTAAGGAAACTTTTGTGGCTTGTGCATTAGCAAGAAGGTATGATCGTATCGTTATTTTAAATGCAAAGTTATTGAGATTTGAATATGACAAGAAATTGCATGCTAATGATGATGACTTTGCCAGGGTGTATGGAGTACGTGAGAAAACATCGTTTGGTAAGTGCTATAGACTAGATTGGTATTTGTTTGGAGAGAATAAACTTTGTATGCCAACTAGTTTTATGTGTGAGTTGCTTGTGTGTGATATATATGGAATTTCTTTGAGAGTTTGAGTTATCTTCTCTTGTTCTTCTTGAACTTTTGAACTTATCAAAGGTAAATCAAAACCTTTGTGGCGTTCCTCCTTTGTAATTTGGGTTCTTGAGACGGATTCTTCAACGGGTCTAAATTTTAATATAATCTAGGTTCTTGGAACGGGTTCTCATCGGGTCTAAATTCTCCATCCATAGATCTGAGTTTGGCTTCCTTGGGGTTGTGTTTCCAGTATTGTTGTTGGGTCTCAAAGCAAATCGATTGGGGTTCACATCATATTTTTCTTATCATATTCAAGTCTCAATAATTTTGTATCTAAAATGATGACAAGGACATACCTTCTTGCTAAAGCATCAAACACAAAATTTTTCTTACCGTGTGTGTACTGAAGAATTACATGAGGAAATGTCTCAATGAATTGAACCCACTTGGCATGCATTCTATCCAACTTAACTTGTCCCTTCAAGTGCGTCAAGGACTTATGCTCTTCAAACAAAGGTTGGCCAGGGATTGTCGCACCTAGCACAAAATCAATGTATTGCTCTATCTTTCTAATAGGTGGCAATCCATTAAACATACCGTTAGGAATCATGACCTCATATCCCTGCAACAAAGAGATAACAATGCTAGGCAAAGATTTGTTAAGTTCGTTAGTATTAAAATTTGCTTTAGCATAAAAACTCACTTCTCCCTTTGCTTTTCTCTCACTTTCTTCACTCTCGCTTTTCTTTTCAATCTCATTTTTCTTTTCACTCTCTATTCTTCTTTCACTTTCTTTTTCCTTTTCACTCCCTTTTTCAACATCTTTTCTTGAACTCTCGACCTCACAATTGTTTTTCAACTCATTCTCTCTTTTTCTAGAGGTTTCACAATTTCTTTCTTCCTCAATCTCTCTCTCACTCTTTCTTTTTCGTTCAACCTCACTTTTACTCTCTCTTTTCTCATCAATCTCACTTTTTACTTTCAGTTGGTCCTCATGGACCTGTGTTGGAGTTAAAGGAGCAAGTTTGATTATTTTTCCATCATTTTCAAAATTGTACATGTTCCTGAACCCATCATAAATCACTCTCCTATTACACTGCCATGGCCTCCCCAACAAAATATGACCAGCATGCATAGGCACTACATCACAAAGCACCACATCTTTGTACTTTCTAATTGAAAAAGATACAAGCACTTGCTTATTTACCCTAACCTCCCCACAATCACTCAACCACTGCAACTTGTATGGTCTAGGGTGTTTCAAGGTAGGTAAATTCAATTTCTCAACTAAAGTAGTGCTAGCCACATTAGTACAACTTCCCCCATCAATGATCATACTACATACCTTGTTGTTGATGTGGCATCTAATATGAAAAATGTTCTCTCTCTGCAGCTCTGTATCATCGAGCTTACTTTGTGTATTGAGAGCACGCTTGACAACAAGAGACTCACCATACTCCTCATTCTTATATTGATGTTTAATACTAGGCTCATGTCTCCTATCTCTCCCACTTTGTAGATTTCTAATCACTACACCTTGTTGATCCATCCTATCCCTCACTTTTCTCAATTTCAAATTTAACCTTTCAAACTTTTGTTGCATGGAATGCAACACAAAGAATGAGTTATCTACCATCTCCTTTGGTGATGAGTCATTTTTATGAGACATCATATGCTCTGCACAAAAAAGAATGTTAGTGGAAAAAAAGACCTCACACGCTCCCTTACGTGTTTACACTCGAATAATGGCACTCCACTCGTGTTTCACTCTTAATTGGCTTTTTTTTCAGGATAATGATCTCACAATCTCTTGCCTTTTTACCCCAAGAGTTTTCCCACTCAAGTTCTTTTAAGAACTAATTCAACTCAATCAAGATAATACAACCTTGTTTTTCTCCCATCTAGTAATTAGGTCCAAGAAACAAAACCAAGAGACAGACAGAAGGAAAAGAAAACAACAAGAGAATCAAAGGACATATAGGAATGGAAGGGTAACTCTAAGGTAAGATACTAACTATAATGATGTATGCAGCCCCTTTGAATATAAGACTCAATAAAAATTCGGATTTTTTTTTTTTTTTTTTCACTGATTCAATCTCAAACTGCTATATTCAATTGTAATAATCAAACAATTGAATTCAAACACATAAAAAATTGACAAGGAAATAGAAGAGAATCAATGAAAAGGCACTCCAAGCAATTGGCAAACTTAGAGATGCAAGAAACCCCAGAAATTCCCAACTCTATAGATGGTGCAAATTTTGGCAGCCCTCAAACAAGCAATTTAGCCACCCAATGTTGATGAACATGAAACCAAAAAGATAGAGTAATCTGGCAGCCCTAGGAAACGAATTTGTTCACCTTTTTTTTTTTTTTTGGCAACCTTAGAACAATGAAGCCCTAGAAATAAAGATGCAATAAATAAAAGATAGAATTACACCTGATTGGAAACCTTGCTCTGATACCAAATGATGTGAACCCCAATCAATTTGCTTTGAGACCCAACAACAATACTGGAAACACAACCCCAAGAAAGCCAAACTCAGATCTATGGATGGAGAATTTACATCCGATGAGAACCCGTTTCAAGAACCTAGATTATATTAAAATCTAGACCCGTTGAAGAATCCGTCTCAAGAACCCAAATTACAAAGGAGAAACGCCACAAAGGTTTTGATTTACCTTTGATAAGTTCAAAAGTTCAAGAAGAACAAGAGGAGATAACTCAAACTCTCAAAGAAATTCCATATATTCTGCTCTCAAATGAGGCTATAAGTTGTTTAAATAGACAACCCCCAAAAACCCTAATGAAGGCGCCTCGGGTACTGTAGCGTGAACAGTATCGTATGCCGCACTACAGTAACTTCTAAAACCCTACTTTGTAGAATAATAACTTAACAAATAAGCCCTTGGCCAAAATACAAGGCCTTCACAAAAACCCTAGTTCAATAGAAATAAGACGTGTGGGCTGGACATCCCCCAAGCCCAATTATTCTAGATTAATTCCTATGACTATTAAAGTAAGTCCTTTTAATTAAATAAATAAATCTATGGACTTTAATAACAAAAGGCCCAAGTCGTGTCTTCCATAGCTTTGATCAAGTGGATCCAAATTGATTCTCCTTCTTTCAAGCCCATCATGAGTGTTGGGCTCTTGCTAGCTTCATCCCAATTGGATTGCACCAATTCTTGCATTGCTCCCTTGATCTTCGTGGCTCTTATTCTTATAATTGATAGATACTTGAGACTTGGTCCGCCTTGGGGCCCATCATTTCCCCTCTCCTCAAAAGGATTCGACCTCGAATCTCCGCCTGGATACTACTATTTCTCATTCATCTTTTGAAGGTGCTTTTGGTTTTAATCCACTTATACATTTTGATTTAATGCATTTACCTGTTGATGACAGAAATTGCTTCGATGGATATTTCCAAATTCTTGATAAAATCAATGATACTTCATATCTAGTGGATCGTCCAGGTAAGTATCATGTGTTTGGTATTTTCAATATTACTGATCTTTTTCCGTTTGATCCAGGAGGAGATTCGAGGTCGAATCCTTTTGAGGAGAGGGGGAATGATGGGCCCCAAGGCGGACCAAGTCTCAAGGATCAGTTCTAAGAATAAGAGCCACGAAGATCAAGGGAGCAATACAATAATTGGTGCAATCCAATTGGGATGAAGCTAGCAAGAGCCCAACACTTATGATGGGCTTGAAAGAAAGAGAATCAATTTGGATCCACTTGATCAAAGCTATGGAAGACACGACTTGGGCCTTTTGTTATTGAAGTCCATGGATTTATTTATTTAATTAAAATGGCTTATTTTAATAGTCATAGGAATTAAATCTAGAATAATTGGGCTTGCGATGTCCAGCCTACACGTCTTATTTCTATTGAACTAGGATTTTTGTGAAAGCCATGTATTTTGGCCAAGGGCTTATTTGGCAAGTTATTATTCTAAAAACTAGGATTTTAGAAGTTACTGTAGCGCGGCGTACGACACTGTTCACGCTACAGTACCGAGGCGCTTTCATTAGGGTTTTTGGGGGTTGTCTATTTAAATAACTTATAGCCTCATTTGAGAGGCAGAATAGATAAAATTTCTTTGAGAGTTTGAGTTATCTCCTCTTGTTTTTCTTGAACTTTTGAACTTATCAAAGGTAAATCAAAACCTTTGTGGCGTTCCTCCTTTGTAATTTGGGTTCTTGAGACGGATTCTTCAACGGGTCTAGATTTTAATATAATCTAGGTTCTTGAAACGGGTTCTCATCGGGTCTAAATTCCATCCATAGATCTGAGTTTGGCTTTCTTGGAGTTGTTTTTTCAGTATTGTTGTTGGGTCTCAAAGCAAATCGATTGAGGTTCACATCACGGTGTCTCCTCCACACGACAGGAGAACATATTACACACAGGCAAATTTCGAAGTAGGTGGCCATTTATCACAGTCTCGTGCATTATGTAAAGGTGATGTGCAACTATGCTAGATCTGAACGCTGTATCTTTACATTCATAAGTGGATAGTCTTACACATACGAAGTGGTTGCCAATATCATCTCAAAGATGGTAGAACAAACCTCAGGAAGAAAGATTAGTATGGCTGACTCAACAAGTACTTCAGGTGACGCGAATCAGAAGCACAACCATGATAAAAATGCATGTCATCACAAAGATTACAAGCCATGTGAAGCATGTGGTCTTGGAAGTCTCAGAGTATATCTTCATTGCTCGTGTATTGGCACGGCCAGTGCTTGCCAAGCTATGCTCAACAGCCTTCTCTGTAGAATCAAGTACCTGAACCCAGCCATAATCATGTTATGAGACTAAGTGATCATCAGCCTAACTCCAAAACATGAAAATGAAGAAAGTAAATAATTTACAAATATTAAAAATTCAATCATTACAGTTCAAGTTATTAGTTCAAACGTCCACCCCCACCTCCTCCAGAACATGTATGATCAATTCTTCCAGAATTCTCTTTAAACAGAATAATCAAAGTGAAGTAAGACTTCTATTTAAATTGTGGGTACTTACTTTTTCAGTGTTTTGCACAGACTGGCTCATCATGAGACTACTGTCCTTAAGTTGCTTAGCCAACCCAAACATTTCATCAGTCAAGTCCTCTTGAAGCTTTCTGTGGCAAGAGAGAAGGGAAAAAGGATTTAAAACAGATACCTAGCTTGTACAGATTTGCCTAGCTAGTCTCATGGACAGTGCTTGGGTGAAAAAATAACAAATACCTAGCTTGTACAGATGAAAATATACATTTTTGCAAAACAAGAGAAGCTTAAAAATTTGCCTGTGTTTTTCGATGTGTGCTTGTGCTGCAGCATCAAGTTTGATAGGTGCTGATGAAACAGCCTCAGCATTTTCATGAATTCTATCTTCAGTATTTGATCCAGGCCTGGTCAATGAGCCAAACTATCCAAAGTTAACATCATGGCCTAGAAAAGAGCAAAGGACTTAACCAAATCATGCTAATTCCAACTACCACAGATTCACATACACAAATCTTCTCCTTAGTCCAGGAGTAGGGAGAACATGATTTTCTGCTCCTGTTTTGGGGCTTTCATGCATGGTCGTCTTTGCAAAGGGCTCCTCAGATACTTGCACACCAGGCTGAGTAGCCTGCAGAGGGGATAAGTTGTTAGGAAATGAGAACCTCCATACTTCGCATTTACATATGACTTGTTGATAAAGAAACAAGGCAATCACATAAGATAAAAATTATGGAGAAGGAAGCAGGGTGTGAAAGTAGGAACAAATCACTGAATCAGTAATGTGCCAAAATGAATATTCTATTCTTTATCCAAGTGTCGTCAATTGGAACAACATTTTGAAAGAGATCTATGATTAACCATATCAAGGAGAGACAAAAAAAAAATACAAAAGTTAATAACCTACAAGCATTCTTGTTCCAAATCATACTAATCAGAGCTATGATTTCACACCAGTGAAAAGAAATGAATAGCAGCAAACACAAGAAAGTACTTGGTTCAGAGCCCACTAGGTTCAAACGAATTTAGAGCTTGAACCTTGCATGAACAGTTATAAATTCCAATCATTATTCCTTTCAATCCCAATTCATTGATACACATTGAAGCCAGAAACAGCATGGGATTCTCTGGATACTCAATGCCCATCCCACTCATTCCTAAGACCTCCATATATCACTTACCAAAAGAAGTATTCAAAAATATGGAATCAACCAAAATGCCCAACACTTCCATCAACCACTCATATGCGTTTTGTTCGCCAAAAATAGTTCTGGTTTGCCTCTCAAATTTAATGACATCAGCATGCAAAGTACTTTAGGCATCTTTGGCTCATGCAGGAAAAAAAAATACTCTCTTATTATATATAATAGAACAATCCGATTGTCCTAGAATACTTTAATTTAGATCATGAGGAAGGTCTCATCTAAACTCAACAAATATATGAATCCTAATTATATAAAAAAAACAGTACAAACAAAAACATATTTATGTTAACATAATCTTAGGGACATATAGAAACCAACATGCAGGATTGCTAATTAATATGCACACACCAATGGGGCTAATTTGGAAGCTATCACTTCGATCTTCTCCGAATAATCATTCACCATAGCCTTTGAAACCCTGTACATATGTGTTCAAGAGATATTTATTACAAATAAAATGGAAACCCTAAGAATTGTAGCATCGCCAATAGAACACCTGAATTAGCAGTTCCAAATAACCAAGAGTGAAGATTTTTAAAACCAAGGCAAATCAGAAAGGATTTTTGTCAAACACCAGCTTTTGGGACAAGTGGTGATTTCACATGGTATCAGAACAAAGGTTCTAAGTTTCAACCCTGACTCTACACTCTACCCATTTAATTAAATATTCAGCATGTTGGGCCTACTCATTGAGGAAGAGAATGGCCCACACATGAGGGGGAGTGTTAAGAATATAAAACAAATAATTTTTTTTTATAGTTAATATAAAACAAATAATAAAATCTACATATTTCCACCAGTTAAGCTTTTGGGACAAGTGGTGATTTTACAGACTAACAATGAAGAATCAATTAATCATTATAAAAAGAAAGCCAGACAATCCCAGACAGAAGGATTAAATCTTACAAATAGCATTTCTATCAAAGAAATCTTACATCTCAAGAACCATTGGCCTCAGCATTCTTGTCTATGACTCATGATATATTAGGTATTCCTGTACAAGTCACTGACACAGTGCTTCATGGTCCAAAACTGACCTCACACAATATTGACTAATTGGATGGGCCAGAAAATATCTAAATTTTATTCCATTGGACAATTCCAGGTAGTCAAAACTAACATTCAAGTTCTACCTTGAACCTAAGCATCCAGGTAGTTAAAGGTAAAAGGTACCCTCAAAGTAATGGATCCCTAGACTGACCTGGGCAGAAATCACAAAATGGCTACAAATGAATACTCATACTAGTAAAGTAAAATCTAGAAGGAACTAAGAGCAGAAGCAAAGAACCGAAAAGGGAAGTAAATGACCATACTGACCTGGGTAAGCCATCAGGAGTTCTCTCTTCAGCCAGTTGTTCTAACTGTTCTCGTAATGTAGCAACATACTGCAAAGTCACATGATTGATATCATTCATTAAAGGTATTTCACCACAATATAACCGCCAGATATATTAAAAAAAGGTTCGAGGGAGAAGAAAAATAGCGGAATTAAAATTTCACTTCAGAGATCTTTAGACATACATGTGCAAGTTTTGCCAGGTTTTGTTGCTGAGGTGCAGCTGCAAGCAACCTCCTCAAGTTCACTTCTGTTTTACTGATTCCCATCTTAAAATCCTAGAGCGTTGAACAATCATGAAAGTAAATCACAAACTAGCTAAGCAATTCAAGTAGCCACATTTTTAAGATTTTGGGGTCACACTTGTAATATCAAAAGACTCTTAAGTATTCTTTTATAGCAGTACAAGATAACCAAGATTTACTGACTCATTTGGGAAATTCTAGAGCATTAAAAAATGTAATAGTATGTATCCTACTACAAAGATATCTACAAAAAAAAAAATCTACACAAAAATGAAACCAAAACCTAACCTATCAATGCAGCGACAACTGACCATACGCCCATGATATTATCTCTAGGGTATGATATCATCGAACATCTGAGTACCATTTATAATAGAAAATCAAGATTTCAGCTCTTATAAATAAAACCTCTATGAGGCACGTTCTCAAACACCTGCTCCGAAAAATCTTGCACAGGAAAATCTAATAAAAAAAATTAACAGCACAAATTCAAAGATTTTCGATTTTTCCCTTCTTTTTTTTTTTTAATCAACCGTTCCTTCCTTTTCTGAATGCAAATTAATTGGATCCCACCTTGGCATAAATAGAGCAATTAATAGAAGCACTGGAATTTATCTTAAAAAATATATATATATATCGATCCCGCTTAAACATTTCATTAACGATTCCTGTGATTTCTATCTAACAAAGTACAGGAGTATAATCGTGTGAATATAGAAAACCCTAAGTAATTGAATTGGGTTACCGACGCCTCAAATAAATTAAATAAAATAAAAAAAGTAAAAATAAACCTCCGACAATCTTTACAAACTAAAGATTTAAATAATATATATCAGCACTCACTTGGAAGAATTCGGTATAATCGTTCCAGAATAAAGCGGATTGTTTCCTTCATACTTCGGACGCTTCAGAGGAGTCCCGTCGCCGTCCGGAGCAGTGGTGTACGACCGAGTGCTGCGGAACTGTCATCGGTGGCATAGTGTGGTTGGGACCGAGCGTTCGAGCCGTCGGGAGCGCCTTGCGTGGTGGACGGGACGTTGATCTACCGTGTTTGTAGGAGTATGAGGATGTCTTGTTGCACAAGTTAACGATCCCGGTTGACGTTTCCGTAGAAGGAGGATGTCTGGTTACACAAGTTAATCGACCAGGTTACTGGACTCTTCTATTCTTATTCCAGTTCAAGGATAGGGTTGTTTGGCTATCAATCCCACCTGATTGGATTTGAGAAGGGGGTTTCCTATCCGGTTAAACGGGTTAAGGAATATCTTTACGTTCTAACAATCTTTCCCTTTTGTAACCAGACATTTGAACTTGTTTCAAATAATAAAATAAAATAAAATTACTGTACCGCCCTAACTGCTCATCAAAAATTTTTTTACCTAATAATTAATAAAATAATTTTTAATATATTAATATTTTTTTTTATTTTTTAAAAATATTAAAATTAAAAAATAAAAACTCGAAAATATACTAACAGTTAAATAGAACGGTACTCAATAAAAAAAGACATCTTAAACGTTTAAACAGTACACTTGTGGGATATACCCAAACCCATATCCAGGTGTATAATGTGGCTTGAATATCCGCCCGGATTATTCGGGTTATGACCTCTACCAAGATCCAAGACCCAAACGAATCCAAAATTTCCGGATTTTTACTACCCAAAACCAAGTAAAAAATGGATATTTTATGGCAGAGGAAGAAAATATAATGAAGAAAAAAAAGGCATGACTAACTATAGGAAAAGAAAAGGGGTAGTCTACCTAACTAAAGAGAATATATAAAATAAATTTATAAATTAATGTAATTTTATGAAATTAATTAAATATATTTTATAATAAAATAACTTTTACAATATGATACATCAAATCATATTACTTTATGTTTTACTGTTATATAATGGCTAAAATATCCCAAAGAAAATAAGAATAAAGAGAGCAAATCATCGTCTCCATTATAGGAATCGTTGACTCGAATAAAAAAGTTCAAACAAAACTATATGAGATTGCACAGAGAGAATTGAAAGGATGTCCAAGAGGAAGACGAGAAAACCTTTAGTAAACGTTGATTATAAACAGCGATAGAAAGTAAGGGAATGTTAGGAGAAAGTGTTAATCTCATTTCATTTTATTCTCCCTAATTTAATTTCTAAATATTATTTAAACACAAATATTTAAACAAATCATTACAATATTGGCAAACTAACCATTACAATTTTACCGAATTTTTAATTAAAAATTAAAAAATAAATTAACTATTTAAAATTTTTAAATAAAAATAATATTAAATAATTATATTCTAACAATATTTTAATTTTATAATATTTTTTATTTAAATCTGTATCTCTCGTTTTTCAAAACCTAATAAATACTTAATTCAAATTATCTTATTATTATTAATAAACCATCTTACTATTATTCATAAAATTTCCATCTCATATGCTAAATTAACAAAGACTAGTTTAAAGGGAAGAGAAGCAATTACAGAGACGAGTGAGACAGATCTAATCAAAGAAGGCTTCTCTGCTTTGCTTTTGTTCTTTGGGAGAATCTGAAATTCCGATGAGAGATAGATCATGTTTGTTTGTTTGAACTTTTAATTGTTACTGTCGAATATTGCAAGAAAATCATTTTTGTCAAGTAGAACTAGAGATCCAGATTCGAACCGACCCATGATTCGAACGAAGACGATGATGGTTTAAAAAACTAAACCGGATAGAGAAATCGATGTTTTTTTTTTTTTTTTTTTTTTTCAAAAATTAATAAACCGGAAAATGGATTAGTACCTGTACTTGAGAGCACCAGCAACCCATTTTCTATATTCAATTATTAGCTAAATTTTAGAAAAAATATATGAAAAGTAGAAAAATAATTTGATTTGTTTTTAGGATTGCTATAATTGCATTTGATTTTAGGTAGCAATACTAAATCATTATTTATATATATATTTTATCTTAAACTTATATTTTAATAAAAATATAAAGACATAATATAAATAAAAGTGAAAGAAAAAATAATAAATCACGAATAAAAAAATTATTTTAATAAAATAGAGAAAAAATAGGGAATAAGATGTATGATATTTTGGAAAGATGAGTAAAATTTAAAAATAAAAATTAGAGAAAGATAACTTTTAATTAAAATTAAAAAAATAAAAAATTTGCATGCGTATTCTCTGAATATACCCGAATAGAAAACTTTGTTTCTTGAACAGAATCGAATGAAATTCGAGCCCATAACCGTTCAGATGAATTCGGTCATCCAGATTTCGAATAAAAAAATTCAGCTCGTATAATCAGTTCTAGTTGTTATTTTATAAAATAATAATATTGTTTTAGTCTTATTTAAGGCTAATGACAAAATTAACTCAATTAAAGAGAGTTTACTTTTATAAAATAAATAAGTGAGAGTTTTTTTTTATAAGAGTTATTTTATTAAGTAATCTTATACTAGAAATTGAATTTTTATTATTTATTTATTCAATATATTTATAATGTAAGTTGCTTAGTAGATTTTTTATTTTTTTTATTCAATTCTTGGCACTCACTGCTAAATAAAGTGGCAAGTATTATGTAAAGAAAATGGAAAATGATATTATGATTGTGAAGTTTGCCCTCTTAATTTGTCTGTTGATGTATTTTTTTGAATTTTTAAAATTTTTTTACTTAATAATTAAGGAAATTATTATTAATATATTGATATTTTTTACTTTTTAAAAATGTTTAAAAAATATTTAAGGTGTTTGAATAGTGAGATGAGATGAAATAGTTTTAGATAAAAGTTAAATAAAATATTATTAAAATATTATTTTTTTAATATTATTATTGTTTTGAGATTTGAAAAAGTTGAATTATTTGTTATAATGTGTAAAAATTTTAAAAAAATTATAATAATAAATTAAAATGAGATAAAATATTTTTAGTATTCACGCGGAACCTTAAAAAAATGAAAGAAAGTATAATTTAGACTAATAAACACATCAAATAGACAAACTTAAATGACATGGTCAAAACAAAAGAATTGTTAAAAGATAGCGTGGTGTTTCAGTGCGTCTATCCATTTCAACGGACTTGAGTCTATCTATTGGCCTCATCCAATTCGTTGGGTGCCAATTGCTGACGTGTGAGCTGAGGTTTGGATTTTGGTCCAAAACCCACGTCTCTTCCCTTTGAAAAGTCTCCTACTTTGAACTTCACCTCCAACCAAACTCCTGACTCTTGTCCCATTTCTTGAATCCTCCTGAAGAAAAAAAGCCTTAACTTGCTTGATCAAATATCAAATAGTTTCTCTCTCAAACGAAAAAATATCAAATAGGTTGCAGAGACACCTGAGAGAGATCGAGAAAGAGTGTGCGCGCGGCAAGAAGGGAAGAAAATGGCGTACGTGGACCACGCGTTCTCGATAACTGACGACGACATAATGATGGAGACCTCGTATACGGTGAATAACAGACCTCCCATCAAGGAGATCGCTCTCGCCGTCTCCCTCCTCGTCTTCGGTGCCGTCGGCATCATCGTCGGCCTCATCATGGCCTTCAACCACGTCGGCGGCGATCGTGCTCACGGTAAACATTTTCTTCTATTCCTTGGTTTTCTCACTTCCAATTAAGCCTCTTCTGGTTGACGAGAAATTAATCAAATTCATGTGATAAAATTTGGAATCTTTTTACGGCTCAATTTTCCTACGATTTCTTCGTAGCCAAACAGATCACACAGCGAAGTGATACTTTCTGTGGTGGTTTCTTCTGCAATTTGATCTGTTGGGCTGCTGAGGGATCAGGGGAGAGTGGTACAGAATTTAACTAACAGAGCTTTGCCAGGTTTAGGCCTTTCTGAGATTGATTTTGTTTTGCTGATGAATGAATAGGGCTCTTCTTTGCAATACTGGGGTCGATCTTGTTCATTCCAGGGTTTTACTATACACGAATTGCATACTATGCTTATAAGGGATACCAAGGCTTCTCTTTCTCCAACATACCCGCTGTATAATGCACCAAAGCTGAAGGTTCAAGCAGGACTCCTGCTCTTGTACAGACCTTTCCTCGAATTTACTTAAAAAAAAAAAAACAAAACCCAGATACTGTGTATTAGCTGCTAATAGTTCTGAACAAAGGGACATTTTTTGGTTTCTTATTGCAATGTTGTTGAATTGAATTTTGCCAATCTTGTGACCTGTGAAATTTATGATTTTTTCTATTTTGTATTTGTATCTGCTGTTGTCTATTTGATCCGGTAACTTGAGATCATTTTTCCTGTCACGTGCAGTTTTCCTTTTATGTATTTGCTTATGGAAAATCCAGGAAAGGGAAAGCCATTGATTTTTGAAGTATGTAGATTGTTTTCTGGTGCAGCGGTAGCTATGTTTACTAGAATAATTGCTAGTGAAATTATGCTTATGCTAAGGGATGTAAGCTATCTTAAATATTCCAAACAACGTATCAGATGCCGATATGCCAACTAAAGGAAATTAAACGTAATGTTATTTAACTCTGGTTCTGCCAAATCATCTATTGACTTAAAGCAATATATGTTGGTAGTTTCTGGTCCAAATGGCAGAGGTCTGGAAACAATATACCAAATTTTTGTTTCACCTGATAAAGGTTTATTTTTCTGGTGGAAATGGGAAACACACGAGACTTTGCGGTGGTATCTGGCATGGTAGTATACATATATTATATATGGCCAGTTTTAGACAATAAAGCAATTCAAAATGTTTTGGTCTCCATCACCATTGAGGAACCCTCAGATGGGTGTTTTCTTTTCTGGAGTATCTGGTGGTCTTCTGATCATTGTATTAATTTGTGAAAACTCTACCTTTTCTACCAAGAGCTGCTTGGAAGGCGCAGTTTGAATCAAAGTCTGTGGTTTGCTTGAAGAACAGCTGTGGAAAATCCATCTATAAGATGGGGAAGGGAAGGGATAACCAGAACCAGTGAGTGGGCACAATGTTCCTTCCTCTGCTATATGCGGTCTTAGTTTTAACTTGCACACTGGCAGCAGCAGCTGTTATGGCCAGGTGACACTAGAGGCCGCTGTAGAAGTTCTGGCTGAGGTCTAGGCAATTTTGGCTAATATCAATCGAGACCATCATTCATAAGAGTGGTTTGACAACGGAGAAATTTATAGTCCTAGTTGGGAACAAATGTGGCCATATTTCTAGCTCGTTGATGGGCCTGGTGGCACTGCAGATGTTGCAGTTAAATGGGTGTGCTGAGTGGAGGGGCAGGAAGTTAGCACTTAGCCGATGAGGGGCGAGCACAAATGCAAAGAGCTGTCCAGCACATCACTGCACGAGGGTTTATTCCGTATTGTACCCAGATCTTGGCTTTTGAAAGAAATAGTAGTCATATAAATGTATTTATATGTATATACATACACATGTTTCATGCATGTTTCAATTTTATATTTGTACGTTTAAAGAATGCTCAAGAAAATCTCATTAGTTTATTAATTCGGGGATCTTAGGCTTTTTAGGATAGTCCTAAAATGATCGTCCTACTTCTTATCGAACCCAACACGTGGGGCGTGGCAGTACTTACTTCTGCTAGTCAACCTAACATTCAAAGAGCATCAATTATTGCTAGCAAGATATTCAGAAAGGAGGGAGTAAATAAAAAAAAGAAAAAGAAAGAAAGAAAGAAGGCTAGAGAACAGGAGATGGAGACGACAAGGCTGTTGTATTTGTTAGAGGAGAGTAAGGCATACGTATTCCTAACTTTGAATGAATTATGCCTTGCAATTTTCATGATTCTGGTGCAATCACTCACCTCCGTTGGCGTCAGTGCTCTCATCATCCAAGTCTACGGGCATGCCATCTCTACCATTGTCTTGGCTCTTCTCGCTTTCTTCATCGATAAGTGAGTGCTTTCATTTTCTTTACTCTGGTTTCCTCCCATTGTCTTGGCTCTTCTCGCTTTCTTCATCGATAAGTGAGTGCTTTCATCTTCTTTACTCTGGTTTCCTCCCAAAATGCTCTGGTAGCGGGGGCAAAAAATAAAAAGGTGGCCTCTCAATGTTTGAACTTTAGTTTTTTAATTGTAAATAAGCCCACCATATGAGTATATTTATCCACATTTTCCCCTTGATAACCAAGAAATGGTGGAGAGGGCATCCCTTCGTTTCTAAAAGACCAATTGGAAATTGGAGATGCTAATGTAATGAAAACTGTGAAATGGTCACTACTCTCAATTTTACCTCCGGTGGGCCTTTTCAGGAGGATTGAAAAGGCAGTATATTGGTCCATCCCGGCCTAGACAACTTGAAACCTTTTCGCTCCCGATTATTTCCTAAAATTTATGATTTATGTTTGACCCATATCCACATTTTAAGCATGGAGTTGCTTGTGCTCGCAGGAACGCGAGGCCTCCTCTCACCTTCAAGATATTATGCTATGCATTCCTTATGGGATTATTGCAGTTAAGTATAAAGCTTTTTCTTGTTATTTAAATTGGAAGCTTTCTCCAAATGAGACTGGTTCAGGGCACTTTCTGATTTGTTCCTTGTGGTATGAGGCGTAGTTGCTCCGGAGAGGCCACTGTCTTCCAATTTGGCTTTCCTCCTAATCATAGATTGAGCACCAATTTTTGGTTTGATAAGATGAGAGACCCCAGGAAAATCTTGTCATACTTTGGCGAAATCTGTTTACTCAGCATCAAAACTCGGCGTTTGAAGTTTGGGGCAGAGCGACTATTCCGAAAAGAGGAACCTTTCTTTTTTGAGTATTTTCATTAATTTTTTGCACATTGTTGTGTAGGATTACTCTTTGTCAGATACTATTGGCAGTGTCCCTGCAATATTTATCGTCGACCTATCAAAGCGTTGGATTGAACTTGGTCCCCTCAATTGTATTTACACTGGCTCTCATCTTCCGTCAAGAAAAGCTCAAATGTTGGAGCATCAACGGGCAGGCCAAGATATGGGGTCTAGCCCTCTCGGCTGCCGGAGCTCTGACTTTAGTCTTGTGGAATGGGCCGGTTGTGCTGACCTCCATGTTATTCAACGTTCAAGTGATCAGCGATGGTATCATTGGCGGCATACTGATAGTGGTTGGAGTGCTTTCAACAAGCTTTTGGAACATTGTAGTGGTCAGAAAAACGGCTCTGCAAATTGAAGATCCAATTAAAGCACAAGCAAAGCTTATTTCATTGTTGATTTAGTCGTGTAATCTATGCAGGGACATGTCACTCGGTTATACCCAGCAGAACTATCCTTAACCGCGATGATGAGCTTATTCGGTACGATCCAAGCTGCCATTGTCGCTGCATTTGTTTCGTCAAGTTCATCTTGGAAGCTAAAATGGGAAGGAGGACTTGGCTTGATTACCATATTACTAGGAGTAAGCCCAAATATATATGATATCCAAAATCCAACAACATTCATCCTGCAAACAACCAGTAATCATTTCCAGTAAATTGCAGGGAGTTGTGGTGACAGGATTATCGTATTATGTAATGACATGGTCCATTAAGAAGAGGGGACCTGTATTCACAACGGCTTTCAACCCACTTCTGGTCGTTTTATCGTTTCTTCTGCAGACATTTGTCTTGGGAAATTCTGCACATTTGGGCAGGTATGGACATGTGTATATATAATTTATCATCTCATACCTTATTTTCCTTCGGTTTTAAAGGGTTATTGCTTATTTTGTAGCATTGCGGGAGGAGTATTGGTTATACTGGGGCTTTACCTACTTCTATGGGCAAAAGCCAAGGACATGGAGAAGAAAGAAATTGTTGCCGATGATTCTTTGAACTCTCCCTTAGTTCAACCTTGAAAGGCATAGGCTGAGTTCAACAAAAGCAATAGTTCTTGAGATGCAAGATGTTAAAAACTGCTATTATTTGGCTCCGAACAAGCTAGCTTTTGAATTTGTTATAATGTTTGTGTCAAGTATTATTTCAATGAGTGACAATAGTATAAATATTATGTTCGGAAGTGGATTTTAAAATCATTAACATATTTCTGTTTTGCTCATTCAGTTTTTTTCACATGAAAGAAACTTGATTTTCACATGGAAAGAAATTCAAAGAAACTACCATCATTTTACTACCTGGTCCTATGCGAGGAGGAGATAAGCACAACTTGGCATATCCTCTCTTGCATACATAATACATCCTGTGGGCTAAGCCATTGGTGTTTCAATAAGATTTTCAACTTTTTAAAAATATAGAACAAAAAGAAAAACACTTGGTGAATCCTCTCGGATGAGTCCTACCTTACACATGGAAAGTCCAGCTTATGCCCTTTTCCCGTTGTAAATAGACCATCACACCAAATACAAGCGATTCTGAGACTTAAAAACGCTTACATCTATGTTAAGAAGCCATCAGGATTCAGCCCCTTGTATTTCAGTTGAAATGCCGGTATTTCAGACAAAGAAACTCCAAAAAATCAAGAGAGGCATTAAAATACAGCCATCATTCTCTACTATTATCAGCTACTTGCCTCAAAATTCTCCCAGAGTTCGATAGGTGACAGCGAAATGATCAGAATAGCATTCTCTCACCGAGCAATCCGGCTTTAATTACTAGCATATGATGAAAAAGGAAATTTCGAGTCATTACTGTACCCCTCATGCAAAGAGATACAATATAAGCACTACATCTGGATTTAGTCTGCGATGAATGATCTGTCTCTTATTATCTGCGCTTTGGTTCAGAGTTCATCTTCATCCTTCGTAGCAATGCCAAGAAGCCTAGCCAGTTCTCCACTTTCATATGCTTCAACAGTATCTGGAATCAATATGCTAATGAGTTTCATACTATGATTTTGCTAGGAGAATCTTTCTATTGAAAGTTTGGCATTCTAGACAAGCACCAACATGAAGTTATGTCAAGCTGTTAGCCCTGACCAACACTATAAAAACTGTTCAGCTATCTATAGCTACCATCTATGGTTCTTATGCATGCAACAAACACCAGAACACCTGTAATTGCATTATATTAAATAGCATGAATTCACAACGACAAACATGTACAGCCATGTCCCGTTAATGCACCATCAAGAAAGGTTTAGGTGCAGTTCTTTCATGTAATGTTAAGTTTTACCACTTGAGGGTTTTACATGTTTTCTTATTCGAGTTTGTCAATACGAACTTACCATCTGAGCCTCCAATGTGCTTTCCATTTATGAACACCTGGGGTACAGTACGCCTCCCAACAATCTCACTTATGGCATCCTGAATGTCTGAGCCATCATCTGCAAGATAAAGAGCCGACACACATCAATATTCCTCGGTACCCAAACCATGGCATATACAGGCACACACACGCAGCCACACACAGCTTTCTTCTAATGGGAGCTACCACTACAAGCCATGCAAATTTCCAACTCCCCTTATCATAATACAAGTTTGAGCTATTACATTATATTCGCAGTCTCTAGTGCTGAAATGCTAATCCTAAAAACTGGATCTCAAGATGTTAGATTGAGCAGGCATATTGATATAACTACTTAGGAGCAACTTTTGCAGTTCATTCAACAGACTTTACTTATACACGTTACTTTGCATTCTGTTACTTCTGAACAGGATCCCCTGATAATATCCTTTTTATGCTAACTAGGAAAAATCAGTAAGGTATTCATGAACATACCTCTCTCATCAAGTTCAACAACATGGGGTACTTGGCTTAACTGTTTGAAAACATTTTTTGCCCTCCTACAGTACCTGCAATAAATTATTCGTATAAAAATAGCTCACTGAGGAAAAAGAAAATGTAGGCATCCTTATGCTCGGATAAAAATGGCACCCAAAGAGACGAACTGGGTATTTCCCTCAGCAGCTTCGCTAAAATGCATTGGGAACTTCTGATAGTTTTTTTTTTATGTTTTCCTCGCAAGTTCTTGTCCGAAATCTTCCTCAAAATTAGTATCTAGGTATAATATTCATTAACAAAAATACAAGGATTTTAGTCCAATCAGATCCTTAACAGGCCAAGCGGCGCCACTCCAGATCAGATCCATATATGTGTGCGCTCAAGTCCATACCTCAAAATATGGCAATACAAGCAAATCAAACTAGCCCGGCAAGTGCATTCAGGTGGAAGAAAAAAAAGTAACTTTAAACGGATAATATTTACAAGCATTCAAATGAGGAATTGGAAGAAAGTGTATCCCATAAAATGTCAGTCAGAGCATATTTAACTCTATAGAAAAAAAAGGTCAAAGGCATAATACTACAGACTGTTCAAAGCCCAGTAAAATCGATTACTATTAAGATCTTCAAACTACAAATCGAAATCAACGATATTGAGGAGAAAGTAAGAGAGAGTACGGGCAATAGGACTTGGAAAAGACGACGATCTTGTGGGAAGAGATGGTCTTCTTGACAAAGGCAGAAGCAGATTCAGGCGAAGATGATGATACCCATAAGAGAGATGCAGCTATTGTAATGACTAAAATTGACAATATTACCGCTCTCGCTGCCATAGAATCTCTCTCTCTCTCTTTCTCTCACTCTCCCTCTGTTTGTCTCTCTCGTGTATGTTTGTTAATTTGTTTGTATGCGACGGGGAGAGAGAAACACTGGTTAATGAATCCTGGCAATTTTACGCGGAAGAAACATTTTCGTTGATTAAAATAAATAAATAAATAAAACGAAAAGAAAAGAAATCCTTAACGGAATTTAATAAACTTTCAATTCTGTCCTTGAGTCGATCTCCCGTTACAATCCTTTAACCACTCAGGTTGCGTTTGAGCATGAGATAATTTTAGATATTTTATGAATAATAATAATAAATTAATTATAAAATATTAAATAATAGTAAATAGTTATATAAAATAATAATAAATAATAATAAAATATTTTCAAAAGAATAGTTTTAGCAGAAACTTATACAGGCGTTTCACTTTCAAATTAATTATATCATTCAAAAAATAAAAATAATTTTTAAATAAAGAATAAAATCTTAGAAATTACAAATAAATGAAAATATATATATTAAAAAATTAGAAAAATAAAAATAAAAACAGCACCACCATGAGGGATGGCCATTGTGCTAGCAGATCGGACAATCTAAGAGCTGACCACCATGGGCCATTTCGTGGGTGGCTCGAATGGGCCGAACACTCCAGTACCATTAACCACGATTGGAGTCACCTACTTATAGACAATGCACAATTTCAGTGATTTGTGATTCAATTGACAAATATTTGACATCTTTGGGGGGAAAAATTACCTAATTAGGTGACTTGTTTGCATGGTTACTTGCTTAGATAAGGTGTATCTATATTATATTAGAAGAATTATGTTTCATCTACTTGGAGTTTGAATGTCATTGATCAATGATAAAAAATTACATTTTGTCCCCCTCAGATACTATCGTCATGATCAGTTGTACAAACGTCGCATTTTTTGAAAAAAAGTACAAAAGTTGAGGGTTCATTATTAAAAAAATTAATTTTTTCTATGAATCACATATTTATTCATTATTTTCAAAATAAGTATACAACCTTTACACACTTTATGACTATAAATACTATTTGATATCTTGTTAAAAATAAAAACTTAAACCTCACGTTTAAATCTCCCTTTAAAGAAAAAATGTCAGAAAAATAACAAAAGCAAATACAATTACTAGACCATAGGTGGGCGAAATGCAACTTTTAGCATTCACATTGGCAAGTCAGACTCGACCCAATTAAATCACCGGAAGGAAAAAGCAGCTTACCAAATTAATAATGATGAGTGATTCAAAGATATCGATCTCTGCTCATTGCATCATAATGGGTCATGCTAGCTGTTGGTGAACTTCCTTGGATTCTAAATAATCAATCAACAATAGTATTGCTTGAGCCTAAACTAGCTGTGATCTGATTCCATGTCTGTATAAATTTATAAATTAGACCCCATGGCGCAACAGCCTGCATCTTTAATCGATTCGCATCGGCCATGCCCATTGGTCCACTAAAAAGGGACTCAATTGGATTGGTCAGTCAACAAATTCTTGGATCTAGGGTGGTCTTTTTAGCACGTGGGTTGGCCATCTGTTGCAATCTAAAAACTACTATATATTAATTAATAATAAGAAGCATCAACATGACTGTCACGTACGACTGGATTCATGTTGTCTTATGGTGGATCTTAATTACAAGGCCACTAGTCTTAATATGCCCTACTGCTTAACTACAGAAGAGTAATCTACTCAAATCTCACTAATTTTAATTGTTAATAGTCTTTTCGTTATAATAAATTAGTCGTAAAAGTTCGTTTTTCTTATAGTGTCTCTCCGATCAAGCAATTTGCATATAGAGGGCTACTAATTTACAGTAGTTTGGCGACTATAAAAAAAAAAAAAAAATCAGAAAATCATGATAGCCGCACATTATTATTCATTTCAATGATTTTTTCTTAAAATATGAATCCATGTAGTGATCATTGCAAATTGATCTTCTTTATGATTGGAGTACTGCTATCTTTAAAAAGCTGAAAACAGTGCATGTGGGCGACTGACCCATTTTCTTGACCAAATAATATAGTAAAGGCATTTATGTCTATAAGTCATGGTACAGGATTTAGGACCCATTATCTTGGAGGGCTGCACCACTGTATATTGTCTCTAAGATGTGATGTGATAACAATCGTAGATGTAGTACATTTGCAGGCTGCGATCTCCTTAATTATTACACAGAAGGTCATCAAAATGCATGGTTACAATTGTACGTCTTTAATTGGTAATTGTCTGTGTGTGAGAGTGTGTTTGCGTAACGTGATAGAATTTGAAACCCTTGCGTTATTAATTATTAGTACCATTAGAACCATTCACTGATGGTTTTAAATGATTCAAGCAAGTACTGAATTTCAATGACTAGTCATGTGTTTGACATGGCGAAATATATATGACTAGTACTCAGAATCATATGACTTAATTTGTCGTCGATCGTCGATTTAGAAGTCGGTGGATTCTCATCATGTTGGTGTTGCTATATTAACCATTAAATTAAGAGTAAAAGGACAGCAAAACAAAAATACTGTTGGTCCTGATATTGTGGTTAAGAGCTAGCTGTTTTAAAATTTAAGAAAGTCACCAGAATATTGTTTTGTACGTGATGAAATCACAGGAGTTGATCTGATTATATATATATTGAAGTTGATCAAAGTGCTGCAGGTGGGGGGTTTTGCTCATATTTCATGACTTTGTTGGTGGAACCACAGCCAGAACCAGAACTTGAAAGTTGACAGTGCTGAGCTTGCCCTCATCATGTATTATGTACTCTTATAAACATGATTTGAATATTTCTTTTTTAGTAGCACATCCTATTGAAATTTTCCGAGTGTGCTAATTTGGAGCGTTTTTACTATTGAGATCAGTTTCATCGTTTCATGATCTTCAGGACAGAGAACTCATTTTGATCACTCGCGTCCAATCCCTTTTTTTTTTTTTTTTTTTTTTTTTTTTCTTTTTGGTATGTTTGCCAAACTGCTAATAAATGCACGCAAGAAGCAGCACTAAAAGCCTAGATCGGTATTTTTTTAATATTATCAGATTACAGAAACGAACATATAAATCCCGTTCTCGACGTCTCGTACCTACTTGAATTTTGAAGGGTTAATGTTCGATTAGAAACTTTGTAACCAACTTGCACTGGAAAAAAAAACACACAGAGAAAAGAGAAAATCGGCACCTCTTACTATCTTTACAATCATAGATTGGTTTTTGTTTCTTTGTTACAAGTACTGATCTCCTTGATCATTATTAGCGTTTCTGGGCAATCGTTTTGGTTGAGAAAACAATATGTATGTTTAAAATAGTACCTATATATGTCTCAGGACTTGAACTTCTCATCTATATTCAAACATACTAATACAAAGTAATACTGCATATTCATCCTCATATATAAAAACGAATTATAATTAGCACTCCTAAACTGTCTTAAGGTTTAGGGTGCCTCGGAGTTGGGGTCGGATGTGTTGTCACCCCATGATAATCAATGTGGTAGACAAGCTCATGATCTAAGTTGTCCTGGCCGCTTCTTGTACGTTTGAGTGCCATTGAGCCTTCTGCGACGGTACTTGATCCTTTAATCTGATCTTCACCAATCTGCATTTGATGCATGCATAACCAATATAAGGTATCCTGAAGTAAGATCATTTCGATTGTAAAAGGTGTAGATATCGATTCATCTGGGAGAAAAGTATTGGCAATTGGCATGGGGAAGTTAAAAGCTAGGTAACTTTGTTAGCTTGTTTTTTTTTTTTTTCCCCCTCAGAAAATAACTAGATCAATATTAATGGGAGTATAACATGCCAGTATGCAATCTTTTGGTAAGTCTTCTGAAAAAAACCTTCACATTGAGAGGGACTTTGGAGCTTACCTTTACCTTGTGATATTTATGCTTGTCGTAGGGACTTAACATGCTCAGTTTCCTCCCGGACGGACGGCCTGCAGGGAGCTCAATAAAGGAAGATGAGGTAGTAATTAGAGTTGGGGAAAAGAAATAGAAAGCGGTTGAAAGTAGACATGATAAGAAAACGATGCGGGAAGATCTCATTATTTATATAGCCAAAATATAAAAACTTCCTATTCTTTTGGCCGGTTCGAAGAAAAAATGCGCAGAAAACCAAGTATATATAGAAGGGCGGCATGGCGTTGCAGAGAGAGAGAGAGAGATTCTATTATTGCGTAATTAAGGGGACGGGGAAACATGTCCCAGCCCATGCCTGTGATTCTGCAGCTAATATAGATGAGAGAGACCCAAGACGGACCCCAAACCCTAAGGCCAAAAGACAAGCTATGTCCCATGCTCTTTACAAGTTAACTCTCTTTTGGGGAGACTCCCGCTGTGCTATTATAGCGGAAGAAGTCATTTTCTCCTTGGGTATTGTTTGGTGAAGTGAAGGGAAGAAACTGAGTTCACGTGCGTGTCTCCATGCCAAACAAAACCACTCACGATTGAATCATTCATCCATGGCTGTCCTCATCGATAAGAACTCTAGCTATGTGGTTATGTCATCTCTCTCCCTCCCTCCCTATAGGGCATGCCCTTTATTTCTTTCCTAAGCAAGCTTATTTTCATGGATAACAAATTAAAATATGAAAGGTATATAAGAGGGGGAATGGGGTCCTGATAAAAATAGAGTTTACGTTTTACTTTATTCAGATGAATGGAAAACAAAATTAAGAGAGAAATAAGTATTTAATACTAAATTCATGGTTGTACAGAAAATATTATATATTATTGTCATATACTTGTAACTTATAAATAGCATCTATATTCTATATAGATGACAAAAAATTGAGGACAATAAAGATTAAATACATAAATTACAGGAAACTATTTATAATATTCATACAATATTATTGTTAAAACTAGTAAATAAATTCATATTTTAAACTCCTTTTTACATGATTTTAAATACTTAAATAGCATCATATATATATTGTTAATATTTTTTATTTATATTAAAAAATTAATCTAAAATTGTCATAAATGGTCCAATTCATTAAATTGTTCATTTTTTAACTATTCCCATTTATTAAAAAACCTTTGGTTCAGAGAAAAGTTGTTGGGTGTGACAAACGAAACTCTTTTCCTTTCCCAGGATAGTCGACTGATCACCTCTTCCAATAGTGACCGTAACTGTATACTCTGGTGTTAGATGTGTAATCAACTTGACCGGCTCAATGGCAATTCCCTATGAGGAGAAACAACTGAGTACTGTTTAGGCATAGTTAATTTGGACAGCCAGATGAAATAAGATGATTTTAAATAAAAGTTAAATCAAATTTATTTATATTATTTTTTAATAATATTATTATTATTAAATTTTTTTAAAAAATTAAATTATATATTATATTTTACGTGAAAATTTAAGAAAATTATAATATTGAGATGGGATAAACGTTTTTTATCCAAACTCATCCATTATCATTTGTAAAACTAAATTAATGTTTAACACCGCAGAATAGCCTCCTATGGGCCTAGATGATCCAGTCCAAATACTTCAATGAACAAAGCCCAGAACCCAGCACTGGAACGTTGCTGGCCACAAAAAAAGGGTTGGGTCTTTTTGTGCATGAGGTCATTAAGGGAATTTAGTGGTAGGCCCATTGGGTAAAATAGACGAATCTAGTTGGACTCATGTCTTCATCCAATCTAATTTAGATCTAAGCGTCTGAATGGCCTTCAAAGTATGAAAACAAGAAGAAGGGCCTTCAAAGTCCAAACAGGATGTCAAGCTTTGTCCTGGATTTCCTGAAAAAAGCATTATTAATTTCTAACTTTTTAAGGTGTTTGACGCTCTGAACAAGGACTCGCCATTCAATTGAATACTAATTCATTTGCCGAAAGTTTAGGATTCACCATTTATAAATTAAACATTTCTTTTACTTTATTTGATTTCCACAAAAAAATAAGAGAGTCAAATATAGGTATGCAAATTGAGTTATAATAATCGCCTAAAGTCCATCTAGGCATTTAATTCTATAATTCAATTATATAATATATATTGTGTGCGTGATGTAACAAGAACTTCAAAACACTGGTGTTATAAATAAGAGCAATGTTATATATAGTTCCTATTTAGAGACTGCAATATAAATCTCAATAATTTTATCTTTAAAATTTTTTAAAATTATAAAAATATCTCTCTTAAAATAATATTTTATCTCATTTAATAAAAAGTCTGTACTTAGATATTACAAATAAAATTTTTCTATAAATAATGATTACAGGACTTGGACGAGAGGAAGACGCGCAGATTGACCTCGGCCTTTTGACAATTCAGCACAAAACACGTAATAATGGGACGTAAAACAGAACTTGGGTCTTCTCACGTGTCAAAAAAGTCCGAAACAAAAAAACAAAACACCGAAGGGTACGACTATTCAATGCCCACGGGCAACAACCCCCCTTCAATTGCAAATATATACGAATATATTAATACTGCATAGAGAAGTTCTGCTAAATGTTAAAACGTTATTTTTAAGAGATATTTCTTAAAGTGCTCCGATCATTTAAAATGAAAATGGTATCTGTTAATATCAAAGAATTGCACATCATGCCGGAATAGGAATTCCCTGTCCACCGTGATGTTTTGGGCCTCGATCAGAATAGTTTGGAGCCTCCACAGCGCTATATGAAATCCGTACACATATCAACAACAGTGAATATAAAATAAACGCATGAAAAATAAATAGAGGACATATATAGATTTACGTGATTCAGCAGTGAGTCTATATCTACGAATTATTTGGAGATCAAATTCACTATAATATAAGTATTAATTTATAATCTATCATGGTTTCTTATTTCTTAATGTACAACAAAAGTTGGAGATTTATTTACTAAATGAGATATTATCTCTTAAGTTGTGAGATTGAAAAAGTTGAATAAGTCAAATAAGCCTCATTTATTGTCCGATCTGATCCCTTTTTATCTTTGGCCTTGAGAGTGATGAGGGATGATAGCTTTATTTCACTCCTCACTTGCATGCCTAACTTGCATTTCACCCATTCTCATTTTTATCTTCTTTTTCCTATGACATCTTCTTATTTCTTGTACCATCTATCTCCTCTTTGTCTTTTCTTCCTATTTCCTTTTATTGTCCTCTAATGGGAGCCATTTGATAGGCTAGGTTTGATTTATCTAGTCTTGAGATATTTTATCCCCTTCATTATTAGTCATGATTTTAGAGTTAATTTCAACCAAATATATTATTTAAAGTTGTGTCATTTACAATAAAATAGTATGTTAAAGATTAGAATAGTTAAGAATAATGATAAACTTACAGCTATTTTATAATTGAGTAATACTATACATAATATTAGGGTATACAAATCCTTCATACTTATTTTGAAAAAAGTAGGATCTACTATTTACAAAAGATTTTTTTCATATGAATTTTTGATTTATTTATTTTTTTTCAAAATGAGTGTGTGAAACTTACATATTTTAGAACTACAAATAGCATCTCTCTTTTATAATTGAATAATACTAAATGTAATTTTTGAATATGCAATTCTTGTGCACCATATTAAAAAAAATAAAAATAGAATCTATCATTAAAAAATAATTATTTTATATAAATTTTAAATTTATCAACTTTTTTAAACGGGCGAAACTTACAAATTATAAAATTTCCTTGTAAATAATACGTGTAAGATGGAACAAGGTACATTATCTTTGGAAAGTACTACTGTATCAACACAGCACTTGTCATTGTGATTTCCGGTAGGAATTAATGAATGAAAATTTTTATTCATCATGTTCGCACTAAATATTATTTATAATTTTTTTTTACCTTATCAAATAATATATAATATATAAATGATAAGTAGAAGAAATCAATTAATTTAAGAAGAATAAAAATAAAAAATAAAAAATAAAAATAATATGTGATACTATGTATGGATAATGAATAAGAAATCTCTTAATAATTATGTCGCAAATTGTCAACATTAAATGCTAATTAGAGCATGCAGTAGATCTCGTATTCATGTGACCCGCTCGGTTGCATCCGGTTCGAACCGGATATCCATGATATCCATAACTTGAATTAGCACTTAATTTCTAATAAAGAATAATGATAGAATAACGACTTTTTTGCAATTATATATCTTACCACTCATTTCACCATTTACGAATGTAATTCAGTAATTGCATTAATTTATTAAAAGGTGAAATAATATTTGTATACATAGAATGAGTAAGCATTACATATTTTTTTTGAAAGAAATAATAAATATAGGATCTATATAAAAAAAATTTTTTTAATAATGGACTTCATTTTATTTAAAAATAAATTACATGATATTTGTACAATTCATGATTATATCTAACATTACTTTTTAGTCACGTTTCTATTTAATTTGTTGTTCAATGGATGGGAAACAAAAAAACTGATTATTAATAATTAAAGAAAAACATGCAGTTTCCAATAAAATAATCATTCATCATCGTATAAATTCTGCTGTTTCTTCTAGCTACCTAGCTGAATATAATTCATGTTCTTCAAATTTTCCAAGTTATGTATTACGGAAAGTCATTGATCTGGTCAAAATGCATGAACCGTGGGAATTAGAAGAAGAACGCGTGCTTAAACGTACGGATTCAACAGGAGTAGCCTTCACGTACAATCATTGGGAATTTTCACTCTCCCAACCCAATGAATCAAATTGTGCGACGTCGCGGGTATCAAAGGAATATTTAATGGACGGTGTTAGAGGCACCGCTGGGAGGCACCCTTAGGTAAAAAATTTTGTTTTTTGTTTTATTTTATTTTTTAAATTATTTTTTAATACTTTTAAATATTTTTAAAAAATATATAATAATATTAAATAATTTTTTCTTAATTATTAAGAAAAAAAAAATAGCCAGCGGTGACCTTAATTGTTTTCATATTTAATTTTCACTTTTGCCATAAAAAAAAAAAGAAACAACTACGCATTTCTGATAATATTATTAGGACCCTAAGCTACCTGCAATTATTTTTTTAAAATTATAATTGCAAATGACGTCGAAACATTGTTGACGTAATATAATTTAATTTATAAAATTATTATTTTTTATAAATAAAATCCCATAATGTCTACAAGTAACATAAAAATGTCCAAGCCGTAGAAAGACTATTTTTTTTTCTTTAGTATCGATCATATACAGGAAAGAGTTCGGGAAGATATCGTGTGGACTCCTGTGGTGGAGAGTGGACTTCAAAATTGCATCAAATTTGAAAAATCCCGTAGAATTCGTTAAGTCAAACATCTTATGGCATCAAGCTAGGAAGTTTTGGTTTCCTGAAAGGAGTCACAATTCTAACGCATGCCTTTACTCTCTGGTATTAAAGTCTCGAGATGTCATTACTACTGATTGCTAAAATATTACATAAGTCTAATAACTACTAATAACTGATTGAAAATATTGAATTGCCCATGTTAATATCTGCAGCAAATCCTCTTCTTATTGCCTTCAACTTTCCCATTTGACCATTTCATAATTCATCCCTTCCTTTCTTTTTTTCTTTTTTTTTTTAAAGAATTTTTTTTCCTCTCTCTCTCTCTGTCTCTCTCTCTCGATCTGCACCATGGAAGATGATGGAGCATGCAACACAAGGCTCCAACTTGGACTTGGCTTGGGCGAACAGGCTCCGAGGAACGAGAGACACGATGATGAACATAAGGCCGAAAAGTCTCCGGTTTGCTTGGGCTTAACGTTTGCTCTTTGCCCAGAAGAGGAAGGCGCCGTCGACGTGGATCATAACGCAACTGACAGATCATCAACGCTCAAAAACATCGACAGGGACGATGAAGACGAATACCTGAAAAAGGAAAATGATTCCAATTACAAACACAACAAGATGATCAAGCTGGAAGGTGGGAGAAGGAAACTGAGGCTCACTAAAGAGCAATCCTTCTTGCTTGAAGACAGCTTCAAACTTCATAGCACCCTTAATCCGGTAACTTTTCCCATGCAGATACTTCATTTATTTAATATTTTGTTAGTAATTTATTGGATTTGTTTAATTTTCAATATTCAGTTACATTTGGATATGTGCCCATGAAATCGTATTATATCATTTATATTTGGATTTGTTTAATTTCGATTCATCTAGATTTATGCTTTCAAGAGAGACTAAAGTAGGGATGGATATTGAAAAAACATGATGCAGGCACAGAAACAGATACTTGCTGAACAATTGAATCTGAAGCCCAGACAGGTGGAAGTTTGGTTCCAAAATAAAAGAGCAAGGTATATATATTAATGTCCGATAATGAATTTTTGCGCATCTCGTTTTTTTCATTTATTTATTTTTAAATATTAAAAAGGAAATAATTAATATATCCATGCTGCAGAACCAAGTTAAAGCAGACAGAAGTAGACCATGAATTCTTGAAGAAATGGTGTGAAAGTCTAGGCGACGAGAATAGACGATTGAAGAAAGAATTGCAGGAGCTACGATCGCTAAAAGTTGGATCAGGACCATCACCTTTGTACATTCAACTCCAAAAGGCTGCAACTCTTAGGATGTGCCCCTCGTGTGGGAAAAATCCTAAAAGCTAATGAAAGGGAAGAACGCGGCGGCCGGTCTTCGATCGATTTTGTCCGGAAGAATAAGAAATTGTTGTAGATCGATCGAGCGGCTTTGTGCTGCTTGCAAACTGCTCGAGAGATGTTTTATTTGGTTATGGCCATAGATGCAATTTTAACAACAGTCACTGCAAAAACTACTGTTATTTGTTATCGGTTATTTCTTATCAAAATAACTATTTCATACATAAACGAGTATATTATTATCAAATAGTCAGTTTTTATCGTAAATAACTTGTTACAAATATTCATTTTTTTTTAGTAATAAACAACAAAAAGCACTTATCATCAATGCATTCAACATGAATTAGTACTACTGAGATTTAACCCAAATAAGTATTGGATGGCGCCTAGCTATTGTGAAGGAACTTTAACATATGCAAGTAAGTGTATTTATCCGGATCGGATTTATTTCTGGTCCAGTCTGAAAATTTAGAATCCAGGCGGTTATTTGCCCAGATTGGATTTTTTTCAAACCCGGTTCGGAAATTCAGAATCCGGGCGGTTATCTGCCCGGATTACACCCGGGCGATTTAGGAAAACCCGAATCCCGTTATGGATCCGGTTTTATAACCCGGTTATCCATAACCGGATTATACACCCAGTTTTTTTTTTTTAATCGGTTCAATTAGTGACATTGTATTAATTCAATTAGTTGTGATGTATTATTATTTTTATTTTTATTTTGTAAATTTATGTTTTGCATTGTGATGTAACAACAATATTCCTATTTTGCATTTTTTTTTAAATTTTGTTCTTCAATTTATTTTTTAAAAAAACTTTTAAAAAGTGTTTAAATTATTTTATTTAAAAAAATCTAGGCAATTTGGACATGATATTAGATTTTTTTTTTAAGTGCTATATTTTTTTTAAAAAAAGTTTTAAAGTTTTTTTAAAAATAAAATATTACAAAATCCAGATTGAATCCGGTTATAACTCGGATCCAGCTTTTATCTTAAAATAGAAACAAACAATTACTCTCGATATCCGAATTTTATTGAATCCGGTTATCCGCCCAGATTGAGTCCGGATTCAATCCGGGCGGAGGGTTTGAAAATTCGGATCCGAATCCTGTTTTGGCCAGATATCCGGATCCGGATGCGCACCCCTAGATGCAGGTTCGGCACATAACCGTGCATACATTTCCTTTCTCCAAATTTATCTGACAAGAAAATCTGTGCACCTTTTTGTTTCCAAAGTGCTCTCTCTCTTATACTCCATATTCCCATTTTATTTTTATCTCATTGTATAATATGTGATATATTTATCATCATTGAATGATAAAAAATCATCTCAATGATAATTAGATAAGTCCAAGATAATAATATATGTGATGTATAGAATTTTCCATTAGACACCTCTAATCATGAACTTTCATGGAGAGTAATGGAGTTGAAATCAAAGCAGCAGCCGGTATTTTTGTCGTTTTAGGCATATTTTGTCATTTTTCCAATCATTCAAAATCATGTTTTATGTAATTTAAAATCTCTTTCCAACCATTAGCGCACCATTGTAATTTCTGGGGAAAAAATTGAAGTTTGGCGACACCCAACCCTGTTAATTTTTTTGCGACTTGTATTTAGCTCGTACGTAACGTCTTCACAATTTTGTTCTGTACGTACTATATATGATCGATCTGATCTGTCTGTAAAGTAAAACTTTAGTAATTATTATATATATGATATCAATATTAGAGGCAGTAACTTCAACAAATTTTGGTTAAAATTTTATTAAAAAATTTATTTTTTACAAATTTTAACTAGTTACTTTTCATAATACCAAATAATAGACTCAATAAATCTATTATTATTTTATTAAAATATTAATTTTTATCTTTTTATTTATTTTGATTTTAATTATAATTTAAATATTTATTTATTATTAAAAAAATATACATTAATTTCTTTTCCTAATCAACGTCTTTTTAAATCACAAAATTTTTTAAACTTTTTCCAAATCACAATTTATACAATATATTCAAAGCCAAAGTATTAGCATCAACCAGCAGGTGCTACCTCCAAGGTTGCAACTCTCACGTAGTATTAAAATTAGCATTTTCTTTTTGTGCTGAGATTAAAATAGTGGAAAAATGAATTATTTTATTCTAGAATAATATTTAGCTAGCCCAAGTGGTTGGCCAATGAAATAGCTTTGAGCTATAATTACTGTTCATTTGTTGAGTCTATTACAATCATTTATTGTGTACCTTAGTTAAACCTTAGCCAAATTTTAGATTTCTTGAACCTACTACTAGTGCTCTTAATCATTTATTATGATATGCTCGATCGATCTGTTGCGATTCAAATTGGAGGCCACATCGATCGAGAACATCTTCATGCATCATATATCGCTTATAACATTATTATCATGTTTAATTTCGTATGCTAGTTCAATTCAGCTTTAAACCACAGTTAATAAATGAATAGAGAATGCGAAAGGAGCAAGCTAGCTTGGTATATGGTGATATTATTATATACATGTACAGCACCAAGTGCATGCATGATTAGCATAACATGATGTACATACCATGCATTGTGCATGGAAATATATATATATATATATTATTCTAGTAATTAATTATATCGATCGTTATAATTTTAGTAGAAATCATGCATATATAATTTATGTACGAATTGAATTAAGCATAGCAACCTCTTGTTTCCGTGCTGCACTTATGCATGATCATGTTTTGATCTATATATATATATATATATATATATATATATATATATATATATATATAATATCCCAATACTGGGAATATTGCTCATAAGCAACCACGAAATTGAACTCACTGAATTAGATCACTTTGGTCCGGTTTTGATATAAAAAGTATTTCATTTCATCTCATCTCATATCATCATTATAACTTTATTAAATTTTTACATAAAATATAATAAATAATTTAACTTTTTTAAATATTAAAATAAGAATAATATTAAAAAAAAATATTATAATAATATTTAATTTAACTTTCAACTTACTTCTCAATTCATTTTCTAGACCACGGCATCAAATATTTTCCTTGGTACGTGCTGTTGGGGTCTCATTCTTGTTAGTTTAATCTGTAACTCTCCTTAAACGATATTGGTACCGTACAATTTGACTTTAGCTAGTATTATAATTATATTTTTAGTTTTTTTTTTCTCAAAAAAAAAAAATATAACAATAAAGGAATTCTAGATGATCACAACTTGGTTGAAGAGGGTTCCATCAAAACGATGCAGTCGTTAGTAGGCCGCTACTAGATAGATATGATCTTTTTAATTGCGAATTAGTTATTATTATAAGTACCTCTTCCAAAATATTAATATTAATATATTGCTTTATATATAATTGATGATTTTGATATGGAATGCATTTTGCATGGGACAAGGAAGTCAACCACTTGACTACTTAATCGATCGACCTAGCCCCTACGCACTCCTCTCCATTCATGTCAAGTTTTAATTTTCCAAGGGATATCAATATATCCACTTGTCAGTGCCCCAAGGGACACTTAACAGACTTAACCCAAAATTTACCGTTCGACCATAAATATACGTAATCAATTACATACGTAGAATCAGACCCGGTCAAGCTGCCTAATTATCCAAATTAATCTAATTAAATGATTACCCCAAACTTAAGGGAATCCAGCCACAATATTAAAGGATAGCTCCACAAACTATTGAATCAAAATAATGTTATATATAATTACTTTTATATATTTTTATATATTTTATTAATATGATTAACTATATTAATTTTTTTAATATACAATCAATCACATTAAAAAAATTTGCACATATTACACATAAAATTTTTGAACTGAAATAGGATTGTACGTCTTAGACTCTTAATGACTCATAAGTAATTTTCTAAAAAATTTCAGTTATTGTCCCACTTTCTTAATCAATTATAACAGTACTACGTATTTAACCATTGTTATACCCATTTATAATTAAGGAAAAACAACAATTTTGAGTCTCTCCCCGTGATCCTGTTCCCCATTAACCGTATATACTTCCTTTTTTTTCCTTTTTTTTCTTTTTTTAAGAGAAATTATCACCATTTCTTTATTAGATAAACTTACATTTATAGATCATGACCTGATACATATAGGGATATCCACATATCAACTATTACCTCATAAACCAATAAACCAATTAATGCATTTGAAGTTTCACTAGTATATTATTTCATTTTATGATATTTGGTCTAGTCTGGTTTTCACTATTGTGACATGTGTGTGTGGTCTGCATGAGAACGATGCGCAGTGATTATTGCAAAATCGCCACTATCTTTCGAACAATTTGTTGTCTGTGGAGTCTTCTTGTTCTGCGCATATCACTCAAAAGTTATTGAAAAACTATAAACCTATCTTTTTCGACCTTGAAGGGAAAAAATAAATAAATTAAGAAAAGAGAACTAACTACCTTGATAGACAAAGTGAATAGATAGAAAAAGAAGGAAAGGATAGGGAGGAGGATGGCTCCGGCAGAAATGCTTTTAGAGAGAGAGAGAGAGAGATCATTTTGCCATTTTTAGAAAATTATATCTAGAGGCTTCCATTAAGAGATGAGAGAGAGAGAGAGAGAGAGAGAGGCATGATCATTTCAAAACAAATTAAACTATATGTCAAATTAAGATATATCCTTCGATTTTAAAATAAAGATACTAGTCTCCGTCACATTTTCATTCAATGAAATATATTAGAGTATTTAATCATTGTACTTTTAAATAGATTAAACATAAAAGAGTACTTACTCCTCAATATTTTAAACTAAATAAATAATCTACATTTCGATTTTTCAAGTATATTCCCCAATTTTGACTCCGTGTATATATATATGATCTCTATATATATGCAATAATTAATTATGAATGCGTGCGAGTTACTAAAGAATTCAATTCAGTCTATTTCAAAAAAAAAAAAAAAAAATTCAATTCAATTCAGTCTTGTCGTAATAAAGAATGCGTGCTTTCCATCTAAGTTTTTAAGCGTTATTATTAATGTGGTAGCCTTTTTTTTCTTTTAAAGGAATGCGGTAGCTTTGTACGATAACGGCGACGTTAATAATTAATTAATGTTTTTTTAAACATTAGGGTATGGATGTTCTACGTCCCTTTTTATATATATTTAAAATGCTGGTTTACTCTATGAGTTTAATTGTCCTTTGGATTTGATGGCTAGTATATTGAATTTTTTTTCCTTAGAATTTTTCAATATTTAAAGAAATTATTATTAGTGAAATTATAGATTTTATTAAATATTAAAGATATTTAAAAAAAAGAATGAGATTGCACAAAGGGGAACGCCCAGTAAAATGACTTTTTTTTTTTTTCTCCAAAGTCTATAATTTGGGTGGGGGGATATATATCATTAACGTATAAATTTACTCTCTATTAATTATTGTATTCCATATTGATTTAATAGTTGCTCCGAAAAATTTCTCTCTTTTGTTTTTAAAAAAAATTGGCATGATACCATGTGGGCCTGTGGCTCATAATTTTTCAAACAAAAGTACATTATATTTTCTTTATTATTAATGATTATAACCTGAGAATCGTACTGCCAAAATGAAAACGGGATCCATTTACAATTTTTAATTGCTAATTGTGTGTTGATTCTCCGCCCTTTTTTCTAAGAAATTAAAAATCCATAAAATCATCTAGGTCAAGCGATGTTAAGGGCATGAACAATTATTCTAGATTATTCTTTTATTATTTCATTATTATTTATAAATAATTTATTATTATTAATAAATTATTCATTATTATTTCATTCTTATTCATGAATTATTTCACTACTATTCACAAATAATTTAAAATACATTTAAATTAAGCCTCGTTTGGATAGTAAAGATGTGATAAGATGGTCTGTAAATAATAGTGAAATAGTTTGTAAGTAGTAGTGAAATATTTTAAGTTAAGATGTTTATAGGATTTTAATAAATGAAAAAAAATTTGAATAAAAATATTATAAAATTAAAATATTGTTATAATATAATTTATTAATATTATTTTTATTTTCATAGTTAAGAAAATTGAATTGTTTTTTATATTTTGTTTAAAAGGTTGAGAAAGTTAGATGAAAAAATTAAATATTTAAAGTTAAAAAATATTTATATTTATAGTATTTAAATATTAAAATAAGATATGATAAGATAAAAATAAGATATGATAAGATAAGATGAGAATATCTTACCATTCAAACCAGAACTTAGCATCCAAACTGAGCTTTTTTCTTCCACACCATTAATTGGAAGCATCTTCTTCTTCGACACGTACGTACGCCTCTCTTTTTTTTCTTCATTTTTATTTATTTAGCATGGAACGAGTCCTTAGCATCCATTATCTTATTTAATTTTTATTTATTTATTTTTAATTTTCCACAGCTATTCATGGATATTGCCTCTGGAATTCATGGTAAGACAGCGCGTTTGACTAAACATTTGAAGACGGACCGGATGCACGTTTATTCCTTGATGATTGATTGGTTATGTTTGGACCACATCATGTTTGATGGTCCAAGCAAATTAGCGGAGGACTTTAGGCTTTAATATTATTTTCTGATCTACTACATCATCATATTATATATCTCCAAACCCACGATCAGGTAATTAATTAATACTTGCTACAAGTCTAATGATCTGATGATATATGACTCAGTTCTCTAAATGAAAATTTTGGATTCGAAATCTCCCACCTATATATAAAAAAAAAAAAAAAAAAATTAATAGTACTCAAAACAGTCTCTTAATTTCTCTCTAAAAATTCTTTAATAATATTAATTGAATCTTCACGCAGGAGCAATTCTATAGAAAAATATATTTGATCATAAAAAATATATATATTTTTAAAAAAATGGAAGTACATGCATATAGTTTCATTGGACCCTGCATGCATCTCCTTGGACATTGACCGATGACTACCTCATTCACTATCTTCATTTGAGGATGGCCCCACTTAAGACTGGTCTAGTCTATCCATTACAGCCCCAGTGATCTTCGCCTCTACTTCTAAACAATTCTCAGCTAAGCTATGTTCCTAATGCTTTTGCAAAATATTCCAATTAAGATAAAGAAAATTATTTATATATTCATTTGTTATATATAAATAATAAATTAAATTGTAAAATATTTGCTAATCATAAAATAAACTTAATGTGTCGAATCAAATCATATCAATTAGTAAATTTATATTTTATTATTTTTTTGGAAAATTAAAATTTTTCGTTTGAACTTTCATGGTCGAATTAGATGTTTGTTAGATAGTGAGATAAGATGAGATACTTTTATATAAATGTTAAAAGTTGAATAAAATATTGTTATAATATTATTACTGTTTTGAGATTTGAAAAAATTGAATTGTTTATTATATTTTATGTGAAAATTTTTAAAATTTGTAACTATAAGATGAGATGAGATGAGATCGTTTCAACTTGCATGGTCAAATTAGAGATTATTTGGATAGTGAGATGGGATAATATGGTTTTAAATCAAAGTTGAATAAAATATTATTATAATATTATTTTTTAATATTATTATTATTTTAAAATTTAAAAAAATTAAATTATTAAATTATATTTTACGTTAAAAAATATAATGATGAAATGAGAATATTTTTTAATAAAATAATAATAATGTGCATAATTATTAATGGAATAATCGCTTTTCTATTTGGAAAATGCTTAGGCTACCGCTGGTTTTTTTTTTTCTTAATGATTAAGAAAAAATTCTTTAATATTATTATAATTTTTTTTCAAATATTTAAAATTATTAAAAAATAATCTAAAAAAAAAATTTCTTAACCGGGCTCAAGCGTGATCCTTTTTGTTTTCCATCTGATCATCTACTTCTCGCTTTCTAGTCAATGGCCCAAAATGTAGAACGTGTTACTCAATAAGGCTAAAAAGTTTTGGGCCCAATCAGTACTCTAGTCAATAAGGCTAAATCAATACTTTAGTCGTTTGACGTTGATTAGCGCCCAATTAGGGGGGAAACGGATGGACGTAAACAAATTGTAGAAGAGTACTAAGATAATTGCAGTGCCATTGCCAAGTCTAAACTTTGACTAAAATTAGAATTTTTAGTTAAAATCTAAACCAATAGAAATAGTGAGTGACCCACATTTTTCCCATCATTTTAATGTCTATGGATTAAGAACTTAAACATGAATAAAATATGCAACGATAGAAGTCTATAGAATTTTACAGAAAAATAGAATTCGAATGACTTACCTAATGAACCCATCTTTTGTTGGTCGTGCCACCGCTATTCCACCGATCAATATTTGGTCAATACAGGGTGCATTTTTATTAGGACTGTTCATCCAGGCCAGATTTTATTCAGCCCGGCCTGGCCCGGATTCTGGTTCCGAGTTTAATCCGGGCCAAAATCTGGATTGCAAAACCCGAACCTATGCGGTCCGGGTACCGGATTAAAAACCTGGTACCCGGTTTTATTTTAATTTTTGTTTCTTTCTCTTCTCGCCCTCTCTCTCTCTCTCTCTCTCTCTCTCTCTCTCTCTCTCTCTTGTTGTGCGAAGTGTTCTGTCTCTCGCTCTATCTCACATCGTAAACCAGGTCTCTCAGTTCCTTTGCGTTTGATTATTTGTGGGTTTCGTCTCAGTTGATGATGGCTTAAGCGCGAGGGTGGTCCTGCCATTCGATTGTTTGGGATTTTCTTTATATTTACGATGAAATTGATGATAGATGCTTACTTTTTTGTGAGTTAGATCTGGATTGTCTTCGTAATTTTTTTTCCTGTAAGAGCGATGAGGTTGTGATCTTTGAGGATTTTTGCATTGACTTTTTCCTATTTTTATGTCCAAGTTAATTTTATGGTATTGTTGTTTGAATTTGAATATTTCTTGTAAGGTCCGTGTTAATTTGTTTTCTAGGACTAACTTATCAAAAAAAAAAAAATTGTTTTCTAGGACTATCTGTACACTTGAAAGTGGAGTGTGGGGATAAGCTCTCCTTGCCTATCAAGTAGTACATTATGAGCCTCCTTAAGGTAAGAGAAGGCTGGCTATTTCTTATATGACTTAACCATGTCGAATGAAAAAGATACATATGTTTTTATGCATCTATCTATTAATGTAGCATTACATTATTTGTTTCTGCATGAGCACAATTGACTAACCTTTTGAAATCTTCAAGACAATTGACTAACATGAGCTTAAATGTACTCTGTTGAAAACAGCTTCTTTGTGTTGTTTATTTTATGTTGTTCATAATCATGGCCTTATGAGTTCTGTAAATGTTTTGGAAGTTGTTTCTATTTGTTTCGGTTGTTTTAACCTATATGCTCAAAAGGTCAAAAATAAAAGTGAGACAGTTGTTTGGGCAAGTCTAGCTGCCTAAAGACCCAATAAAAGTTCGTCCAAGACTCTAAAAGTGAGACAGTGCTTTTCATCGAGGGAAATAGGTTACTTCTCCTTACATCTTGCAAAAGTGGGGAAAAAAGCAGGAGTGGATAGTTTTAGGTTCTGTTTGGATAAAAGAATTTGGATTTTTTATTATTATTTGGATTTCCAACCATGATTTTGAAAAACTTAAAGCATTTGTATGGCTTTGGTGCAAATCCAAATTCAGATTTTAAATCTAAACAAAACAAGGGAGTTGTATTTTAAACACCCAAATCAAAATCCTTCCCAAACCCATGCATCTACACTATAATAAGTAGATGGTGTTGATTGTTAGGGAATATTATCATCTTCTACTATAATGATTCTTGGATGAATAAATAAACTTTTTATCAATTTTAGATTGTTTTCTTAAATAAAGTTTTTATCAATTTTAGAATGATGAATTTTGGCACTGTTTTGACTTGATTATTTGGTTTGGATAAGACATGAAAAACCATTGTCATTTGGTGGGATTTCAGCCTATGGATGTTCTTCCAGCTAATATAGGGCATGATGTGAGTAATGGGCACCATGTATGTCACTGGCATGATGTGAGTAATGGGTACCATGTATGTCACTGCAGAAATCTGTATAGCCTAAGGTTGAGCTCCCAATTTAGATTATAATGTTCTTCTTGAGACTGCATCATTTAACCATATGGGGTGGAGACTGAGATTTGTGTTCACTCTTTCTAAATCTGATACTATATACTGGTGCATAGATTTGTGCTCACTCTTTCTAAAACTTGAATGATGCCTCGAGTAACATCTATATTTTGATTGAACTTATAGCTTGTAATTAGGATTAGGGAAGTGGGCATTTATATGTATATCAGAAGGTCATGTTCATCATTTGCTTGGGAGAAGAAGTGTCAATATCATGGAAAACATAATCAAATTTTCATTTTCATCTTTATCTTCATTTTTTGTTTGTTTTGGGTAATATGATTTCATAGTCCAAGTTTATTTTAATGCCCAATTACTAGTTGGTTATAAAGGTGCAGTTTATTTTAATATGTTTTTTGCTTCTTATGATTGCATCTTTTATAGGAAACTATGATATAGCAGCCCAAGAACATTATTAAGTACATCTTGCAGATAAGCTTGGACCAAAATGACTGAAAAATGCATTGACACTACAACAAATATGAAGCAGATATATTATGTAATATGTATTGGTGACTCAATGTAATCCATTTTTTATAAGTAATTTCATATATTGTAATTGTGTTTTGTAATGTAATGTATAAATACCAAATAATATAATATGTAGTGATTGCTTTTTTATTTTTTTTTATTTGCATGCATTTAGTTAAAATAAATTTATTTTTTTCAGATGCATTTAGTTAAAAATAATAATTAGTTTTATATATAAAAGAATATGCTATTCAACTATTTTTTCTTGAAAAATTTGTAATAGAATATAGGTTTTAAGATAAAAATAAAATGCTTTTAAAAGAAATTTAATAATATAGGTATTTGTAAGGAAGAGAGAGAGAGAGAGAGATAAAAAAAAAGGGGTTCAACCCGGAAACCGGAATTCGGGTTTTTCAAAACCCGGATACATCCGGGTTTCAGACTGGGTCTGATCCGGCTTAATCCGGTCCGGGTTTCGGCCCGGATTTGAGACCCGGGTTCCGGTCCGGATGTACCCGGGTTGGAACCCGGATGAACAGTCCTAATTTTTATTACACGGAATATGGGCCCTATATGTCATCCAGGAGAACATGGACTGGACTTGGTGGAATTCACGACACCTCTTTGCGTAAATTAATGTTGTTATTATTTCTGATTCTCTAGTATGTTTTCTATAGAAAAAAGAAAAATGATATTTATAGTTTTAAAATACATAAGTCTCTTGTACCTCTTCTTAAAATAAATGATTAAATTTGAGTTTTGAATTAAAAAATTATATTTTTAATGGTGAGTTATAGTTATTTTTTTCAAATGGAGTGTGTGAAATTTACACACTCTAAAACTTTAAGAAAATAAAAAATGATTGAACATGGAGAGGAAGACCAAGGGACTCTAGACTTTTTTAGAAGTTTCAAATTATCAAAACTTAACAATTTGTTCTTGTACGGAACCATTGGAAAATGTGATATCTGTGTCAAACTAGGAAAGAAAGATCACGAGAATGTATAGAGTTTGGGCTCGTTATTTGCTCATAGGATCGTAATTATACAATATTGCGTGCATGGTTAGATGTGATGTAATGTTCTAATAGAAGGCTCAAAAAACATAATTTATATTTTAAAAGTACTAATCAATGATATAATTAGAGCTCTATTAAAATTTTAAAAAGAGCAAGAACTTCTTATTTTCAAATAATGTGGGATCCTATATATCACCTACTTTTATCGATCTTTATCATATAGGATATCACATGTGAGGGTGCACACGGACTTTTGATAACAGAATTTGATTTGTGAGGTAAGAACAAGTTATGTGTCCTCTACCTTGTAAATATTACGTTTCAAAATAAATTGATATGCAGTGTGTGGGAGTTAAGTAAAAGAAATGATCTAGCTCCAAGTCCAAAAAGTAGAACCACCGGTCTACATGAATTACATACCTTTTCGGCTTTTTGACCCAAGACTAGATAGCTTGTCTCTACCATTTAAACCTCCACTTTTGGGCAATCTAAGAGACCAATGCTGCGCAAATGGGGATACTATGACGGCGATGGAACGAACATTAATACATGACTTCCAAGCAACCTAGATAAAAGATCATCAGTTTGACAGGGATGATGACTTTGGAAGATATATCGTCAATGCTTTAAAAGCTGATGTATAGAAATCAAGTACCGAAAGTGACTAAACATCTCCCAACTCCCCCATTACTCTTTTACCTTTATTTAGAAAACATCGATCTGAACAAATTAATGTGCTCTGCTTTTTTCTTTAAAATAATAATTATAATAATTCACTTTATAATCCAGTCTCTGTGTCGTGGAATTCACCATTCTAGTTAATTTATATTATGCAATTATTCAAATAACTTTCCTTTTCAAGGGGCTTATTTGCTGACAAATTGACTGTATGACTTGTTAGATATTCATCAATTAAGTGATCTGTCGGCTAAATTTATCATGCATTTGGACTTCCTTAATTGAGCCTTTCTAAATTTTAAAGTCATGGGTACAAAAGAAATAGATCCATACATAAAGTGTAATATCTTATCATATTTGATGTTGTTCATAAATTTTTTAGCAATTTTAATTGCCTGATAAATGTTATAAGATATATATATATATATTAATGTATTTATCTATCTAATTATAAGTTGAGAAATCTTATATATAAATCAATATTTAGTAAAGAGAAATTATATTTACAGTACTAGCAATTTCTACATACTCTTTTTTTTTTAAATGGATAAAATTGAGACTCGTATAAAAAAATTATTTTTTTAATAATAACTCCCACTTTATATAGGTTAGTGAACGTTTATTAGATGATTGTGAATGACAAAAAATAAGAAATTTTTACTGTCTATTTCAATTTGACACTAATGCAAAATGATAGGAGGATTTAAAGTTACGGAGCATTTGAAGTAGGGGTGGGCAGCAGGGGCCCCGCCCCGCTGCCCCGCTGCCACCCCGCCCGTATGTAGGGGCCTGGGCGGGATGGGGTGGACCCCCGCCCCACCCCGGATATATATATAATTATTAATATATATATTATATATAAAAAAAATCCCTTCAGGTCCAAAACGGCGTCGTTTTGGCACCTAAAGGTTTATTTTTTTAAAACCGGGCACCCAAAACGACGCCGTTTTGGGTGTCGGTTGCCCTAACCCCCCCCCCGGCGCGATTTGAGAGGCCAGAACGGCAGACCCCCCTCCCCGCTGCACCTCCCCGTCGCCGCAGCCCCCCCTCGCCGCACCTCCATCTACCTCGCCGGTCGGTACATCTCTGATCTCTCTATTTTGTTTTCTTTTTTTTTTGTTTTACATTTAAATTTTTTGTTTATTTAGTGGAGGATGAGATTAATGGATATGGAGGATGGGATTTGGAAATGTGTGCTATGGAGGATTGAATGTGCATGTGTGTGAATCTGTGATGATTGTTCGTGTGTTTTGATTTTGTGTGTTTTGATTTTGTTTGAGTTTGATTTTGATTTTGTTCGTGTGTTTGAGTTTGAGTTTGATTTTGTTCTTTAGATCAAAGGTTTTTATAATTTTTATCAAAACTTTAGACTCTAATTAAGGATCAATATTATATTTATGGATGAGAGAAAGTTTGAAAATTTCTTGGGCATTATTCTTTAATTGGATTAATTGGTAAAAATAAATAGGAAGATCTGAATAATTTTGTTAATAAATATGTAAAGTTTGAGGTTTGAAATTGGATAATTTAAATTGGATAAATATGTAGAGTTGAAAATTTGTTTAAATATGGTTTTTAGGGTAATGATGTTTGTAAAAGTCATTTTGATTGAAAGATATTGTTTGGATAGATAGAAATTAAAGTTCTTTTTTTTTTTAAAAAAAAAGTGATACTTTTTTAAAAGACCAATATATGATCAATCAAATAGAAGTCGATTTTACAGTATATATATAAACACATAAATATTAGAATTTTACAGTATTTATTGAACATAGATGAGATTAAGGAGTCGATTTTTCTTTCAACCTAAGTTATAGAATTAGGACAAAATTCTTTTAATCTTAGTTTTACACATGACCCATAAATCTTAGATTTTGTTTGTTATTATTATACAAATCATTTCCAAAAAATAAAGGAGAGAGTCCATATATCAAGTTAATTAATTGTCACGCATTAATCTTTTTGATGCATGGGTTGGATGTTTTGATAAATCTAGCTAAGTGGTGTGTCGTGATCTTTAATTTGATGTCTAATTTGTATAAAATACTAATTATCCTTAAAAAAATATGTGAATTTCGAATGTTTGTCACAACCAAACTTTATAAGAACTATCTCAAAAGGAATCATATGAATAAAACTTTTAATCATCATTGATTGATTAAAAAATTCAACAAAATATAACTTTTTTTTTATGTATAGTTTAACATAATCATGAATAATATTGTATATAGCTGCTAATTCCACTCTGTGATGTTAGTGGGAATCATAATTAATCCAATATATATTCATTATTTTTTTTATCGTATTATATATACTAAAATCCAATAAATATTGAATATTCAGCCATGTATTCACATTTATTCATATTATTGTACTATGACTAAATTCCAATAAATATTCTGCCATTCACATTCCAATAAATAAATTCCAATAAAATATACCTTTTTATAAAGCTTGATTAACGGTTTATTTGGTTGTTGCTGTTGGATGTTAATACTTTTCATGTTTGCTATAATTTCAGATCTATTATTTGCTGAGTTCATGGAATTGCCGACAGACTCTAGTGCGAGCTCCCCTATTGAGGGTAGCAATGCCTCTACCCCTACCCCAATTGAGGGTAGCAATGCCTCTACCCCTACCCCTTGCCCCGCCCCTAAGCCTAACAAAAAACCTGCTTCCATAGTTTGGTCTCACTTCACCAAACTAGAGGGTGGTGATCCTAATAACCCTCAAGCCAAATGTAACCATTGCGGGAAAATTTATGGATGCCATTATAGGAGACATGGCACCTCGCAATTAAAGGTGCACTTAGAAGAGCAATGTAAAAAAAGTCCAATTCTAAAATCTTTGCTAGAGAAGAGTCAATCTAGGTTAGAAATTGGACTTAAAAAAATGGAGGATGGGAGTAGAGGGGGTATTGAGTTGAAGGGGTACACGAAGTATGATCCTGAGGAGTGTAGGTTACACTTAGCCCGTATGATAATTATGGATGAGTTACCTTTTCAGGTGGTGGATGGGTTAGGGTTCCAAGCGCTTTGTCACTACATGGAACCAAGGTTTCAACTTCCTTCTCGTCACACGGTGGCAAGGGATGTAAAAAAACATTATCGATCTGAAAAAGAGAGGTTGAGGGGTTTTTTGGCGGGTCAGTTTGTTTGCCTGACCACTGATTGTTGGACATCGGTCCAAAATATAAATTATATGTCTATGACTTGTCATTTTGTTGATGAGAAATGGACATTGCATAAGAAAATTCTCAAATTTTGTCAAATCACCGATCACAAGGGTGAGACGATTGGGAGGGCCTTGGAGGCCGCTATAAAGGAGTGGGGGTTGACACGCGTTGTGACATGCACAGTTGATAATGCATCGTCCAACGATACCGCATTGGGATATCTTAAGACCTTTCTTAGAGAGGCAAATAAGACAATCTTGGGTGGTCAGTATTTGCATGTGAGGTGTGCGGCACATATTCTTAATCTTATTGTCGGTGACGGTATGAAAAATCTTGATGACTCTATTGCTCGGGTCAGGACTGCTGTGAGATGGGTGAGATCTTCTCCTGCTAGATTGGAGAAATTCAAGGTTGCTGCGCGGTCTGCGGGAATAACATCAAAGAAGGGGCTTTGTACTGATTTGGCTACGCGATGGAACTCAACATTTTTTATGTTGGAGGCAGCCCAGGAGTATAAGTTGGCATTTGCCTTATTGGGTGAGGAAGACATCCAATATGTAAAATATTTTGAAGATCAACCAGGATTGGGGAAGCCGATGACTGAGGACTGGGATGTTGTATCTACTTTCGTAGATTTTTTAAGGCTTTTCTACGAGGTTACGACGATTTTATCTGGTTCTTTGTATCCTACATCCCATCATTTCTGTCAACAAATATGTAAGGTAAAAGAAGAATTAGATGAGATTATTGCAAGCGGTCACACTAGGTTGCGGGAGATGGCATTATTGATGAGGGCGAAGTACGATAAATATTGGGGGGGAAATTTCGATAGGGCTAATATGTTGTTATATGTAGCTGTTGCCATTGACCCCCGGTTTAAGATGGATGGCATGGTATATGGATTGGGTATTGCCTATGGGCAAGTATGGGCGGAGCATATTGCATCAAGGGTTCGGGAAACCCTTGATAGATTATTTGATGAGTTTACCATCTTGCGGGGTGGTAATATTACGGCACCTACTGCTACCCCCCCACCAGTTCCAGATGCTAGGGGTGAGAAAAAACGTAGAATGGACTGGGGTGATAGGATGGAAGGGAATCCATTCACGAGGAGTACTACAGAGGCTAAGTCAGAGATAGACAGATACTTTGGTCTAGATCTTGAACCATATGTACGAGACTTTGATATCCTGACTTGGTGGAAGATACATGCCCCCAAGTATCCCGTCCTTGCACAAATAGCCCGCAGTATTTTGGCCATCCCTATTAGTACCGTAGCATCGGAGTCGGCCTTTAGCACTGGAGGGCGCGTATTGGATCCATTCCGGAGCTCATTAGATCCTGACACTGTTGAGTCTTTGATTTGCACCTCAAATTGGATCACAGGGAGTTCAATTCATGTTCCGGATGTTATTGATTATGATCATGTCAACGCCGACGATGAGGGTGATGATGCACTTGGATCTGGTAATTGCCTATGAATTCAATTATATTATTTTTATTTATTTATTTAAAATAAATGATGTTAATTTCTGCTTTTAATGTAGTGATGCCTGCATTACCTGGTGCTGGGACGACGTCTACAGCTACATCTTCCGCTGCAGTATGAATTTTTTTATATTAGACTCTACACCCACCATTGCTCATGGTTTGCAGAATTGATCCCTTACTTTATAAGTTAAAACTTTATATTGATAATTTTAATTCGTTTTATTTTTAATTTATTATTATTGCAGGATTTTTGATCTTCAATTTGTCTGCCCATATCTCAACACAATGGAAGGTCTCAGTAAACTCACCGCCACCAAAAATTGATCAAATTTCCGAATGTTATGATTATGTTAATTTATAATTAGTTGTAATGTTAATTATTAATGGTACAATTTGTAGTATTTATTATTTTTATGTCTTTGTAATTTTGTAATTGTTTATTAGTTGACATGATTTTGTAATTTCTATCATTGTAATTTTGTAATAGCTTAGTGCATGCCTTAGTTACTTAATAATTAATAGGCTAATAGTATAAGACTATAAGGTTGACCGTTGAAGTTTTTGAACTTGGAATTTAGTAATTAATATTTGTATTTGTATTCTTATTTTTTTTTAATATAGAAATATAGTTGTAGTTAAATTTTTTGTCTATAAACAAATTTGGATTGTGTTTTTGGGTTATTTTGAGCCCAAAAAACTTATTTGGGTTCAAAATGGCCCAAAATATTTCAATGGGCCAAGGGCCCATCACCAAAGCCGGGGGCCGGACGGGGGGAGGGGCTCCCCCGTACCCCCGCTACCGGACGGGGTACCCCGCCCCGTCCATGCGGGGGCCGGAGAAAAAAAATCACCCCCCCCATGGGCGGGGGCGGGATGGGGGTGGCCTCGCCCCGGGGGGAGGGGGGGTAACACCCCTAATTTGAAGTGGCCTAGGTAGTCAAAGTCAAATTTTGGTCAAACTATATCTAAGTTGCTTAAAAACTTTATACACCAAACTCAATAATTAAACTTTAATTTTAGTAATTTCCTTTTCATTGACCAAATATAGCTAGTTCAAACTGCTGGCCAAATAATATTTTGGCCATAAAATAATCTTCCTGCTTTTATCTCGATTGCGCGACACTCTTGGAGAAATAAAACATCGATCACTATTGTTGCAGCCTCCCAAATCTTTCTCGATTATTTTTTTAAGGACCCTTGTTATTTTTTCTAGTAAGCTTATGCTACTTAATGTTCATGATTGCCACAACAAATTCCTTCGATTGCATGTTTTCTTTTTAATATTTCAATAAATTAATGAATATTTTTTAATTTTTCTGAATGGTGAAATTAGACCAAGTAGATTTTGTTGTTTTTCTTTTCTTCTAATGTTTTTTCATGTTGGCTTTGTATTAAAATTTACTTGGTTGAAATTTTAGAGTTTGAAAGATTATATATAGTGGAAATTGACTAGATAATCAATATTTTAATAAAACAATGACTTAATTAATTTTATAAAAATAAGTTTCTTAATCAAATTTTGACAAAACTTTGACTAGAAACTACAAATACTCAACTAACCAATTATAACATTGACCAGTTGAGTCATATCGGAATGGCCTATAAGACTTAGACTATTCACATATAACTTTATAAGAAGGTAAATGAGTGCTTGACTCCACCTTGCATGTACCTCATGTTTAAGGGAAAAGGCCGGATTTATGAAGCGACAGAGCTGTCCAGACGTCGTCACCCCGGCAAGGCCATAACCACATTCCCAGGTTGTCTCTGTTCTAGTAGGCTTCTAGCCCGAACATACCAGTATGCTAAAACCCCAGCCTACCTCCTATCCTTCATTAACTCAATCAAATATCCCAGCATGCATTGGGGTGCTAATTTACAAGCAAATGCAACCCATGTCTGGTCAAAACCTCCCATTAATGTTTCACCAAAAGTTCATTGCGATTCCTTTTGTGTGTGTCAGCTTTTAAGAGCAAGTGGAGAGGCTCCCACTCCATTGTTTAAGGTATGTATATCTATCTACCACAAGCTCGATTAGTTTGTTCTTTAAGACTAGGGAGGATTAGGAAAAGGCAGTAGTAGTAGCTAGTAGGATGGACAGCTATGGGACAGAATGTCGTGTTTTTGGGTTTTTTGGGTCTTCGATCCCAAGTTCACATTCTGTTTTGCTTAATCGGAAATATTTATGGACAATGGAATTCAGAGCAATTAATGAGGTTGTTGAAAAATTCTATAGGAGAGGATGCGACGTTATGATGCATGCAAGTATTTTACTGTATATCCGAGGTACCATAGTAAATGTTCTTGTTCCTATACCTCTCCCAGCCATATCCTCCTATTCCAATATAATCCCCCATTCCTTTCGCCTCTCTCTCCCCAGATCATCTGTCGCTTTTCAAGCATACAATCTTCTTGTGGGCCTCCACACAGATCTTTGCACCCTTCATATCTGCTTTGTTTTTTTTTTTTTTGGTTTCTGTAATTAAGAAGTTGTTTCATTGAAGCATTCCTGCAATGAGATTACCGGAGTTCATACTTCTGCTATGCCTTTTGTCATCGGCTATTGTTAACTCTGATGCAATGGGAAGGATGAACATGCTCGCAGCCATCGATGGTGCTCCGAAGAGAAGCTCGAACCAGACATTAGAAGCAGCTAGCAACCGCAAGTACTCCAACAGATTCAATTTTAGGTCGGAGCACCTTTCCAAGTCTGAGAAGTATAATGACACTTCGGCCGACAACAAACGAATGGTTCCCACAGGTCCTAATCCCCTACACAACAGGTAGAAGATGTGAAGAGCATTAAGGACCAGAGCTTAAAGTACTTGGCTTATAAAATTCATGCTGTATTATTAATTTCTCCATGTTAATGTATCGATGATCAGAGGAATGAAAAGATTTTTCCTTCTTTTTCCGGCCTTTTGTTTCTTACCCTTTCGATAATGTCTTAGGTTCTCAACTTCTAAAGTTAATCACCTGAAATGTTACCGCCACTAGTAAAATATGCAAATGTTTATCAGAGGGAGGGAAAAAAACGAAAGAACACCAAAAAAAAAAAAAAAAACAAATGCATGGTTCTGAACGTTAATATATGTATTTTTCATTTTTTTTTTTGGGTTGTTGTAATTTGAACATAATTAAATTCATTTTTTGCGGCTATTTACGTAACTATATTGAGTGGTTTCGAGTTTCATTAATCCACGGCCGCAAGCAAGCAGGTAAAGGGAAGAAATTAGTTTTGTCATCGGGTCCTGGCCTTTATATCTGATGGGTGAAGGGTGAAGATTTTGGAAAATTATGAGGATCAATGGTGAAACGGAAAGAAGAGGGAAAGCTGCAAGGAAAAGAAAGCCATTAATATTTGTTCACTTCACAGAATCACAGTACAGATTCGACATGTTTCCCTGATAAGGAAAACGGCATTGAATTTAATTAGGTCAGAACGCAGAAAAGAAGTTAATGGTAGGTGCCTCCAGCAGCTGCCCGCGAAAGTGCCAGATCGACTGCAATGAATTCAAAACTACTTTTTTCTAAGGCACAATTCTTATGGTATTTGTAATGGAAAAAAATTTAAAAAGCCACTTTTCCACACAAACCACTTCGTAGGTCGTGCTCCTTCCAACAAAAAAAGAATAAAGAAAGAAGGGCAGTACTGGGTGTAGTGCATGGTGCAGAGGGAAAAGTCAGACTCATGAGAGGTGGCCATTGGATATCGTACGTGTATGGAGGTTGAACCAGACCCATGCATCATGCATGCATTTGGCGAGAGAGAGAGAGAGAGAGAGAGAGAGAGAGAGAGAGAATGATTTGGCTATATAATTAATTGTGTCTGGTGGTTTCCCTAATTCAGTTGGGTTGAGAATCATGATCAAATGAGATTAATCACCTTCTGTGGACACTGTCAATGGTGGAATTTTACTTCCATAGATAGAAGAAGTCTGGTGCTTGTTCCAACCTTCTTTCAGTCAGTATAGACGGAGCGCGCATATATATATATATATATATATATATATATATATATATTTCATCGAGTTGAAGAGTGATAAAGTCAAGAGGGCTTATTGGTACTGTGGATTTGAGTACGCCTTGAATGAATTATCAGTAATATGCAAGAGACTACAGAGGATCACAAGCGTACGAGGCCACCTTGTTGATTTCTCCCCCCATGTTTTGTTAACTTCATATATATACACACTTGCCGTTTTCAGTCACACTTGTTGGTTGATGTGGTATGTGTTAAACAGTTATTTTGAAGTGGTTTAAACATGTACAAAACCAATTATTATCAAGGGAATTATATTGTTCATTTGGACTATGTAGTTAACAAAACAACTGAGCCAACCAGTTTCATATTCGACGATCAGTTGATGCAAAAAACAAAAAACCAGTCCACGAGATATGGATATTAATATCACAATGAATACGTAGGTTTTTGTTTTTATTTTTAGCCATATTTACGGATGCAACCAATCGATCAAGCTCCAGTCGACAGTCTGCATGATTTCCGATCTATACATATAATATATCAAATTATATATAGCAAAGTGGTCATAAAATTCAAACAGAAGTTCGAGTTCTGTACGACAGATGTACCTCCTTTGTCCAATACTGTAATTACTCGAGGATTTGCATTGCAAATTAGATATAGCTTCACTAAAAGTAGTATGTATACATATCTAAGAAAGAGAGGTAATTACTGGGAAAAGCAAAAGTACAAGAAAATGCACATTACGTAATTCAGAAAATGTTCATAATTATTGCAACACTTGGACTAATCAATTCTGCTTCCCTGTTCTGTAAAAAAAGAATGGAAAGCATGACATGTCTGTCCCTTAATTTGGTGTTCTGGGTAATGAGGGGGTCTCACTCTGCATCCGAGAAGGGAGAGGGTACGATGTGGTATCCCGAGATAGGTTTTCATCCTTCTTACGCCTTCGATCCAAGAAGAGCGGTCTTAATGGTGTTTTAGTCAGTTCAACTTTGCATGTTAACAAGGCCACGATCTCTGACATGGGGGGTCTGAGATTTGCATGATGCTGAAGACACAGCAAGGCTACATGGATTGCCTGCAAAACATCCTTCTCCGCAAACCCATCTTCTCGCATTTTTGGATCAATCAGATCAAGCACCCTCGACTTCTCATATAGCTTCCATGCCTGTCATGGATATGTGAATCAATGTCAAGTGTTGAACAGGGTAACAGATGTTAAACAGGAATTATGAAAAGGTGAAGTCCTACATATTCAGGAAGATATTGCATTTCCGAGGGTAAAGATAATTCTGTATTTTTCCTGCAACCAATTATTTCAAGGACAAGAACCCCAAAACTATAGATGTCTGCCTTTTCAGATAACTCTCCTCTTATAGCGTATTCGGGTGCAGTATAACCCCTGAACAAAAGGGAAAGAGAACAGCAGTTAACAATGGCATCATGCCTGCAAATTTAAACCACCAATCATAAAGATCATCCCGACATTAAAGAAGTCAATTGTTTCGTGCATGGGATTATTTCAGACAACATTATCACGGATCATTCTGATAAGCCGAGGAAATACACATCCCACTTAGTTTTGAGAGTCATATACAACTTGCTGCTCTTCACAAAGCTAGTTTCAAGGCACCAACGTTTTTAGACCTAAGAAATTTCTTCATGGGAGTTATTTTGGCTCAAGGACTTACAAAGTTCCAGCAAAATTAGTGCTGAAATAAGCTTGATCTTCAGGAAAGAAGCTAGCCAGACCAAAATCTCCAATCTTTGGTTGAAATTTGTCATCGAGAAGAATGTTGCTAGCTTTGATGTCTCTGTGAACAATTCTCAGGTGCGAATCCTCATGTAGGTACTGCAACCCTCTTGCAATGCCAATTATTATTTGGGATCTGATGCTCCAATTCAGGAACCGATTACCTTTTCCTGTATTACAAGACTATTAAAATTTAAAAGTAATAAAGACAGACAACAAAGGCATGAAGAACTTTGCATACATTATGAAAAGTAAATCCCCATTTTTTTTTTTGGTTAAGCTGCAAATCAATTCATGGGAAAGATGACCTGAAATAAAACTCTATACAGTTGCCAATTAAATAACGCTTGATGATAAGTATTTGTTCACAAGAAGTAAATCGTCCAAAAGTGACAAATGGGTTCCATCTTCAAGAAGTCTTGAAGATTGCATTCCAGATTTAAACATGCACACAATTATCGTAGGAAAATATTAAAGAATTTATTTTTTCTTGAAGATGATCGGTCTTATACTCCAAGGCTCAAGCAGAGGGGTAATTAATGGAAGTTCTCCAAAATACCAACAGACAGAAGTATGGGATAAGGTTTGGGTGGGGAAGTTATTCCATACATTAGAAGGTCCAAGCTTCGATTCTTCAGATATTCATATACAAGTAGCCGTTCAGGCTCCTCGGAGCAACATCCAAGAAGGCAAACCAGGTTCCTGTGTTGGATGCTTGTGATCAACCTCACCTCTGCAAGAAATTCTGACTCTCCTTGTCGGGATGTATCAAGAGACAATTTCTTCACTGCCACCAACCTCTCATCCTCTAACTTTCCCTTTCAAAAGCAAAAAAGAAAGGCATTTATGAACTTTATAGATCCTGAAAGCAAAATGTTCTGTTGAAATCAAAATAGAAAATAGAAAATTTGTCATTCTAGATGGATGCTGAGGAACTCCTAAATAAGTGCACTGTTTAGTTTAAGTCGTGTCTAATGAAATTAACTTATCAATTGACACAGTATCTAATTTGAAGACATCAACAAGATAATCAATGCCTTTAGGCTGCCTAGATGCCAAAATTGCTTTCCATTTATTTCAGTATATTTGATCTAGGATTCTATTATGATGCATAAAGATTCTTCAAACTTTAAAGGATCATAATTTTCCTGGTACTAACAAATCACTCGACCTCTATCTTGGGTTCGGCATTAATACCTGATAAACAGGCCCAAATCCCCCTATTCCGAGAAGATTAACATGATGAAAATTCTGGGTTGCCTTCTTCAGTGTCTGGAAATCAAAATTGCTAATTGTTCGGAGATTACGGCTGAAGCTGATTTCTTTAGTTGCTGCAAAATCAAATAAAATTCACATGTTGAATTCTAATTAAAGATTTTGTCAACTTTTCCAACATAATTCATGAGTCATACTACCTGGCTGCAACACATCTGATGGTTTCACACATATCCGACGGATTAATCCAAGAATCAGCAATATCACAAGCACAAGTAACCCACCCAGATAAAAAAACAAGGCTGGAGTGTTGAGGGTCCACCCCATGTGTGCCGTCCACTCCATGTGGTGCCCATATATTGCCCATGTGCTCATGTGCCCATGTGTTGTCCATGTGGTGATGTTTCTCACATGTGCCTCCAGGTATATTAAGCATTGCATTCCAGCGCATATGTGGAGGGAGAGGAGCTCATCCTCTCTTATAAATAGGAGAGGATGTCTGAAGCATAAACCATCCCCAAAGAGAGAGTGAAGTGAGAAGTGTGTGTAGTGCCATTTGAGATAGAGTTGTTTTGAATATAGTGTTTCCGCTCAGTGGATGTAGGCAAATTGCCGAACCACTTAAATATTATCTCTATCTATTTTTGGTGTGATTTCTGGGTGGCTTTAGGCACAACAATTAGTATCAGAGTTTCGGTTCGTGCTACCCAGAAAATTGCAGTTGATCGAAATCAACTTTTGATCACACCACAACGTTCCTCTTGTCAAGACGGATCCGTTGCCGCAAACGGCATCGAAAACAAACACCGGAGGAGCCCCACGCGCCGTAGAGAGCTCCAGCGCGTGAAAAACACGCGCACAACAGGCTGTAGCGCGTGTAAGCCACGCGCCGACCAGACGCCCTGCTCCGCGCATGTATCACACTCGCCAGTGATCAGCACCGTTCGTTTTTCATATTCTTGATTGGGCTTGATCTAAGCCATTCGAAATCCGATTTCAACGATCAAATAGTGATTTCCAACTATTTGGATTATTCCGAACTCATCCGTACGGTTAGAATTTTGAAATTTTTTGTCAAAAGTTTTCTAAAATCATTAGAAGGATACAATATATAGTATCCTAATATGGCACACTTGGGTGGAGGGGGTGATTGTTGAGGGTCCACCCCATGTGTGCCGTCCACTCCATGTGGTGCCCATATATTGCCCATGTGCTCATGTGTCCATGTGTTGCCCATGTGGTGATGTTTCTCACATGTGCCTCCTGGTGTATTAAGCATTGCATTCCAGCGCATATGTGGAGGGAGAGGAGCTCATCCTCTCATATTTATAGGAGAGGATGTCTGAAGCATAAACCATCCCCAAAGAGAGAGTGAAGTGAGAAGTGTGTGTAGTAACAAAAATAGATAGAGACAATATTTAAGTGGTTCAGCAATTTGCCTACATCCACTGAGCGGAAACACTATATTCAAAACAACTCTATCTCAAATGACACTACACACACTTCTCACTTCACTCTCTCTTTGGGGATGGTTTATGCTTCAGACATCCTTTCCTATTTATAGGAGAGGATGAGCTCCTCTCTCTCCACATATGCGCTGGAATGTAATGCTTAATACACCTGGAGGCACATGTGAGAAACATCACCACATGGGCAACAAATGGGCACATGAGCACATGGGCAATATATGGGCACCACATGGAGTGGACGGCACACATGGGGTGGACCCTCAACAATCACCCCCTCCACCCAAGTGTGCCATATTAGGATACTACATATTGTATCCTTTCAATGATTTCATCCCTTCATCGAAATGTTCGTTTGCCATGAGAGATCTCCGCTACCAAATGCGTCCTAAGGCACCAATGCACCCGTAGGTATTCAGCAGTATGAGATATTAATCAAGTTCAAACAGTGTTGAAACTTGATCCCGGTGACAACTTTCGTTAACATATTTGCTGGATTATCTTCAGTGCCAATTTTCTGAAGTAGAATGTCCCATTCTTCCAATATTTCACGTACAAAGTGAAAACGGACATCTATGTATTTTGTTCGAAAGTGATACACTTGATTCTTAGCTAAATGAATTGCACTCTGACTGTCACAGTAAACGGTAACCTCTTGTTGCTTAAAGCCCAAATCTGTTACCAATCCCTGTAACCAAATAGCTTCTTTCACGGCTTCTGTTACAGCCATGTATTCAGCCTCAGTTGATGATAATGCAATTGTCGACTGCAAAGTTGATTGCCAACTAACTGGTCCTCTAGCCATAGTGAACACATATCCAGTCGTCGATCGGCGTTTGTCAAGATTACCTGCATAATCTGAGTCAACATACCCAGATACTAGACTATCTTCACTCTTCTTGAATTTCAAACCAATATCTACGGTTCCTAAAATATACCGTAAAATCCATTTAGCCGCATGCCAATGAGTCTTTCCAGGATTATGCATATAACGGCTAATTAAACTAACGGCCTGGGAGATATCAGGTCGTGTACACACCATGACATACATTAAGCTTCCAACAACACTTGCATATAGGACATTTCTCATGTAGTCCCGCTCTTCATCAGTTTTAGGAGACTACAATGTACTGAGTTTGAAGAATACTGGGGATGGAGATCAGCAGAGATAGGGTGAAAGGTACAGTTCACCTTACTCAGAAGCAGTATCTGAAGAGAATATTGTAACGTTTCAACATCGACTCGAAGACGAAGCCGGTGAGTACTCCTATGGTCCCATATATTGCCGAACCACTTAAATATTATCTCTATTTATTTTTGGTGTGATTTCTGGAAGACTTTAAGCACAACATGGAGAACCCCACTGACCGAAGGAGCTCTGTATCGCCAATGCAGAGCTTTCTGGCGCGAATGCTGCATGCATGAAATTGTGAAAAAGAGAGAGAGAGCGCCTAAAAAACTGAGATGAATTTCCCAGTACTGTGGCATACCTCCGAGTACTCGGGAAGGCATTCTTATTGGCGAGAAAAGGGCGTGTGATGATGCTGCGACTGCCTTCGTTTCTGTTGCAGTGAGGAAGTGATGATAACTTGATCAACAACTGGCGATATCCACTCTCTCTCTCTGTGTGGGTATAGTTGAATTTTCCAAAGAGGAAGAGAGAGGGAGAGAGAACATGATGAAGGAGCTGTAGCATAGAAACTGTAGCATAGAAATGATCGCGGGAACGCCGAACCAACAGAGGTGTGCAAGAGCTAACGATAAGAAAGATCCAACTGTGTCTTGTGAACAGCGACGCGTTGAAGGAGTCCGAAGCGTTTTCCCATAATCTTTCCCAAAGAAAAAAGAAATAACTAAATAAATGCGTTTTGTAAGCCAATGGTAGAATTTTAAGTGCAATGTACTGTTGATTACTGTCATTGAAGAACAGGTCGTTGCACTTATATTCAAAGTTGGAAAAAAACATAAAAAATTCAACGTTTGGGCTAGAAGATTGGGTTGGGCCCATACATAATTGAGCTAGGATATTCAGTTCGGCCCAAAAACTTGCAACTGGGCTCCCTAAAAGTGGGAAACGTAAAAAGGGACCCATTTGATAGTCCACCAGGAGAGTCCAAGCAATTACTTTAATTTTTGTTTCAAGTTTCAACCAAAAAATAGATACATAAAAAGTTGAGAAGAAGAATAATTTATCGAAAATAAATAAACAAGAACTGAGTGGAATGGGTAAGAACTTAATGTGTGAGTCGTGTAGACCATGCTCGTAAGTAATTTGATATAATTTGTCTAATCATTTATCATAATCTTGATGAATCAAATCAAAATAATTTTCATAAAACCCAATATATATATATATCTACCCGAATAAATTTTATAAACTCCAAGACATAATAAATTAATAATACATCTTAAACTTTTTAAAAACAATTTCTCATTCCAGTTATTCATTTTTATAACAAAAATTCTATGTGCAGTAACTTTTACGTATTTTTATGCATTCCACTAATGTAAAATAATTTATTTGGCCAATCATATCATTAGAATGCATAAAAAATACATAAAAGTGACTACATATAGCAGAACTCAAGATTATTAAAAAAAATGTATTATTCTTTGTGAATTTTACTTATTTTCCAATCTTCAAGTAGGCGGTTACTATGAAGAATATTATATGACGGCAAGCAACAATCTTCCCATGAAAGCGACCTTCGACAATATTAATAAATAATCACTGTGGGGAACTAATATGAATGAGCGAACTCTGTTCTATTCGATTATTCAAATAAAATATAATATTTTATCTACCTACGTACCTTGTATTTTAGAAATATGATTGGGTCATATATGTTTGCTCATGTAGACCGATCATGTCTAGACTCGGTTGGTTAACATTAAATATAAATATATATAGTCTAGACATCCGTCTACATGAGCAAACGAAGATGAGAAGAGAATTAGAAAGCAAATACTCAAAATGTAAATGGAAGACTATCCAAAGGATGGGCTTGGGATACATTAATATATCTTTTTCTATATATTATTATGGAGGATTTGTCTATATATTATAGGAATCATTTGCATGGTTTGGATGTCCCTGTCCTAATTATAATTAATTAGCTGAGAAATGCTTCGGCTATAAAGTGATTTTATAAAAATAAATTTGCAAACTGACGTGATTTGATGTAGTATGCTAGATTATAAAATTGTTTTTACTGTAAAGTAAAACTAATATATTATATGAAATCATGTTAGTTTGTGAATTTACTTTTATAAAATTTCTTTATGACTGTATTTTATTCAAATAAAATATATTATTTTATCTACCTACGTACCTTGTATTTTAGAAACATGGTTGGGTCATATATAAATATATATATATATATATATATATATATATTTATATTTAATGTTAACCAACCGAGTCTAGACATCCGTCTACATGAGCAAACCAAGATGATAAGAGAATTAAAAAGCAAATACTCAAAATGTAAATGGAAGACCAGCATCCAAACGATGGGCTTGCAATTGGGATATATTAATATATATTTTTTCTATATACTATTATGGAGGATTTGTCTATATATTATAAGAACCATCTGTATGGTTTGGATGTCCCTGTCCTAATAATAATTAGCTGAGAAATGCCTCGGCTATAAAGTAATTTTATAAAAATAAATTTGCAAACTGACATTATTTGATATAGTACGTTAGATTATAAAATTATTTTTACTGTAAAGTAAAACTAATATATTATATGAAATTATATTAGTTTGTAAATTTACTTTTATAAAAAAAATTTATGACTGTTACACTTTTCTAATTAGTATTCTACAAAATTCTTTAGCAGATCATGATCAATTGTTGAAAATTATAAGAAATTAAGGGTAATGATAGTAATTAAAGGACTAGCTAATTATTAATGATCGACGTCCCAGCTTGATCATCATGTGTATGAGTGAGATGTGATTTGGATTGCTGCATGCGAGCAGGCTTGACTAAAATCACCAATTATATTGCTGGTGCATGAATATCAATATCCAAGCATGCATGGAAGCCATCGATCGATCAATTGAGGAATATCCAAAGGGATAGCGTGCATTTTACTCGCACGCGTTAAAACGACATTCCTGTGAACAAAGAAAATGGGTTATAGCTGGGTGCATGCATGCATGCATATATACCAACTCCAACAATATTATCTCTCCCAATAATTAAAGCTATTAAAGTGGAAACAACTACTACTCCATTGTGTCCTATCATCACCTAAACGACGTACGTTCGCGTCGGTGCCACCAAGGAATATTTATTCCAATAATATATATATATATATATATATATATATATATATATATATATATATATATATGCATTAAGCATATATATGATACCCCGGCCAATCAGATCTCATTCTTTAAAATTGAATGGACTAATTATTAATTCTTAATATTTCATTGACGATATTGGCATCAAAATGCATTGCCTTAGTAGGACTGGGGACAGCTAGCTAGAAGTACTCATTCTTTCGTGTGAAAAGCACATAATTATTATTCCCGGCCAAAGCCGCATCGAAAAAGATGATCATGGCCTCTAACCATGTTTTTGCTGTAAAAAACGTACTATACATAAGGGTTTTGCCTGTTGTTAGACATGCATTCAGAGTATATTATAAAAATATGGATATATTCGATCTACATGCTTTTAATACGTACAAATACTACAAGAAAAAGAAAAACAAATCCAGAATATGAAGCCTTTATTAATTATGCATGACCCATTCATATATAAGTCATGCACGACAGCAACATTTGACCGGCGTAAGATCGAACAAGGTTTTGGTATAACTCAACTCACATTATAATGTATAGTTTAAAAAAACATGCATGACAGCTTGCTTTATTTGAATCTATCCAACAAGTTTATAAGTACGTCATGTATTTGAACTTTCTTGGCTAGCTAGCTAAATCTTGCCCTTGTATTTTTTTATTTTTTATTTTTATAAAGAAATATAAAGAGATTTTATAAAAATTAAACTCATAAATTGACGTGACTTAATATCATACATTAAGTTTTAAAATTATTAATTTTATCTAATATATCATGTGAAGTTATATTAATTTATAAATTTATTTTTATGAATTATTTTTGTGACTATATGACATTTCGCATATATAATAATCAAAGAAGAATTCTCACATAAACGTTCAACTCATGTTAAATTAAATAATTTGAATACATGGTTTCGAATATAATATTATTATATATAGATCATTATAGGGTGCAAGTCATTCATCTTCACTTCTTAATTGCTGATCATGAGTCTTAATTCGTGCGATCGAGAAGCCATATTAAAGACAAAGATACTACTTTACAAGACTTGAAGCCTACTTCCTATTTCCTACACAAATCAATTATATATTAAAAGTATGAACGACTGGACAGCTGTGCATGGAAATGATCGTCGTTGTAACTTGTCCTGTCTTACCTCACAACCGCGTAGAAAAAGATAATTTAGAAAATGTCAAATAAAATAGAGATTGAGATGTTGAGAAGGTGACAACGGAGAAAGAGATTTTTAAGAGACTACATATTGATTGTTCTGAATTATATTTGAATACGAATTATAGGTATTTATTTATAGAAAAATTATATTTATATATATGAGATGATGTAAATATCTTGATGATTATGAAAATCAAAACTCTTGATTTAATAATTATGAAAACCTATTTAATTTGACAATTATAAAAATCCAAATAATTATAAAATTCAAATCAAATCAAATAATTAAAATTCTTGATTTTATATTATCTCCTACATTATTCTAACAGCACTTTGGACGTCATTTTATTAGCTAGCTGTGTTGATCCCACTACGTGCACATCTTCCACGAGGGCCAAGTCAACCCATATCTCTTTCAAGCTAGCATGCGTTTTTCTCCAACCACTTCTACATGACTGCGGTCATGTATTTGTTTCTCGAGGAATAATATTATATATAGTTGTGAAGTGTACAATCGTTATGCAGTTATTTTAAAAAAAGTAAGATTTACTCTTAAAAAATTAATTTTTTTTCATGTGAGTTTCGTCTTTATTCACATTTTTTCAAAATGATTACACGACACTTATACACTCACAATTGCAACTATTATTTTTCCTTATATATACATCACCACCATTTTTGAATTTTTCCATGCATTTCACAAACATCTTTCCTCCGCTCCCTCTCTCTCAAAACCTGACACCATTATCTGTCTCATAACACCCAAAAATCAACCATGACTAGTTCTGGTAGTTCAATCACGACTAAGATGGTTATGGTTTTTCTTCTATCCATCAGTTCTCTAGTATTGGCAGCATCGGCCGGTAACTTCTACCAAGATTTTGACCTCACTTGGGGTGATGGGCGTGCAAAAATACTCAACAACGGCCAGCTTCTAACGCTGTCTCTCGACAAGACCTCTGGCTCTGGTTTTAAGTCGAACAAGGAATACTTATTTGGCAAGATTGATATGCAGCTAAAGCTGGTGCCCGGCAACTCAGCCGGAACCGTCACCGCATACTATGTAAGTTCAAATGGTTTTGCCTGATCTTTGCTTTAAGTTATTGTTGTTTTAATTGTACTCTCTTTTTCATGCCTGAAACATGTATTAGAAAAAATAATATGTATATCGTCGTGCGTTTCCTAAAACAACTCTTTCTGGTTTATGCACGTTGCAGCTATCATCTCTGGGGTCAGCTCATGACGAAATCGACTTTGAATTTCTGGGAAACCTAAGTGGAGACCCCTATATCCTCCATACAAATGTCTTTACGCAGGGGAAGGGCAATAGGGAGCAACAGTTCTATCTTTGGTTTGACCCCACCAAGGACTTCCACACCTACTCCATCCTATGGAATCCTCAAAGTATTATGTAACCTCTCTCTCTCTCTCTCTCACACACACACACACACACACACATCTTTCGTTTTTGTTATCTAACATCTATTATGCTTCTTATATATATATAGTTTCTCCGTGGATGGAACTCCCATTAGAGAGTTCAAGAATTTAGAATCAAAAGGCGTCCCTTTCCCAAAGAACCAACCCATGTGGATATACTCCAGCCTCTGGAATGCCGACGATTGGGCCACACGAGGTGGCCTAGTGAAGACCGATTGGAGCCAAGCTCCATTCACTGCTTCTTATAGAAACTTCAATGCCCAAGCTTGCATTTGGTCTTCAGGCTCCTCCTCTTGTTCATCCAATAATTCCTCCGCTAACTCCTGGTTGACAGAATCCCTTGATGCGACAGGGCAAGAGAGAATAAAATGGGTGCAGAAGAATTACATGATTTACAACTATTGCACTGATATCAAGCGCTTCCCCCAGGGACTCCCTCCCGAATGTTCACTTGCATGAACTTAATTCATTTTGCAATCAACCATGCACTTAATAATGTCCTGTTTCAATATTATTCATTTGATTGTATCTATTAAAGTAAATGCAATGTAACATGCCTTATAAATTGCATGGTGTAATAAGAAACTGATGAGTGCTACAATGGCATTCATTACAAGAGAGAGAATAAAACTATGTTTTATTTTCTTTTTCTTTTTTCAAAGGGGCGTTGATACAATCACTAAGAAACGGTACCGAGAAATGGTACCGACTAAGGTGGAGGCCACCTTGTGGCTATTAATTAATAAAAATAAATGAAAACAGGATCCGATCGTCTCCCTAGTAACCCCAAACCCAGTTTCATCCATCCTCTCTCCCTCTTTCCATCACTCATGGATTCAAAATTTTCTCCGAGTAGTACAAATTCATCAAAAATTTTCTAAAATTCCTCAAGAACATTGGCCTCTGAAACTCCTCCCACAAAGCTGGCCAGTTCGTTCTCCAGAGACTTCTCCCTTTCACTTTGTCACCGCAAGCTAAATATATTAAGCTTTAAGGTAAAACACCAAAGCCAAAGCTCACGAGTTTTTGAAATGAAAACTTCGTTGCTTTTACATGGCTGTGTTGATACGTACTATTTTCTTCAAGCTAAGCAGGAAAATGTTACTGTTTGGTCGATGATGAAGTTCAGAAAATTAAAAAGAAAGATGATTTTGAAGTTCTTAACTGTGATCCAAACAGTAAAAATTATTTGTTTCCTAATAATTTGCTCAGTTTTCTCATCAAGCAAACGGGGCGTTTAATTTCGAAATTTCCGTTTACAACCTTTTATGAGCCCAGTAAAATTATGTTGGATTGGGTTTTAGGTCTGAATGGGAAGTTTTATTTCAGTAGAAATGTTTAAAGGAGCAATACCAACTTCATTTACTAGTCTGAATGGCAGGAAACCATGCATAAGCATGATTAATTAACTACACTTGCTCAGGGGCGGGCGCCTAAGGGTTTCAAAATGAGAGAGGTAAAGCAAACGGTAGCTTTTATCGGTAGAATTTTTCGATGGAAATAACATTTTCCTTTTCAAAAATGTCAATTACCTTAGATATATAATTCTGTCAAAAAGTGCTTCCCGGCTTCTCAAAAGTCGGGAAGAAAGTATGTTCGGAATTTCATGTGTTTTTCGGAGGTTGAAAAACTCATTAATACGGGAGTTTTATTACGTACAAACGAATTTACATATCAATTTATATATTAATATTGTTATTTTCATATTTAAAATTTAAATTATCACTATTTTTATTAAAGTTTGACTTTCTGTTCAATCACATTAAATGAGTGTGCGTATTGGTGCACAAAATCACTTACAGCCAAATTTTTCCTTAATATGGTAGGAAGAAATAGTAAAGAAATTTTTAAATAATTAGCTGGAATAGAGAATAACTTCCTGCAGGTGTCTCCTACAAATCTCATATATTCAGAGGCCAATGGCAACTTGCCATGTAATTGGAAACACGAGACCTCATATTCCGCGTAGCAAGGGATCGCCTTCATTTGTTGAGACCCTCTCCCATCCCCCCTCATTCTCTCTAGTCTGACTCTCTCACTCTCTCGATCTCTCCCAAACTGAAAGAAAGGAAACCTTTGTGACCCTTGCCTCTCTCACTCCTTCACTCCATCACCTTCATTGAAAATCCACTTGCAGCAGAAAGAGCATGGTGAAGAATTAGTGGGAAAACAAACATTTAGGAGTATCCAAAGCCAACCCACTTAAATCAGAAATTTTTGGCTGTAAACCAAAAAGAGAACCAAGAACGAAAAACCATTTTTCTAAACGAAGCAAAAGTTTTCAAGTAATCAAAACCAATCCACCTCAAGAGAGACAAAAAAAACCAAAGCTTTAGTTGAAAATCAGATGAGAACAGCAATAGACTCACGAAAATTGTCGACCCAACATGGAATATGAGGAGGTAAAACGAAGTTAAAGCAAGAAAGGAGAGAGAGATAGAGAGTTAAAAAGATATATACATGAAAAATAGATTCTGCGGGAGAAGAGGGTTTCCATGAAATTGCACGAGAGAGAATCTCATCAACGAAAAAGGTGGAGAACCAACAAAGATAACAAAGAGATTTGTGGGCAATATGGGACCTAAGTGGATAGAAATGCGAGTCCTTTTAGAAAATGCCTCAATCTACAACAAAGTAAATTCAAAGTGTTCAATAATTAACAATATGTGTCGGCAAAAATTTCGTTGAAATCCTAGAGACATCCCTATCTTCTTAGAAGAAAATAACTTCTTGCACGTGTCTCCTACAAATCTCATATATCGGAGGCCAATGCCATCAGTTGGGAACTCGGAAACCCTTCCTTTCGCGTGAGAGAGTTTTAGAGTGTGAGAGGGAAGAGATTTCTTCCACATGAGAGAAGAGAAGGGAGGTTTCCGGGGGGGAGAGGCGTTCGGATCACCTGTTGCGCATTCTCAATAGGTTGCATATACGGCCACTTCTTATTGGTCTCCGATAATTAGAGAAAAAAAAAAGCCTTTTGTTAGAAGCGTTTCTCGCAGGAATATAGGGTAGGAATATAGGAGGAGAGTGGAATTTGAACTTTGCGTAGATTGGTTTTATTGGACAAAGCAATTATGACTTGTCACCAACACAAACACCTTTGTGAATTCATATAGTAACAAGAGGATTTTTCACCAATACAGTTATGACTTGTCACCGACACAAACCGATTTTTCATGGGCTTATATTTGTTAAGGTAAGACAATAACAGCTCAAGTATCATAATGACTTTAGCTAATATAATTCGTAACAAAGTAATCGTTGGAACAAAATAGAGCTTTAAGTTAAGTTATAGAAAGAAGAGAAAGAATCTCCTTTCGTCATCGCTTTACACCAGCAGTTGGGACAAGTGTCATGATCTAGCCATGGAAGTTACAAGTTCGATTTTAAAGAAAAGTACAGCCCATCCAAAGAAGCTCAACCCCCGCGCCATCCGAATCCGGTGCCGATAACTCCTGCAAACATATACTGCAAGTCTGCAACTACTGGTTCTCGATGCTTTTTAGCAACAAATTACGTAAGTCTCCGGCTTCTTCAATCTTTCAATAACAGTTCTTAGATGCACACTGCTCGCAAATCCTCACCACCCAAACCCAAAAGCACCGACCCTCACGTGATCCCTTCAACTCGGATGAATTGGATCTTGGCGACGAGGAAAAAGGATTTCTAACTTCATTATTTTATAGTTCAACCAAGACTTGGCGCTTGCTAGAAACCGTTCATCGACCACTTGGGATGAGAGTCTCTATCATTGCACTCAAACAAGTGCATGAATTCTATCATTCTAGAGAAAAAGATGGGCAAGGTACTTATAGTTCTTATATTATTGTATCTCTAAAGAAGAAGTCCAACAAAGAATGTAAGAACAAAAATAAAAAGCAAGAAAACGGAAACGTGCAAAGATCGGCGGTACAGATGTGACAAACACGAAACATGTAGACCAGAATACACATGTAATAAAGCCCCTCAGAATTGATGCAACATTTTCCCAAATAAATATTCAGATCAAAGATAGCCACAAATGCCCTCATCAAAGAACTTGAAATCATAAGAGCATAGAGTGCAATACAAATACAACGTTAAAAAAATTAATCTTGATACTGAAAATGACTCAGCTTTTTTGGGCAAAATGTCTTAGACGAGAGGCAGTCAGGGAAGAAGAAAGAAAATATCCGCACTTCGAAATATCACTTTTATGGTATGGAGCATTTTCTATAATTATGACTACAAAACACTACCCTCTAGAAGATAGGGGTCTCCTGATCAAGAATTGGGTCGTCCATAATACTATCTATCTCGGAAAGACATCTATAAACTAGAAGGATTACAGAAAGATGTAATGTTTCACAGGCAAGGCTACACATCAAGAAAATTCTGGATATCAATAAACTCAAATATCCACCTGAAAGCATTGGCATCATCTCGGTGCAACAGTTGATTTTTGCTTGACGAATTAATCAATATCAATATCAAAATAAACCTCAGCGTTCTGAAGACAACAGAAATAAAGCAACAAAGAGTAAGATGGGGGAATCTTCAAGGGTAAGAGTATTACAAACAATGAGAGAAATTAGTTCCCAAAAACTGGACCCAACAGCAAGAAAACTACTTTTTTCCTTTTAATTTTCTATTTTTTGGCTCGGAGCATGAAATCTATCTACTAGGTAGACCGAGATTTCAACTTCTTCACACGTTTGACAGCCGGGGAAATGGTTTTTATTGCCTTCCTGGGTTTCTTTGCAGAAACAGCTCTCTTCTTCACCTTCTTAGTTGCAGGAGGCATCTCCCTGATGGGACCTGGAGGTAACCCTTTCTTAAGTGCACTTCCTCTTGGCGTAACAGAGGGGGGCAATCTCAAACTTTGTGCAGGCATCGGACTGTGGGGCTTCCACACCAAATTATTCTTCATGGAAAACCTTACCTTCTTAGCACTCTTTTCCCCACTCTTCGCACTTGTGCCACCATCAGCATCCCCCTCACTGTTTAGCTCGAGATTTTGGGATTTCTGTTTCTTTGCTCTCTTTCTCTTCTTCGATACAGTACCATTAACTTTAATTTTTGGCAAATCACAGGCACTCACAACATCAATATCCAAGCCAGCTTCAGCAGCAATCTTCTCAAACTGAATCTGGAGATTCGAAATCACAGATTCATTGAATGTTACAGAACCCCCATCACCAGTATATTCATCATTTGAATTCATCCCATTTGCGATAGCTGCATTCTCCTGTCTCTCTGCAGGACTATCCTCTAAAACCGTATCAGCAATCCCAGTCTCCTTTGTCTTCTTAGACTTTTTGCCACTGCCACCTGAGTCTTTCTTCTTTTTCCTGCACTTCTTTAAAGACTTCTCACCAGAAGACACATTTGCAACATCTGTACCAACCTCAGCAGGTTCCGAGCCAGCCATTTCCATCTCAGCACCAATAGGAACCAAAGTTGGCACTTCTTCATCACTTTCCACAGTATCAGGAATCGGAACCTCAATCCCTGAAGACACCGCATCCTTCTCCAACTTGGAAAACTCCTCGTACAAACCAAACAGTACCTTCCTATTCCCCTGACAGCATTGAACCGAAGAACCCAATTCATAAAACTTGCTCGAAAACCCCATTGTCAATGCAATTGTCCCCAGCACCACAGCCTCGTCACTGGAATCAACCTCACCCCCAACTTTCTTGATCTCCAATAACTTCTTCCCCATTTTTAACAACTCATCAAACATACAAGACCTAATTTTCCCTAGCAACACTTTATCAGGCAACTTCCCCATAACAGAAACAAACGGTTCCAAAAGAACTTGAACTATTACAGAGCGAACCGGAAGGAACGGCCTAAGTTCCTCAAGAAAAACGGATGCAATATGGTAATTAACACCACTGCCCTGAAACTTATCATCAGAGAAGAAAGTCCTCTCCACCAAAACACTCATAAAACGACTCGAAAGTTCGGAATCCCACGAATTATTTTTCAACAAAGCGAAAGAATGATGCAAAAACCTACGCATAAAGAGGTAGAACTTGTCTAACCTGAGGGCGTCGATGCCAGACCACTCGCGGCGCATGGTGAGGAGGAAGACAGAGAAGTAGTGGAAGGAAAGAGGGAGAGGGAGGCGGAGGAGGAGAGAGGAGAGGCGGTCGACGAGTTTGGACTGAACGGGAAGCTTGTCGGCGTGCCAGACGCAGTAGAAGAGGCCCTTCCAGAGCTTCCTCATAAGATCGTCAGGTACATCGCGTTGGGATGGAAGCCATGTATTGAGGAGGAGGATGAGAGCTTTGTTCCGGGTGCTCTGGTTGGATGCGCCTAGCTGTTTTATCAGTGAGATCCCTTCTTCTTCTCGCGCTCCGTCGCCCATTGTAGAGGCACCAGATTTAACAAGCCTAACCAACCTAACCTGGTTGGTTTTCAGTTGAGAAAATTAGGTTGGAGAAGGAAAGTCGAGAATATTGCTCAAATGCTTCAATGATTTCATAACCACAATAGATTAATGTTAAGAGGAGTAGCAGCAGCAGCAGCGGTGGTGAGTGGTCGGTCCTTTTCTGATATGAAAACCCTAGCCCTAGGGGACTTTCTTCGGTTTGTTTGGCATCGGATATTCTGATATTCATTTTTATTAGTACGTGGAAGGGGGCATCCTAGGTCCGAGTAATATACCCGCTCCAATTATTCCGGGTTTGGGTCATTTAGGATGCACGTAGCACTTACATACTTTTTTAGGAAAAATATAGTTGCAAGCATAATTATGCACTAATTTATGCACCAATATGATGTGATTGGTAAAAAAGTAAATTTTATTAAAAACAGTGTTAATTTAAATTTTAAGTATGAATAAATCAGTATTGGTACACAGATTAGTGCACAACTATACTTGTATATAGCAAAACTCACTTTTTTATTATTGATTTTTTAAGGGAGATACGACTAGATTTTACGTATGTTTCAAGTTGGTACGTACATACACAATTTATTTTAATATCTATCGCTATTATCAAAAGGATACAATTACTTAATTATTATTTTCGTCATTAATGTGATAAGCTTTCACCTATTTATAAAGTTTTAATAACTTAACCAATTACATTAGTGAAATGCACAAAAATAATTATCTATAAAATTTTTATTTAATAAAATAGTTAGCAAATAAATTATTAATGAAAAACCTCACCGTTTGAATAAGCTGCAATTTTTTTCGAAGTACAACCAGACAAAATGAAGAAGTGCCCTTTCAAAATATGTGATAGAAAAATGTCAGTATATCTCATAAATTTACTCATTCATTTTAATGTCATATATTTTAATTTATTATTTTATTTTTACTTAATGGTTAAGAAAGTAAATATTAGTGTATTGATGTATTTTTTTTATTTTTTAAAAATATTTCAATATATTTAAAAAAATGTGGAGAAAAAAAGAAAAGAAAAATTAAAAATTAGTATTTAGCCTATGGGCCACGCCCAGCGGCAGCAAAGTATCATCACTCAATGTGATATCGATACGGCTAAAAACCAAACACGAAGGAAGAAACATAAAAATTAAAATTAAAAAAAATACTGAAGTTCCTCCAACAATTTCAATATGTAATGTTTCCTCATTCTAAAAATTGTATGAGTAAACTATATGCAAACCCATTGATTGGATTTAAGGGAAATTAAGACCAGAAGGAGACGGAAGCTCAGAATGGAAAAAATGAGTTTTCTGTCAAGAAGGATATATGGTTCTAAACTCTTTTGCATTTTTCGTACTGTGAGATCTTTTAGTCCATGCCTTGAGGGAAGGAATATTAGAACTCTGACGGCTTGGAACAGCATGCTTCCATATCAAATTGGCAAATTCTGGATGATCAACAAAAGGATTTCTGTTATACTGATAAAACCTGCATATCCTTTCATTTCTCAACTTCTCTTCTCTTGAAGGTGGATCTACTTCATTCCATTTTAATAACGTAGAAAGCAGTCCCATCTCCCTCTTTCCTGCAGATGGTGGAACCACGAAATTTGAGGTAATCAATACTTATTCGGAAGTAGCAACAAAGGGCTGAACTTTCAGCAACCATAAGAAACCATTACAACACATGGAGCAACAAGATTTATTTGGTAAGAGTATGCTGGGTTGACTTTTGGCTTGTAATAAGTGAAGAGTCTAGTTCAAAATCAATGCAATATGCAACAACAGAAAGGGAAAATTTATTTCAATCAAGGAACCATTTGCGAAGAATATTATATCAAAGGAAATTAAACCAAAGAGTTCAGCAGCAACTTTGCGGTTATAAGCATATCTTTTAATTTTCATATCTACATGCAATCACAGTTGCTAATAATGCAACTTCAAACAAAATTTTCATCGCACGCACAAATTTACAGGGACATAAATATAATAGATAGCTATTGACTGAGAAAATGAATGCAGTGCATTGATGGTAGGGAAGTGAAGGTGAAAATGAGTTTAAATCAAAGGTGGTAGAAGGGTAGCAGTGGCGCAAGTGAAATAGTGAATGGAAATATTGAAAGTAAACAACTCATGGTCACGACATTGGATGGATGGTGGGGAAGGTGGTAACAGTTGCGTTACTGGAGGTCATAGTGTTGGTTGCCAATTATAATGGCACAATGGTTTGGTATCAAATGCCTTGCCAGAGACAATGACTGTAATTGTGTTTGTAGTGAAGGTGAGTTAAAATGTTGTTCAGGCAAAAAAATACTATTATACTTGTAATGGAGCCGTGGTAGTGATGATGATGCTAGTCTCAAAGAGCCGTTAATGGTAGTGGATTATAAAGGCAAGTTCACAGTAAAACACAGGGTAAGCAATACTGATCACACTGGATGGACCACAACCATCAATGTAGTAGGTAGTTGTGTTATACATTGCTTTGTTTTGTTTGTGGGAAGGGGGGGCGCTGCTGGTGGCATGACTGGCTCAGAGGTACAGTCATGGAAAGGTTAGTAGCCACTATCAGGGTAGTATCATAGTAAAGACAGCACGGTTGCCTATTCCAGACAAAAAAGCAGGGCCCTATTGGCATGGTAACAAAGCTTGGAAGTAATAGCAGCAGTAATGGCAATTGAAGAGACGGTGACAACGGTGGGAGTGGGCGGGTTGGTGTATTGAAGGTAGTGATGGAAGCAGAAGCGCCATTTAAATTCTAATTTAAAATATTTTGAAAGTTAGGTTGCTGGAAAAACGAACTGTTCTTGCAAAAAGATACGGTACTAAACTCCAGTCAGGTGTTTCATCTTCAAAATTGATGCCCTCAATTTTTGTTTAATAATATATAACCCAGTAAGAGTGACTAAGATAATTTTTTTCTAATTGCTATATAGACCACTGCCTGTGTCAAGTTTGGTTTCCTATTCGCTTTTTCACTTTCAAGTATATGAAAGAGGTTTTCTGCTCTCCCTCGGCCCTTTTTCTCCATACCGGAGGGTATGTAAATCAGACAACCTACAATGAGAGTGGAAAAGAGCTAGAAAGACACGGTACAATGTACTGAAATTTCTTGTAACCAACCAATGCTTGGAGAATCTGAAAGGCGAAGATCCGGGCCTCCACCTCGTTGATGAAACCCGTAGCAGACTGCCATGTACATTAATGCCCTTGCAATATCACCTCGAACCTGAAGTTAAATGGTATAGAAAATAACTTGAATTATGGGTAACGCCAGACTATAGATGACAATCAATTTCAAATTAACAGTATACTTCCCGTCCAGGAAAAGTGACCCAATATACAAAGCTATTTACAAATGGAAGAAAAGCTGGTGAAAGATTACAAATATTTGCCGTGTGCCCCCCTTCAGCAGCTACCATGTGTTTTTCACAAATTAAATTGAATTACACTTATTTCAAACAAGCTATACCAACGACTCAATCTTTTAAAGCTGTGTGAGTTATATTTACTTATTCAAATGAATAAAGAAACTGTAGCTGGTCGCCGACCACACATAATCAGGAACCCCAATTCCCAAAAGTCATCCAAAACAGTGACTTACAAAGCCTAGGAAAGGAAGCCATTTTTGGATTTTTTTTTTTTCCCTATGCTTTCTGTGAAACTTTTTACTTCCAAAATCCCTGTAGACCTTTCAATTAATTTATCAATGATTCTTTAACAGCTAATAAGTTTCAATATTTTAACCCATCTTAACATCAAGAGAGAGAGAAAGAGAGAGAGAGAGAACAAATGGTTTAGATAAGTTGTTTGAGTAGCATGAGCCTTTCCTCGACAGTTTGGATTGGTTTATAAGAAGCAGCTAATTTAGGCCTTGTTTGGTTACATAGGTGAGATGAGATTAAAGTTAAAAGTTCAATAAAATATTGTAAAAATATTATTTTTGTTTTGGGATTTGAAAGGGTTGAATTGTTTTTTGTATTTTGTTTAGGATTTTGGAAAAGTTGAAATGATGAGATGAGATAAGATAATTTGTGAAAATAAACCAAGCCGTCTCACCCTATGTGTATGTACCACTACCTAGAAGATGGGTTCCACCCACCGGAAGCAACCTAATGGGAAGAGTAGGAAGGCTCAACTTGTCGACCACAATAGTTAGTTAGAAAACAGAGATCATGTTTTGAGTATCAATTTACCCTAGTGAAAGGTATATACAATTTAGATGTCTTGTAGTAAAAATATAAAATAACCTTTACAGGCGGTGCCCATCTTTCCTTGTCAGTTTCGGTGTCCATAGCAGCTTCTTTGTTTGCTGGCCTCAAACAATTAGTAGAGTTGGCATTGCATTGCCCATAGTACTTGTTCCCCCTAGATGAATTCACTGAAGGAAACTAGAATCTTTAACTAACATCTAACCTTAAGAGGTTAACTTTCATTTAGGTAGACAGTAGAGATAGAGGTGCATCTTACAATTCACATCTGCTGCTCGAATATTGTGTATATCAGTCAATGATGGACCATAAGTTAGCCCATATGAACGAGGCCACAAGTGTTCCCCTGAGAAAATAGCAGCATCAAGACCTCTATTTGGTTGGAACTAGCAAGCTATAAGCCAATGCAGAGGATTAATTAAATTAGATTGTCAAACAATTCAGAAGTACATCACGTTAGAACAGATTATAGAATGAGTGGATAGGCTTTTCTCCATATCAGAATGAGAATGACACTAAATTGGCAGCAATGATCTCATTAAGTAAACAACATACAGCATATAAGCAACTTGAAATAAGGGTGGCAGAGTTACCATCTTGTTTTAAGTCTCGTTTGGTTACACAGATGAGATAAGATGAGATAAAAGTTTAAAGTTGAATAAAATATTGTTAGAATATAACTTTTTAATATTATTTTTGTTTTGGGATTTGAAAATGTTGAATTGTTTATTATATTTTGAGTGTGAGTTTGGAAACGTTATAATGATTATATGAAATGAGATGGTTTGGTTTTGTAACCAAACTAGCATATCTGAAAGTACACCTATAATAGTCATAATTGTAATAGTTGAATAGTCATAGCATAATTGAGACTTTAAACCATCAGAATCTTTGGTACATGCAGCAAACTAATAACCGACTCACTATTCCATCCCTCTGGCTTTCCAGCTAAACGCTTCGGGACAACTCTCAAGGAGTAAATTTCAATTCTGCATAAAAAAAAAAAAAAAAAAAAGCTCAAATAGTAAGACCTTTATGGTGGATGTAATAATTGGAAAACAAATAGTAAAAGTAGTTGAAGTAACTCGTACATCCCTGATGAAGCTTCTGGTTTATCAACATCAGCAGCGTCAAGAATCTTGAGGGCATCCCACACCTGTTAGTGGAAAACTTAAATAATAATAATAATAATAATAATAATAATAAAACTTTCTAGTTATGGGCACTGAGTAACCGAGTACTCAGGATAAGTAATGGTAGTAGTCTTATCAGGAGCAATAGTAAGAGTAGCAGTTAAACATACAAATGAGATCACCTCTTTGTAGGACAAGGAATGATGCCGAGCAATGATGTGATTCAACTTTTTCTTGAGTGATTTGCCACCTAAATTTTGTGCATCAGCATAATAGTTGTTCACATCCTCACAGGCATATGTGAAAGAAGGAGCTGGATAATCAGAGGCTTCTGCAACAAGATTCAGGCAGAACAAGTAAAAGGAGATAATCCGAGAGGTCCATCTCCACGAGTTATTTAAGCTAAACCACATAGAATCCCATGGGCCCCTGAAAATAAGGTTTTATTAGAATTTTCATATCGATTTGGGTTCAAGAACCATCATCAAGTTACAGTTTGATACGACTGGAAGTGAAGGTTTTGTTTGTGTCTCTAGTTTGTCTTGTTAAAATCGTTTCTATTAGTTATTATTTAGGTAATGTGACTAGCAAGAAACTTTTTACGAGTTTGATGGTAGAACCTATTTGTTATATATGGGTGATCAAAGGCTGAGATTCTATATATCCTAACGGCTATTATAGATAAACTTGTTCGAGTTATTACACAAGATTTTCTTACCTATTTCATATAAGTTCAGATATGAATATTTCTTGGGACTCGGAGGTCGTACGCAACGTTGTATTGTAAGCGACCCTTTCTTTCTTTTCTTCTATTTTTTTCTTTTTTCCTTTTTTGTGACATAAGCGATCTTTTCTTATCCATCTAATTCATAAACTTGTTCCAGTCGAGGATAGAGATTATCTTTTGTTATTCCAACATCGATGTTTTTCTAAGTTTGTTATGATCATTTGTCTTATTCCTTTTGTTAGATTATTAGTCAACCTAGTTTTTCCAAGGGGGGAAAACAAACGTATAGAGGCATTTTATCAAACAAGTTCAGTGCGCTATGAAAAGCCATTGCTGACAAGCCTGGAGAGTATGCATTGTAGTCTTGTCTTGAAGAGACGAATTATAATGCTAACCTGGCAAGGGTTTTGGAAACCCAATTACGTCCCAAGGTTGGCCTGGTAGGATGGACAGTTGTGATCTCGAACTTGGATCCACGGGTTCGAAATTGAGAAAGGTTACTTTGGAGCCGCCGGTTGCTAGAAGACGGCATACGTCTCAGCATACATGTCCGCACTGCCACGGCGTAGGATTTAACCAAATTCAATCTGCCGTCGATAAGGACAGGAGACTCCATGTTTTGGAGGTCTCCTTTCTCTTTAACTCTCTCTCTCTCTCTCTCTCTCTCTCTTTACGGTACTTTTTAGCTGCTTTCCTTTCCGGAATGAGTACGATAGAGCACAAGCATTAATTTAAAATTATATCTTTTAAATATTAATTTTACATATTAACAAAAATTTTCATATTAAATTATGTATATTTAAACTAAATAATAGAAAAAAAAAATTTCTTAAAATTATTACTTTTTATATATTTTACTATTAATACCATGCGTTCAAAAATACAAATTTTATATATCTAAATATTATTAATTTTATATATCAAAATGATAAATTTTATCAATAAATATTAATATGTACTAAAAAATACTTTGTATCATCAACTTACTACAAATTTTATATATCAAAATCATCTTAATACAAATTTCACAAAGTTGATTTTAATGAGCAGGATAGAAAAAAATATTAAAAATAATGTTTAGAGAGTGAAAAGTAACTTGAATAATCATTATTCATAACTATGCAAAAATTTAGAAATGCATAAATCAATATAGATAAATTTAAAGACATTATTTAAATTTGAAGATAAAAATAACGATGAATTAGATAATACCAGTGCTCTTAGCAATATAGTGTACAAAGATTGCGCAGGTTTTCTAAGTTGTAGCGGTTTTCCATGCCTCGGTCATTTTCTAACCAAATTGGGGGAGTGAAAGTTGGATGGAATAATAAAAGAAGGTTAAATATTAGATATTTTAGAAAAATAAATGTATAAATAAATTTACAGAATAACGTAATAAAAGTAATTATATAATTTATTATACCAGAAGTAATTTTGTAGCTAAAACTCTCTAAATATTCAAGGGTAAACAGTATAAAATTAAACTATACTACCATATTAATATATAGGATCACGTATGCCATCTAACCTTATCATATCAAAAGTGTATCACACATATATTACAAATTCAAAAGTAAAATTGAACTCTTAAACTAGTAGTTAATGCACCTCATAACCCCATAGACATATCATAATACGTGTTAGCATAAACATTTTGATGATTTAAAATTAAATCATAATTTATGATACATCATGCTATTCACATCAGTAATCTACGTGAAAATTATGTGTGCTGTACGTTAAATATTGTTAAGAGTAACATTACTCTTGAAAATGTATTTCGCGTGTTCATTCTTTTTCACTTTTAAACCCAAAGATCGGAGATCATTGATCCGTGGGAAAGAAATTGTCTCCATGGTGTCTGCGGTCGTCTGCAATATCCGTCCCTCCAAGCGTGAATGTAACAGCCCCGCCCCACGCCTAATATCCTCGAAAGAGAGAAACGGAAAAGGAAATAGACAAGCAGTTATTTCTTTTCCTGTAGGCTGTTGGTGTACAGTGTACGAATAACTAAAGCTAAGATGCAATCGTAGCAGTGGTACGTCCCGACCGTACAGCTGGCTGTGTTTGAGAAATCCAAGCCAACCACCTCGATACTACCCCCGCCTGCCTTTGTTCTTGGTCCTCGCGCTGGCGCTGCTGCTGCTCGAATTGGTGGCTGGGGTTTTGGAACCTACTCAAACCTGTGATTTCAGACACGCTTCTAGCATTTATTACGTTTCTACCACCCCACCACCCGCTTCCGCCAATAATGCTACTGTCATGCTGCCGCGTCATTGAAGGTCGAGATCCCGATGCTGACGACGAGAATCTACGGCTGTTACTTATTATCATTTCTGACCGGAGATACAGCAGATCCGACGGCTGCACATCGCTCCACCTTTGGTTGAAACCATCAGACGCGGGGGAGACAATGATCCGGTGCTCGAATCTAGTTCGATCCAACCCTGTCCTCTCGTCGGTCAACAAAAGCCCATCCTTACGGGGACGGTCAAAACATCCGACGGCAACGGAGTGGCTCTTCTTTCTCGAACCTGCACTGTCGAGTGATCTCCTAAACGACGTCAGATCCTGAGAACCCGAGTCGCTGGCTCTCTGCAAAATCATTTGCAAGAACCCGGTCCCCCTCTCTCCGGCAGATGAATGCCGACCCGAAATTCGCCGTATGTTTGAAACCTCACATAATCTTCCGCTCTCGACGTCTACGACAACGGAGTCATCCTCCGGTGCTGGAATGGGCTGGTTTTGCGGTAAAATTTTGGGGTCGTCGACGAGAAGCACATCTTCCGGGTCGACCCGGTAACGACAGAGCGGACAAGTGGAGTGGGCGTCGAGCCAGGTGTCCACGCATTCGACATGGAAGGCATGCTTGCACTTGGGGAGCAGCCTGAGGACCTCTGCGGAGTCGAACCTGGTGAGACAAACGGCGCACTCGAGTCCTTCCTTTTGGCCCCTTAGGGACCTGAATCGGAACACGGGTAAGGACTCTATAACGGTCCGTTCAATGCCCGAGTTCTTCCTGGCAGCCGAGGGCCGCGGTGCTTGCCCGCTAACGACAACTCGTCCACGCTTGCAGTGCTTGGCGTAGAGGAGGAGTAGAAAGGTGACGGAGAACATGGTGGTCAAGACGGCCACTATAACCGCTATGCCGGGCCTAAACGGCGAGAAACTTGGTCTTCCACTGGGCAAGGGTGGAGGTGACGGGGGCGGGGGTGAAGGAAATGGACCATTTACCGTGGCAATATCGCCAATACCTCCGCCACGTCCCGCATCAAAAGCAGCATTCTGAACCACGTCGTCTGCAGCAATAGAAGAAGGCCAAATAATGGCAGAGAGAGTGATGAGGAGAAGGAGAAGGGGCACGAGCCTCGTGGACTTCAAATTAAAGATGCCCATGTTTGACGGACGCTGGGATTAAGGATAAGTACCGGACGTTTTTTAATACTCAAATAGCTGGTCTTTATTTTTCTTTGTTTTTGTTTGGGTGAGGCCGAGAAACGTGGGTTCTTGTTTGTAGTTATTGTTTTTGCGAGAGAGAGATTCTATGCGATGGATTTGTGGGAAAAGATACAGAGGAGACAAAGACAAAGGCATCTATCAATGTATGATCCAACTGAACTTAATTTATTAGTGTTTATTTATCGGAATAATTGAGGGTGCATTTCAGGGTAGAAAAAATAAAAGAAAATAGATAGGAAGGATTTTCTAGGTCCATTGTGCATTGCAGACAAATATAACCGAACGACATCAGCGGGTAACGAGAGAGAGAGAGAGAGAGAGAGAGAGAGGTCGCTGAGTTGATTTAACGGACTTTTCGTCACCAGAAGAAGCCTCTAGGAAAAATAGGCTATGGCTGATGAAAACTCAAATTTCTGGTTACAGAGATAGGGATCCATAGCTACTCACCTGAATGAGATGATGCATTTGCAGCAGAGATTGAGAGAGAGAGAGAGAAGGATCTATGGGGCCGGCCCTGAAAAACTGCGTGAGTTATACAGCTAGCAAAGAGTTATAGCAATAACTGATCACGTGAACCATGCTTCCCACTGCACCAAACAAACCATAAGATTGGTCCCTAGTAGGCTATTGTCAAACGTCAATACTAGTCTCGTGTCTTCTGCGACTCACTGTTCTTTTTCCCTTTTGCTTTCTTATTTCCAAAATTTCTTTCCCAATATTTTTTCATTTTCTTTTAGAAAAATATAGTTGTAAGTACAATTATACATTAATCTGTGCACTAATATGATGTGATTGATCAAAAAATATATTTTATTAAAAATAGTGTTAATTTAAATTTTAAATATGAATAAATCAGTATTGATATACAGATTAATGCGCGACTGTATTTGTACGTAGCAAAACTCTTTTCTTTTTACAAATAGCGACTTTTACTCGGGGATGACGTCGAAATCTTGCTGACTGTAACACACCTGATGATGATGCATGCTGAAAATGCATTAAAAAATAGCTCATTTCGAAGCAGCAGTCTCAAATAAAAAAAAAAGATAAAAAGGAAATAAATTTTTATTCAGATTCTCCTTCCATTACAATAGGACGTTCTCTACCTATATTCACATACCTCTTCTAACTTAGAAGGGCTAAAACCCACTAAAATAAAAGGAATATAAAATAAGCCTAATATGTCTATAAAAGTGAGAACTGTGCTATGGCCCAATCAATAATAACATGCAAATTAAATAGATGGCCACAGGCCAGCACATAACCCATAGGTTAAGCCCAATTATTGAACTCTTATTACCCAACCTAAGCCCAATATGGATTTGGCCCCCATTGTCACTGTTACAAGCGTGTGACATAGACGAGATAACAAATGGCGCATGCCAGCGGCTCTGCGCATGCACTTGATAGCCCTATATGCGCTAATGATATTAGTTAGCCTAATTCAGCTCGTTTAGTTCATCGATCCCTTCGAACTCCTTACTTTTCCAGGGTAGCCACCCATTGTCGATCCATTGTATAGTGTCAAATTTTTTAGGATACCATTAGCGAACCGATAAGAAGGCATTGGTCTTTCTATTTTGGAAAATTCTTCTCATAAGCCGGTTTATTAATTTCACACCTCACACCCTATGTGGCAGACGGGATTTACCAAAAAATGAACCAGCTCAATTCGCCGACACTTCCTCCTCTCCTCCCCTCTCCTCTACGAAGCCAAGTAGCCCTAAGATCTTCTCTTTGAGGCCTGACACCTCCTCTCATCCCCTTTTCATCTCCTCCGCTGCTTGCTTTTCATCTCCTCTACTGCTAATACTTCATCTCGACGTGCACAAATTCAACGTTATCATTCCTCTCACTGTGCAACTCCTCTCTCGTAATTACTGATTTATCGTGTTCCTCTCTCGTAAGTCTTTACTCTTCTTTCTCGTCTTCTGAGTCGCCCAAGCTTTCTCAACAATAGCCTCTCTTGCCCAAGCTTTTATCGGCAACAAGATTCCCTAGCAAGCTTTCATTAGCAACCCGTGGCTTCATCTCCGTGAGCAAGCTTTCTTCTTAAAAACAAAAAAGTACCATCCCTGATGCTACCAATGAAAATCTCAATCTTGCTAGTCTTGGATTGGATCATAGTTTTATGGACACAATCATTGGAAAGGCCCCTGCAGCAAATTATGAATTGAGGCTGGTCTTGTGGATGCTTGTTGGTTCATCTTCTTTAGATTTTGCTAGTTCACTTTTCCTTTAATGCTATAAATTTCAGCAAACCTTCAACAACTAAAACATAGCTCTTCCAAATGCACAAATGCTCAAGCTTTTTCAACTCACAACCCCAACTTCCATTTGACATTTCCTCCTCCGATGTATTTTGGTGATTCTTGGAGGATTTAAGTTCTGTTTCTAGCTTTACTTCCATTTCGAAAGATCCAAAAATGGAGGGAAAAAAAGACCTGAGTCTGCAGAAGAGAATCAACAAGCTGGAGACGGCGGGGTACTAGGTATAGAGGTAGAAGAATCCACGAATTTAGGGAGTGGGAGGTTTTCTCAATTTAAAAAATGGACTCTTCCTTCTAAATGCTTGTTTCATAAGTAGGGAAAAAAATAAATACCACGTCAGGTGTGAAGTGTTAAGAACATTGAGTTAGATGTTTAGATTTACTCTTCTATTTTTATTTTTTATTTTGTGTTGGGATTGGCCACTTTAGAGGGGGCGGTTATGTTAAAGTTGAATAAAACATTAAAGTGTGCTTTGGATAGTATGATAAGGTGGGATGATTTTAAATGAAAGTTAAATAAAATATTATTTTTTAATATTATTATCGTTTTAAAATTTGAAAAAGTTAAATTCTTTATTATATATTGTATGAGAATTTAAAAAAACTATAATAATGTGATAAGATGAAATATTTTTAGCATACAATGGAGGCTAAGTGCTTCAACTAGGCTACGAGTATTGGCATTGGTTTCAGCAAAACCTAGCCAAATGTAAAATATGATAAATTTATCCAAAATATAACTGTATTGAATTAGCTAAAGGGATGTATGGGGAGCTTTGAACTACAGGAAAATTATGTCTTCCTTCAAATTTAAAGGATTGTTGTTCACTTATCAAACTAGATTTTATTCAAGTTTAAACCACAAATGTCTTCTTCTTCTATTTTTTGTTCCTTATCCCCCTCCTTTTCCTCCATGCGTGTTTTCTCTCCCCCTTCATCCTCTTTCTCTGATTTTTGCAGTGCACGGAAACCTTCCTCTCTCCTATTGTAGTTGCATGGTATTGAAGTTCGGATGCTAATCTGACAACATGAAAGAAATCCTCGTTTTGACTATTTAATCTGAAAATTAACAAGTTAATAGCTATGGTTAGTATAATTATAAAATATGAAAAAATATATATTTTACGTGAAAAATAATATTATATTATTATTTTGATGAATCCTATAGCTAATCTAAGAGCATTGGCAATGGTCTAGCTATTGCCAAGTCTAAATTTTGGCTAGAACTGCAAAATTTTAGCTATAACCAAAACTTTTAGCTAAGCCTATCACATTGAACTAGTTATTTTGAAGTAAAAATAACAATATAATATTTATATATTTAAATAATAATTAGGCTATACAGCACAAACGAAAATAGAGCTTGACGGAGGCATGCGAAAACAAAAATGAAAAACAGAGCTTGACGCATGCGACGGAGCTGGGCGGCCCACAAGTGGCTTGACGGAGGTCAGCTGCGCCAGAAGAAAATGCCGTTGATCTGCATGGCCCCGTGACTGAGAGAGAGAGATAGAGTGATCATCAGAGAGAGAACAAAGATGAATTTGCAAAACAGATCGCACGGCGTTGAGGGGAAGAACCTCACTATGAGACGCGACCGTTAGTGAGGCTGACGTGCAGTACTCGGCGGCATCTTCTGAGGCGATGTGGAGGTGCAGCGGCGTAAGCGAGGCTCTGGTTGGCAGCCCTATTTTTCTTTCCTAAAAACAGAGCTCATTGGTCAAGTACTCGGCGGCATCTTCTTCTGTGATGTGGAGGTGTAGCGGCGTAGGCAACGACGTACGGTTGTGCAACGGGCGAGAGCACAATATTCTACTCTGTTTTGAGGTTCTCCAATTACTGAAAACCAAAACACTTCCATGCGACAGAGCTCCGGCATAGAGAAAAAAAAAAAAAGGAAACGAGTTATTGTAAACAACTGCAAGGAAACGAGTTACACAAAAAGCACGAATCTGAGCAGTAGAGAGAAAGAAAAATGAGTGAACGGCGTTGAGGGGAAACGAGAAACCGATAGAAAGGGGAGAAAGCGGATGAAAAATAAAAATATGATAAACTAATGCATGGACTCGGTACACTAGCTCGCCAATGTTGGCGAGCAGCAAACAATTACTGTACAGTTTATGTCAAACTTTTGAAGTTTGACTAGGCCATTGCAGGCCATTCACGTCTCCAAGTTTGGTTATTTTAGACTTGCAATTGGCAATGGCGAGGCCATTGCCAATGCTCTAATGTGAGATTATGGATAAGAAAATTTTAGATTTATGAAAAATATATACTTTTCATTAAATTTTAAAGATCATTTTGATAAAACCAACGTGATGGTCTAAGAGCATTGGCTAGACCACCATTGCCAAGTCTAAATTTTGGCTAGAATTTCAAGTTTTAGCTAAAGCCAAAACTTTTAGCTAAGTTAATCCACATTAAACTAGTTATTTTGAAGTAAAAATAATAATATAATATTAAATATTTAAATAATAATTTTAAATACACAAAGCAACACTTGATTTGAGCGGCAGTGAAAATGAAAACACTGACATGCGACGGAGCTGGGCGGCTCGCAAGTGGCTGTACGGAGGTCAGCTGCGCTAGACAAAATTGTCGTCGATCTGCATGGCCAAGTAATTGAGAGAGAGATAGAGTGATGAGAGAGAGAACGGAGAGAGAGAGAGATCGAAAAGAGTGGGCACGGCGTCGAGGGGAAGAACCTCATTGTGAGACGCAGCCGTTAGTGGGGTTGATGTGCAGTACTCGGCGGCATCTTCTAAGGCTATGTGGAGGTGCAGTGGCGTAGCTAGGCTCCGGTTGTGCAACGGGCTAAGAGCTCACACATGCTTTGTTTTTCTTTCCTAAAAACAGAGGTCATTGGTGAATAACAGCACGATGTGTTCCATAAAGCTCCGGCATAGAGAAGAAGAAGAAGAAAGAAAGAAATGAAAGAAAGAGAGAAATGAAAGAAATGGAAATGTGGATCAGATCGAGAGAGAAGAAGGAGCATAAATAATAAAATAACATTTGGCTGGGCTACAGTTGCTGGGCAAGTTTGGAGAAAAGGATACAATAACTATAGCAGTTATGTCAAACTTCAAAATTTTAGCTAGGCCGTTGTAGATAAATTTATACAGATTTGTACTCCATTAAACTTACATTGCTCTAATGTGGCAATGCAATGCTCTAATGTGGCAAACGCCTTTTTTTTCTTCAAGCAATAAACAATGATGATTTATGGGACACTGATCCTCAGCTTTCGTCAAACCAAAATTCAGCCCCACCGACCAGACCAAAACAGGAAACGTTAGGAGCACTGACGAATCTTTTTGATTTTCAATGATTACAAAACGATGTCACTAGCCTAAACTTTTCGAAGCTTTCTTTTTTCCTATTATATCAGGTGGACTAGACAGACACCTATGGATTTTGCAATCCTTTTGCTAGCTGACCAATAGAGAGAAAAGGTACACTCCAACTTTTTGTTTGGGAATTCAAAACTTCTACCATTAATAAAGTAGGTACAGATGATTGCAAATTACGGATGGGTATCGTGTTTGTTAAAAAAATAAAAATAAAACCTTTGAACAACTCTATTACAATACTAAACTGCCCGCATGCATCCAAGCAGAAAATTCTCAATCTGGGTCTTTCAAGTCTTGTTTCATGGGCACAAACACAACTGTAATCTAATTAATATATTGCATCATCTAGTTATACATATTGAAATCCTAGGATTTCCTAGAACAATTCAATTGAGCCAGTTTTCATCATCAGCACACCTAATCAAAGGTAAACATAAAGCAAATACAGGAAGAACATGTACAATTGCTCATCTCCCTGAACATGTCTATCATTGGAATTAAGAAACACCCTAGGGAAAAATCCAACGCCTTCATTGAACAATGAAAACCATCATTCTGCATCATCTTCACCATTGTTCATATTATTCTGGTATCCGCCTAAGCCTCCAAAATATTATCCACATGCCTATCTTCACTATAGAATGAGGATTCAGAAAGAATCAAAAGACTTGTTCTGTGCAGCATCTTCATTCTCATCTTCGGCCTGAGATTCTGACCCTTCTTCGGTTTTTCTATCAACTGTACCCTCACTTTCCTTAGTGGTTTTAGAAGCAGCGCTCTCATCAGACGAAGAAGATGCATCAATGTTTGCAGTCCCCTTGAGTGCAACAGACTTAGAACCACTTAATACTGCCATCTCCTTATTGGTTGCACTGGAGGTAATATCCATAACCTGAATCGATTCATGGAATCTATCTGTTCCATTCCAAGATCCAGGGGTTTCCATCAGCCTCAATGTTGAATCACCGTGCACTTTTGGTTCCATATTTTCCTCCTTTAGTGATATAAAAGAATTTGAGCCAATCTCTGAATTGGCTAAACCAGACTTAGAACCTTTTTCACCATGAAGAGCATCTCCAAAAGCGACATGTTCTACCTTCCCCCTGTTGCTCGCCTCTGAGCCTGAATCTTTTATACTGGTTTCATTGTCCTGATCTACTTCACTCTTCTCTGTATCCTCTATTTCTTGCTCCTTCACCTTTCTCAAACCTCCAATTTCAGTGCTTATAGTTCGGGTGTTCTGCACCACAGCACTGGAGGCATCATCACCTTTGTAATTTTCCTCTCTTGCCTCCTGGGTATCCCTTTGAACTTCAATTTGCGCTTCATCTTCAAAAAAGCTTACATCCTCAATTTGGTTCCCATTCCCTTCACCATCTAGTTCTTCACTTCCTCCCTCTCTTTCCCTATCTTCTTCATCGATTAAATCATCTACTTCCTCAGATTCTTCCTCTTCGACTCTCCCCTGCTGATGTCCATCCATTTCATCATCTCCACCACCCATTCCTTCATCCTCACTTTCTTCTGGTTTAATCTCTTCTATCACTTGTTCCAACTCTTCTTTTCTTTCTGTTTCCTCTTCTCGAGGATGGAGCTCCTTCCTCCCAAGTTTTATGATTTCATGCCCACTCTGCATTTTTTTTTCAGATAACTTGCTGGAGTTCTCCTCAGATGCCTTCTTCCTTTCATGGGAGTGTTTGACTTGGTAAAGCAACCAAATGCAAATGGCAAGCAAAAGACATGTCTGTATTGCATGCTTCACCTTGAAGCCTTTTGACTTCTGATTTCTACTAGGTAATTGTTTCAACATGGTTGATTTCTTCAAACAAGCCTTCCAAATATCAGCAACAAGTTCTGGACCTAACCAACACGTTGGAGATTTAAATTTACAGTGGAATAACCAGAAAAGAGATTAACCAATCTCAATAGGCAAAGTCAAACTAAAAGCTCAAAAAAGAAAAAGAACCAATATCACAAGAAACCTAATTAACACTTCGAGATATTTAGTTGTTCAGAGTAAGGACAAGAGAAGAAGATAGTTTAGCTGGTTCTTTGTCCCAGCCTGTTGGCAACAACACCAAAATTCTTGTCACACGGCTATTTTGCAATTTTGGTAGTGGTACCACCAACATGACTAAAAAAGTGAATTTTGGACTTTCCATCTCTTATATCGTTGGCAGCTACAATATTCGTGGTCATACCACTACACTTGTGGTGTTACAACCAACATGACTGGAAAAAAGTGAATTGCAGACCATTATATTTTATTATGTTTTGGTTGCACAACGGAGACAAACCACCCGAATATTAGTTGGATAATGAGATCAATGTAAAGGATGTCTTTGTTCTCCAGGTCCAGGTTCACTACCATTGGAAATCTGAGGTCAAATCTATTTATTTATTTCTTCCTGTCTTCTCAGCAATCAGCCAGAGTGGCAGAGTTTCAACCAAATCGACTAGACTACCATACTGTGAAAGAAAAAGGAACATACACAGGAAAACACGTCTCTGGATGGCTAGATGAAGTCATATGCGCTGTGTGTGTAAATACAAACCGGTAGCGAATAGCATTACATAGGAACAGTTGTACAGTAATGCACGGTATATGCCATGAGCAATCATCCCAGTTAGAAGGAAGGAAACGGCTATTGACCCTTTTATTTTATTTTATTTTATTTTATTTTGGTCCATAAATAGCTATAAAATTTAAAGCACTAAAAATAACACCCAGTCTAAATCATAGCTCTACAATCGGTGGGAACAAATCAAAATTGCATCTTTAACTAAAATAATGGATCAACCCAAAAGATTAGATTTGGTATTTAAAACAAGGGAAATGAACCACTTCGGAAGATACCCAAATACCCAGAACTAACCTTCTTGGCCTCCTGGGCCAAGCCCTCTTCTTATCCCAACTTTAGAACAACTTCCCCCAATTACATAAGGGAATTTTTTTCTGAAAATTTGAAAATTCTGCAAGAAAAATTGTGTCGAACAAAGAATAATGGAGAAATTGCTAAGCATCGGCTCATGCATCAGATTGCAGTAAATCCAAGCTGATTTCACACCAAAAAAGTAAAATATCAATGTAGAAAAAGCAAATGAGTGAATGCAATAGATCACAGAAAAGAAGTGGGAGAAAGGTACCTGTCGAGTCGCTAATAAACGTAAATGGAGGCTTCAAATTGGCTTTATAACGAGTCTAAGAAGCTTCCTGGCACGAGGATTTCTCCCCTCGAAAATTAAAAGCAGTTACAGAATATTAGAAGAGAAAAGACTGTTGGGACGTTAAAGGGTGTGAATAGTGTGTCCCTCCCTCTGAGCAGAGCAACTCCAAAAAGCTATCGCCAAAAGAATGAATGAGAGCGAGGGAGAGTGTTTTCGTTCGTGTGACAGAGAAAGGTGAGCATTTAACTTGGTGGCCGATACTGGCCACTTGGGCCGTATCCTGATTCCTGCCATATTAAACGACTTCGTTTCTAGTGTATAGTACGAAAGCCATTAAATACTAGTATTTTTGCATTTAAATTTTACTATTAAAAATGGGTCCCTCTAAGATTGAAATTTGACAATCTAAGATTATATCATATTATTCATTTTTTAATATTCATCTTAATTAATAGTTAAAATTAGATAAGAAAAAAAGTGTAAGTTTTTGTAATTGTAGTTGAAGGATGCAATTAGATTTAGTGTAAGTAAGTGTATAGTTAGTCACGTAACATGCTGCAATGGCGGAATGAGATAGGAGCTGGACCGATTATGGCTGGAAAGCACACCAGCTGGTCTCCAGATTTTTTCTAATATGACTCTTGAGCAATCAATTTTTATCATCTCACTTTTTGGGTTTATAGTTTTCTCAATTGGGTTCGTTTCTCATATTTTCATTAACTAATCTAAGATAATGTTGACGTGACATGCCGAGTGTATTTATATATATGTGATACGCACTGGTTAAAAAAATAAAATACAAATATTGTTAATTCTTTTTTAAATTGTATAAATCGAAGAATAAACCAGAGAATTTTAAAAAAATAATAAAATATTTAAAAAAAACTTAAAAGCGTATAAAAATACACGAAAATATATAAAACAATGAACTTTCATTATACTATTTTAAAAACAGAAAAGAAAAACTTATAAGGAACTTAAAAAAAAAAGGCAACTCCTGTTAATATTGTCCCCTCCGAAAATCTAACACCTTCTAATTAAGACCTAGGATTCATTTGGATTTAGAGATGAGATAATTTTAGATATAAATTAAAAATTAAATAAAATATTATTAAAATATTATTATTATTTTAAAATTTAAAAAAATTAAATTATTTATTCTATTTCATATAAAAATTTTAAAAAACTGTAATAATAAAATAAAATGAGATTAAATATTTTCTAAATCTAAACGAGCTCTTATTTTCCCCAAACGCGCGATGTGCAGAAAGTTAAAAATTAATGAAAGAAAACGATACGAAACGAGGTGAAACGAGACCGGCCTTAACTCGAAGGACAACGTCGTTGATCATAGACAAGCATGCATGCATGCAACGTGCCACGTTATAGCGGGCTTACACTTATATGAGAAATGACAAGTAGTGATGACCACGTTGCTTGTGAGCATGCATTCATGAGAGAGGCATGTTCAGGGGCCGGATCAGGCAAAGCAATTTGATATTTTCTGATCAAAAGCTAATTATTATATCACATAAAACAAACAAACAAACAAATAATAATACGCTCTTGGTACGTACACAGCAATATTTTTGCCAGTGGGGTGGGTATATATATATATATATATATATATATATATATGATGCCATGATGGCTTAATTTGTACGTAAAATTGGTGGTTGGCTCCGGCGGGAGCTTGCATGTGTGCGTTAGAGCATTGACAATGGTTTAGTCATTATCAAGTTTAAATTTTAACTAGAATTTTAAGTTTTAGCTAGAGTCAAAACTTTTAGATAAGTTAACCCGCATTGAACTAGTTATTTTGAAGTAAAAATAATAATATAGTATGCGACGGAGGTGCAGCAGCTTTGGCTTGAGCGGCAGAGCTTCTCCAAAACTGAAAATGAAAACACTGACATGCGACGGAGCTGGGCGGCTCGCAAGTGGCTGGACGAAGGTCAGCTACGCCAGAAGAAATTGTCGTTGATCTGCATGGCCAAGTAACTGAGAGAGAGATAGAGTGATGAGAGAGAGAACGAAGATGAATTTGGAAAACAGTGGGCACGACATTGAGGGGAAGAACCTCACTGTGAGACGCGATCGTTAGTGCGGCTGACGTGCAGTACTCGACGACATATTCCGAGGCGATGTGGAGGTGTAGCGGCGTAAGCGAAGCTCCGGTTGGAAGCCCTGTTTTTCTTTCCTAAAAACAGAGGTCATTGGTCAATGACAATGAGGTTCTCCAAAACTGAAAATGAAAGCACTGACATGCGACGGAGCTGGGCGGCCCGCAAGTGGCTGGATGGAGGTCAGCTGCGCCAGAAGAAAACGTCGTCGATCTACATGGCCAAGTAACTGAGAGAAAGATAGAATGATGAGAGAGAGAACGGAGATGAATTTGGAAAATAGTGGGCACGACGTTGAGAGGAAGAACCTCACTGTGAGACGCGACCGTTAGTGCGGCTGACGTGCAGTACTCAGCAGCATCTTCTGAGGCGATGTGGAGGTGCAGCGACGTGAGCGAGGCTCCGGTTGTGCAACGGGCGAGAGCACAATATTCTGTTCTATTTTTCTTTCCTGAAAATAGAGGTCATTGGCCAATGACAGTGAGGTTCTCCAAAACTAAAAATGAAAACACTGACATGCGACGGGGCTTTGGCGTAGAGAAAAAAAGAAAGAAATGAAAGAAAGAGAGAAATGGAAATGTGGAGTAGATCAATGGAGAAGAAGGAGCGAAAATAACAAACTAAGTTTTGGCTGGACTACAATCGCTGGCCAAGTTTGGAGGAAGGGATACAATAACTATAGCAATTATGTTAAACTTTAAAGTTTTAGCTAGGCTATTGCAGATGAATTTCTGCAGATTTGTGCTCCATTTTAGACTTGCATTGGGCAATAGCGAGGCCATTACCAATGCTCTTATCGGCAAGATCATTCGCACGTACTTACTATGCGCGCTCGCGCAATCTAGCTAGGTTGCTGATGATTACGGCTTGGCATTTTGCATGAATGCATGTTTTGCCTAAAGGCCAAAACAAGAGACATATATTACTATTGAGTTTTCATGCTTGCATGTTTAATTAGGAAGAAATTGAAGCAGATCAAGAAAAGCGCTCAGTTGTTAGTTGTCGCTATCACCTCTTGCGCACAAAAAAAGATTGCGGTTAACCCGCTAAGGAGCTGTACAAACAATGGATCGCATCATGTTGGCCTGTTGGGAAGACAGATCAGCACGGATCGGAAGACACAGAGAACTCAGAAGCAAGCCAGGAAGGCCACGTCCATATAATATACGTACCTTTCTCATAAGAATAAATCTATTTGCACCCGGCATGGGGTACCTCCCGCGTACCCGTCCCTCCACGTGGAAAAATTGAAACGACGCGTTTTCCTTCCTCTCCCTCTCCCTCTCCGTTTCGTTCCCCATCTCTCCCGCTCGAAATTTCATTTCTCCCTCCCTCCATCTCCATCTCCTTCGGACCACTCCATCTCCCTTGAAGACGCCTAGTGCCCCATGCATGTCCATCTCCTTCTGAAAACCAAGCAGGTATAGCCCCCTTTTATGAGCAAAGAAACCACCACTGCCGCAAACCTTTAGGCTTCAGCGAAGCATCTCCACCTCGTAGCTGCCGTCACCACACGTGAATCCCTTCAAGCAAGGCAACTCCAACCATCTCGCAAGGCACTGCTTCACGTCGGAGACTCCATGAAAACAGCCCACCAAACCTCCCCGTTGCCATTACTCCTCTGTTTTAAAGCGCCAAAACAGAGCAATTTTGTGCTCTCAGCCCAGATACCTCCCACGCACAACCACCCACTTAACACCGACTCCAACATTCACTGGAGCAAGGCAACTCCAAATGCACGCTAGAGGGAACATATGAATGTACTTAAAATAATATTTGAATAAATTATATGGCATTTATAATGAAGAGCTCCTGGGTTCGCATGAAAGGGTATTTCCTCAACTCTGTATTGGCTAGTTGCTAAACATCTGTGCACAGTTGGAATATACGTGATTCTGTGTCATATATTTTATTTTAAAAAGAAAGAAAATGAATGATGCAGACAACAAACCAAAAAATGAAGAGAGCCTTGTCTAAGTGTAAACAATATTATCATGTCGTATATCTTTGTTTTGATTATTTAATCAAGGGCAATGTAAATCATTTTGTAAAAACAAAAATATCTAGTTCTGTACCTGAATGGCTATAAATGCAGCCATGCACATACAGTTCCCAATCAAATGATAAGAGTAATTTATGGCTAGCCCACTAAGATTGGGATAAAAGCATCTAAACTTACCCAGTTAACCCAAGAAAGAAAAATGCCTCATCATTTACGGCGCCATTGCATAAATGCAGCAGGACACATGCGCCTTCCATGCCTCTCCTCCAACACCTCCGGCTGCTGCTGACGCCGCCATCTCTCTTTTATGTATTGGAACCGAATAGGATAAAGATAACTAAACAGGAAAAGAAAGGAATAGAAATGAGACTTTGGAAAACGGTGAAAATATGATGCCTTGAACTCTTGGGGATGGTGGTTTAGTTGATGGCCAAATGGTTATAGGATGACGATGGGGGGACTTCTGAAAACATGGAACACCGAAACTCAAGAGCTCGGAAGATCTTCAGCAACGGAAGTTTTCTGAGTTTTGCGCATCCGTCGTTACGGTTTCTAAAGACAACGAAAAGCGTTTAATCCAATCCCATCACAGAAATGCTGCGCACCGTTTCATTAATGTCCACGTGGGACCCGTGTACGCGGCGTGTCCCTTTCGGCGTGTGCAACCAGCATTTCTCTTCTCATAAATGATGGATGATGATGGTGATGGCGACGTGCCTTCTCTACCATCGGGTTCTCCAATTAAAATATATATATATATATAGAAGCTAATAATATATAAGATATAATAAGAATAAACATATACTATAATTTGCATATTAGTCCAAAACCAAGATTAAGAACGGCTTTTTCGGAGATTAATCATGCCCTAACAATTACAAAACGAGATCATATAAATAACGGATTGATCCAACCACTAATTATAACCGAGATCTTGATCACCTCCACATCATGAACTACCAGATTTGTGCACTTTCTAATTAATATCAGTCCATATAAACCTATTTATATATTGACATGATACCAATTCCATCATGGATGTACGTAAAAGACTATTACATGATCAATTTACATATATAATAAAATATTGATATTTTGATTTATTTTATAAAATAATATATGGCATAACAAACTTGTAAATCACTCTCTCACTACAGACTCACCTAAAAAATCTCTGGAAACATAATCCAAATTGAGAAATCAGTTAATACGATACGAGATCATGTGAGGTGTGTTGATCTGTAGTTTATGCCTTTGAGGTAAGGGTGGCAATATGTTACACAACCTGTTAATCCAACACGAACACAACACGAAAATAGTAAGTTAGGGTTTAGTTTTAACGGGTTCGGGTCAAAGCGGGTTGACCCGTTAAGACACGATTGCTTAACGGGTTAACCCGTCATGACACGTTAAGAAAGTTAAAGTTACAATTATACCCTTATACCTAAAAGTAAAATTGTTAAAATTTCAATATCAATATTTTTATTGTTTGAATAGTAATTTTGGACTTGTATTTAGCTTTATAATTCTTATAAATATTGTGATTTTTAAATTTATATAAAATTATGCTAAATTTAATTAGGTCAAACTGGTTAATTTTTGGCCTATTGAACCTATTTACATAAATGGTTTGAAACGGGTCGTATTGTGTCGTGTTAACCTATTTCGTAATATTCACTAATGAGTCAAAACAGGTCGTGTTAGGGTTTGAGATTTTGATACGATAAAATTAATGGGTCGGATTAGGGTTAAGCTATATATATAGTATAATATACATGCTTTGACACTACACGAACACAACCCGTTAACACGATTTGACACCCTCCTTCGAGGTGGATTGTCTAAAATGCACAAGCTTCATGATCGATGCACGTATCTTGAAAGATGCAAAAATAAAACCCATCCAACATGCATGCTTTTGATATGCTATTTATTCGTGTTCGCCATAAATTAATTTACCCATCCCGAGATATTAAAAGTAAGGGAATTGTTAGAGACACAAAATAATCGCACAAATTGATATATTATATTATTAATACGTCACGTGTCTTCTTTTTTTTTTTTTTGTCCTTTCTCTTTTTATCCCCTCTCCCCTTGTCCTGGTGCCTTAATGCCGCTAATGTCTCTCTCCAATGTCCTTGTTGAACCTTTCTCGTCTCTCACCAATGTTGTTGCCGCACTCCTCACCTTCCTTGCCTCTCGTCGATGTCACTGCTGCACCCTTCACCTTCCTTACTACTCATCAACATTGCCCCTCACCCTAGCTTCTGTCATAGTTGTCTTTGCTACTGCACCATCGTCGTTGCCTCTGCTCAATCGGGCTGAGGGTTGGGGGTGGGGAGGGGTTGGGAAATGGGTAGGAGGGGAGAGGCACAATGAGAGGGGGGAGAAAAGAAAAAAGAGAAAAAGAACAAGTGGAGAGAGAGAGAGAGAAGACATGTGGCACACTAGTAGTCATGCGTAACACCAGTGTGTACAATCTCTTTATAGATTTCTTTTGTATCTATAGTGTTTTCTTTAAAAGAAAATGTCTACATGTATATCAAATATCGTAGAGGTAAAGGATTGCTTTATTACAAGTTTTTGGTAGATTATATTAGCTCGATGACTTTCAATATGAGATGAATAAGATGAAATGAGAATTTTATAAATAGTAATATGATGGTTTGTAAATAATAATAAAATAGTTTGAATTAAGTATTTTTTAGATTTTGATAAATGAGAGAGAAAGTTGAATAAAAAATATTATAAAATTAAAATATTATTAGAATATAACATTTTAATATTATTTTTTTGCGATTTAAAAAAGTTGAATTGTTTTTTGTTTGAAAATCTAAAAGTCCGTGAAAATTGTAATGATTAATTTGAAAGTATTTGTGTTTTAATAATATTTTGAGAAGGAAATGGTAATCAGATGAGATAAGATGGAATTAGATGGGATGAAAATTATTTCCAAACATCCCCTTGGGTGTAATTATCTTCAAACTCAAACTTTAATGCAAAAATTCCAAATATCTTAATATTATATATGTTATGTTCAGTCCTTTTACATAAACATTCTATGGTTTTATTAAATATATATATATATATATATATATCCTTTAGGAGTACTTGGGTTGTCTTCATTTAAGAGAGATTATTTACACATATAAAAGGTTACGTTTATAAATCTTTAGTTATTAATGGTTAGATCAGAATTAACATTTGGTGGTGCAAGTTATTATGCACGTGTGCAAAAAGTGGATACGGAAATGGGCACAAGTAATCAGCGATAAAAAGAGAGAGAGAAAGTTCCGGGACCACGGCCGGGAAGACTCCGAACACCGTCGTACAGGGAAACGGTAAGGCCGTAAGGTGAAAACTCAGAATATCAGAGTGAGAGGGGCTAGAGTATAGAAATGAAGTAATATCTTAATTACCAATTAACTTGAAAAAAAAATATATCGTTAAGTGCATGCATGGGGCGATCAAGGATTGAAAATGAAGTCGCCGCACTTGCACTTCCAGCACATAGGCTTGTAGTTGGAGACGCCATCTCTGGAGTATGCAATAGCAGTACTGTGGGTTGTATGACTTGCATCAGAGATTAATGGGCTTCTCCTCTGCTTTCGCACCCGTGGGACAATCGGGACCTGAACTGCCTCGCAGTGCCCACAAGTGCTGCACCTCTTCTCGCAGTTTGGCGGTCTCGATCCTATCTGACCGCTCACCAATATCCTTACCCATTTCTTCTCTGCTCTCCCTTCCTGTGCATTATATGAATCGAATTCAAGACTTGATACATGAAACACTTCGGAACTGGATTCAGATAAAGAGAGTTCATGCTAATTTAGTATATAAGGAAAATAAGATAGAGCACTAGACTCCGCGGGATTGTTGTTGCTTACTCGAGCTGCTTCAACTAACTTCGGAATGCTTCTCCCTGTAATGCATAAAAGTGATCTGAGTCCAGGTCAGGAAGCAAAAAGGAATATACATATATATATATATATATATAATTTCTACGAGGATGGTCATTACCTTCATGAGCCGTGAATCTCACTATGGTCATGCTTGAAACCAAAAGCACGATAAGCGTGGAAATTAGTAGGTTTATATTTCTGTGCCAACAAACGCAATTTTCCGTGCTGTCCATGCTCTCACTGAAAGAAGCGTAGCAGTTGTTTTGAATGTAAAACCTTGAGGGAAAACAATGGGAGGGGAATAGTAAAAGGGGAGGGGGAGCCTCAATTATATATATGAAAGTGATATTCTGCAAAGTGTACGTCCTCATAGGTTCAAGAGATTGAAGGACAGCTCGATATATAATAGAATTAAGATTCCTCCATTTTACCTCCTATATATATATTTCGCAATCAGTGGTGGACGTGGAAGGCAAGAAGAAAGTACGAATGCTTGAAACCTACAAAATAAGGTTGCTTAAAAGAGAGGTGACCCCAATCGAAAACGCAAGGACCTCAACCTCGTTTCACGATCCCACCGAAAGCAAAGCTGTGTACCGTATGTTTAAATACCTGGAAGTAGCAGGAGTACTACAGCTGGGAAGGATGGACAGCAGTACGTACGGCAACAATAAGCCGAGGGTGTATAAATATAGAGCAATGTTACATGCATTCGTGAAATGTGTAAATACTATGCAATCGCTTAGAAAAAGAGTAGGGTCTACGATTAAAAAGTTAGTTTTTTTTTTCATGTGAATCCCATATTAATTCACTTTTTTCAAAACGACTGCACGCCGCTTACACAATCACGACTGCAAATATCATTTCTCATAAATATATATGGGTGTCTAACGACTAACCTTTTCCTATTATGCAAATAAATATTTTAATAAAGAAGAGATTACATAAAATTAAATTATATGTCATACTATAATATATTAAATTATAAAATTCTTTTTATTATAAATTAAATTTAACCCACATGATGATATAAAATCATATCAATTTATGTATTTATTTTTATATAATCTGTAAAATATTAGTGGTGAAGGCAGATGGATAGACGGCTGTGCATGTTATTTTCATCATTTGTTTAGTGGTGAAGTTTATTGGGCGGGCTATTGGGTTTTCATTTTCCTAGGAAATATTTACGGCCTGAGAATGTCCGTTGCGTTGGTATTGTTTGTTTCTGGAGATTTGGACAACTCCATTTTGACACGGCAAATACCCTCGATCGCTGCAGGCATGAACCTACGTATCAGCTATCTGGGAAGAAGATGATCAATATCGATCTATACTGTATTTTAGGGTATATATATATGTGTGTACCTATATATATTTCTGAAAGAATATGACGGGTGCATGGGATCGATCGACGTCAGCTAGCTGCATCGGAAGATCGAGAGAAAAGGAGCAGTACATACGGCGTGCGCGAACGTTTGATTTATACAAGATGATCAGTCTACGTATATATACCTCGATCGTGTACTTCGTGACTCCTGCGATTAATTGCTCGTCAGCTGCATCACTGAATCGTTCATCAGGTGCATGCATGCATGCGTATATAGCTACTACGTACAATTCTAGCTAAGACGTGCAAATTCAAATAAATCATGTCATTGCATTGGAAGAGTACACCACTACAGATCACTAGGGTGTCCGACCCAGGATCGATTTCACGCAGCATGCGAGTAGAGGATATTCAATAAATTAATGATTTTCACAGGATATAAAATATATTAATAGAAATTTGGAAAGGTGGCAGTGTCAACTCGATAATAATTTCTCATATGACATTTTCAGAATAAATAAATAATATTTTATATAAGGATAACAGCTAGCTAGCGCATATATATATTCCTCACCTAATGTGCAATTTTTTTAAAGTTTCTTAAATATTTGAAAAAATCACAAACTCATTAAAAAATATTCTTTTAATTATTAAGTAAAAATTAAAATAAAATAAAATAAACCGGTGAAGATTATATATAGGTGGGAGTATAGTTCTCCCACACACGTGTACACACACACACACATATATATATATATTGATAAAAGAAATGTCGTAATTAAAGTTGCCGACCTAGCTAAACAAATTAAACATTAATTAGGAAAAGAATTAATATATTGTCGACTATGAATTTTTACAATGTTCATGCCCTTAGTTCGACTTTAATGTATTTGTCAATTTAATTAATTTACTTGATCATTAGTTAGTTGTCTCCTGATCGATCGATCGGTATGTACGTAGTAATCTTTAAATTTAGATATCAAAGAAAAAGAAGTTGTTGTATTCCACACTTATGATTCTTAGTTCATGCCTGACCAATCCACAGTCTTTTTGCCAGCTAGCGCAGCGTTCGATCAGGAGAGAACAAGAAGCAGATCTAATGATACTGGTAGACCATACGTACTGGGTTGGAACCAAAAAAAATATAATAAAATCTCGAGATATTTAGAGAGGCACTATCATATTTTACGCCTGATTATTGGTTATGACGACTTAATTTGGACCAAGTCATGATTGAAATATATAGCTAGGTTCCATAAAAATAAATAATTATTTATTTGGTATTTAAAATATGCTTCATATGATCAAGAAGCCCTACGTGGTGGGACGTACAAGGTAGAAAAAGCTGTATGAGAAAAGCTATGTGAACAGTACGTGGACAAATGCAACATTCAAGATATTTCCTATACATTAAGTTTCGTATTATTATTTACCACATAAAAAAGGTCAGCTAAACGTGATAGTATTTTAGCTACATAGTATTAGGCATCTTTTTCAAAGTAGGTTTCATGGATAATTGTTTTTGCATAAGTTTAAATAATACATCGCACCATATTTATTAACGGACATTAATAAATTGGAAACGAATGTAGGAGAAGTCCAGAAGGAACAGTTCAAATAAGCAAAAACTAAAAGTCAAATATACCGGTAGGCGAAAATCCTTTATACGGATATTAGAGGAGAAGGTTTGTGATAATAAGATGTATAATATAAGTCAGCTTATAAGTATAAGGTTCAATAAAGTTACTACTAATTAGGGGTGTAAAAAAAATCGATAAACCAGTAAATCGGACCGGACCAAACCGGTGGCATCGGTTTGGTCCCGAGGTTGGTTCGGTCCGGTACGGTTTTAGTTTTCTTAAAACCGGTCAAAATCGGTCCGATTTCAATTTTTCTTTTTCTAAAACCGGACTGGACCGATTTTATATATATATTTTAATTTTTTATATTGTATATAATATTTATATATAATATATAACTATATATAAAATAGTTTTGTATTATATGATAAATTACTAATTAATATAATATTAAATTTTAAAATCTTATATCATTTTGCTTATTGTATTAATAGTTATACTAATATTATATAGTGCATATTAATAGTTATACTAATACTATATACTATATATTATAATATACTATAATATATCATTATATTATATATTTTACTATATCATTATAGTCTATAATACAATTATAATATATATTATAATATACTACAATATATTATCACTATAGTATTATATACTATATTATATATATTATAATATATATAATATATAATATAGTACATTAAAACCGGTAAAACCGGACCGAACTGGACTGGAAACCGGTAAAACCGGAGTATCGGTTTAGGAGAGTAACCGGTGCGTAATCGATTTTGAAAAATGCAAAACCGGTACATACCGGTTCGGTTCTAAATTTTGTCCAAAACCGGACCAGTTACACCCCTACTGTTAATTGTGTGTTTCAGCGGGAGACGGCGCCAAATATAGTAGCATTCTATAAGGAAACACACTGGTCAATACGGAAGGGTAAATTCATCAATGTAGCAACCGAACACAATTACGTAAGAGTGTGAAAATTTTAATTTTATATCTTTTAACAGACTGCAAAGGTGTTTAACAGCTAGCTGATTTTCCTTTGATAACATTTTCAGAATTTAATGATGGAGAGGTTAGCTGAAAAATATCTCGAAGAGGATGTTGAAGAAGTGGCTGACACTATCTTCAAAGAAGTATTGGGAAACAGATCTGGGTACGCATTAAGGATGGGGCACATGGTGATTCCAGACCTCTCTCCTTCAATGAAGAACAGTAGAGCATTTATCTATCTATTGGATGAGAATCAACGGAACAAGAGTGATGCGGAAATGTACAAGAGCAAACTAGATGCTATAATGGGTGATATTGCAGAGTTGAGGAGGAATTTTTCTGAGCATGAGAAGCTCTTAATGAGCTATCAGAGCACTGATCAGTTACCCGACGGTAGTGAGTCTCATGGAGAGACTCAGAGAGATGCTTAGGCATGATATATAAATTTTTTTGTGGAGGGAAAATTTGTGGGAAATATTTTTTGTGGATTGTTTAAAACATATGTAACAATCCAATGGCCATAGACTTATATCCCTCGCTTGTACATTTTGGTACTTTAGTATTATAGTTAGGGTGCATATCTATTAACCAGTGCAGGAAAAGTAAGAGTGATGGGTTTACTTTTTGAGTTGTTGCTATATTGTATTATGAAAGGGTAAGTTCTGAATCAGACATAGTCAAAATATTCATGTTGGTTTTTGTGATTTGAATAAGTTGACAACAATATTGAACTCAGAATGCTGATTTAACTGTTTTCAAAATTGCAGGTTAGAAGTATGCATATCAGATTTCAGCCATATGGGTTGTGGAAAGTAGATGTAGGGGTTGGTTCGTTGATGAAGAGCATTTTCAGTATAATAGGTAATTAGTTGGGCTGTATCTCTTCTATGTTTATAAAGAATTCCCTCAATTGCAGCTATTGATTCACACACACCCTCAATTGCACCCAAAAATCTGTTTCAGGTTTGAATTAACAGCCCAAGGGGTTAGTTTATATGCTCTAGATAAATATTCACACTACGTAGTTAGAAGATAAGGAAACCCTCTCTTCTCTAACTAATTTGGATATATAAGGAATCCCACTTCTCTAACTATCATAATCAAGTTGGTCAGTTCGAAAAGTGGTATTCCAATATAAATTGTGTTTGCTCTATATGTTATGCTTAGTGCCTAAATAATGTAGCTGGAAATTCGAGTAGTTTTCAGCCTTCTAATTTTTGTATGTCAAGAGACAGATGTGCATATACACTAGAATTCAAAAATTCAGCAAAGGGAGATTTGATATATGTAGATACTTTGATTTAAATTTATACACAATATTGTGGGTCATGTAATGATGTGGGAATAATCCAGTAATTATATGTGAGAGAGTTTATACTCTCATATCTACCATTGCTATGGTAGATGGTGAGATTTAGTATAATTCTTGTCTATTGTTTTCAAGCAACAATAAGCAAATAGAATACTAATTAGGCTGTTGAGTTTTGGGATATATATAGCAGTACTACTATTTATCTAACCAGAATGGCTGAGGCTATAGCAATACATTTTGTAGAATATGCAACTGCAGGAACACAATAGTTTAGTTGTAATGGTAGGTGTATATAATTAATTCAATGATGGGAAATTGTGTGGAAGATTTTCAAAAGGCTTTTTCCATACACAACTACATAGGTTTCTTTTTCCCGCATAAATCTGTATATGCTACAGGGGCAAGAGTTAATTAATTAAAAATAAACCCAAGTGTATTATCAACTATTAGTATAGTACATTCCCACCCCATGTCATGTCATTCATTGAAGAAGTATACTCTTAGTTTGACATAGTACTTTTTTGTAAAGTTAAAGTAACATTTAGCAACTTGCTTTGTGTTCATCAGGAAATCAGATTGTTCTGGCAAAAGATATCAGCAATATCATACCCACATTTAGTAAGTTGTCTATATGGACCAAATCATCTTATCATAGATGCTGTTGGAGAGGGAATTGTGTTTTCACCTACTATGTACTTGGATTTGAGTTGCAAACTTGTTGTACGTTACATGACCTGTAACTATATGGTTAATATATATGTTGGCAAATTTGGTTAATAATTGGTATTTCAATGGATGTTGGTAGATTTATATATCAGATGATATGGATATTATTTTTGTTTTAAAGGTTATTATGGATCATTAGTTCAGATTATAGTTAATTTGAGGTTTTGATCTTCAGCAGATATTTGGATGCAAAGTTGGAATCTATGTAGTTTAACAGGTTAAAAATTAAACTAGTTGTCATGACTTCGCATTTTGTTTTCACCAATGATCATTGGTGAAAACAAAATGTGAAGTCATGACAACCGGATGGTGAGGAAACATCTATTGTCAAAAATATATATAGTTTGCATGATTAGTTTCGTGATACAAAATGTATTGCCCACATAATATTGGAATGGTGGGGAAAAAATTAGACCATATATATGGGCCCCCAATTAAGATAGACAGTGCGAAGATGTTCATGGTAAAATGGGATTTTCTGCAAAAGTTTGATTCTTGGACTAGATACTATCATTTTTCCCCACCAAACAACTGGTGGTAAAAGAAATTGTTGCAATCATACTACTCTACATGAAATAATAGAGTATCCACGAGTCAATGTATCTGAATTCACTAATAGCCACCAAGAAAAATTATGAGCATAGAGTCTATTGTCACCGCAATTGTCTGGTGCTAAACGGAATAATATATGGATTCCAATTAGTATTCCCGCAACTAGTTATCGTGGGAAAAACATACATTTTACCCAACAAATATATTTTTAGTAGATAAACTATTATTCCTCATGAATTATATGCCACGAGCCTCTCACTGCATCATTTGATGGAAACTTGTTAGTTCCCACATAGGTGTCACTTTTTTTGACTAATGACCCTCATGGAAATAACACAGTAAGCCACCCACCAAAAGCTATGCTATTACTTTTGTCACGGCAGCAGTACATGGATTATAAAATTTTAGCCAGGATACCAAATCATGGGGAATACTTATTTCCAATGGAAGAACAGGTAACTAAAACAGTTCTTTTGACAAGTATGGAGGTGAATAAATCGTATTTATCACTAGATCATCTCCTCCCAAAACCAATAATACTCACAATCAAGGAAATGGTTAAAAACTTTATACCACTAAACGTGTGACAAACCGTTTCATGGCTAAAAAACTTTTTCGAACTGTGTCTCTGGTGACAACTGATGTTCCTCTCACCACAAAGGGCTTCAAACAGGTTTTGCCACCACCTCTGGTCGTGACAAAAGATAGTTTTTTCCCACGAATTAAATCTTTCATGCGAAAATGTTATTGCTCATGAATTATATGCCACCAACGTCTCACGAACAGAATTGGTGGAAAAACATTTTTTCCCACATATGTCGACCAAATTCCCTCACGGAAAAAACCAAATTACTTTACAGGGATGAATTTGAAGGGCCCTTGCCTTGGTTCCCCGACATAAAATAATAATAATAATAATAAAACAACTTCTCAGAATCATCTGAAAAAATTTGACGTGTTTATTATTGGATTTTGTGAATACAACTCCCTAACATATTTCGGGAGAACAAATCTACTATCCTGATATATCCCTCTTCCAGAGACATATAAAGTTAATACAACAGACTTAAGTACTTTAAAACTATTTAAACATGCATGTATCCATATGCTGCCTGGCCCCTGGGTACCTAGCTTCTTTTGGGGCAACTACCCTCCCTCTCTAAGTAAAGAGAATATCATACCTTAAATTTCGCTCCCGGCTTGTATAAAGTACTCTTCTGGAGCTTTAAACTCCCATCTTGGCCTTTCCCTCGTTCCCCGGATGACATGATGATCCATACAAGTATGCTACAATGGCAAGTCAGCAGCTATGCTAAGAGAAAATTGTCAATCGTGTGTTGGACCACGTCTGCTCCATCAGAATTGATACAGAAAGTTTTCACCTGAACAGGAAAAAAGAAGAAGCAGCAGCAGCAGCAGCAGCTCAGAATCGCTTCGAAAATGCTTTTAAAAAAGTTTCTAATTTTGTCAATCAACTATCTATCATTCCAACTTAGTCTTTCCAATTTCGAAAAAAGTCCCATTGTAAATTAATACAATTTATTTGTCATCTCTTACCGTCACCATGAAGATTATTACTGCGAAGTTTTTTTTTTGTTTCTTTTTTCTTTTGTTGTCCTGTCATTGTTGACATGACTTGTGAGGCCAAGTCTTACAAAATCATAACATATTGAGACACGTGACACGAACGTGACTCCACATCTGTAGCAGCCACAAACGATGCACTTGCATGTCATGTGTCTCCATCTGTTCTGCTAATAGTGTGAGACCTGTGCGATGACAAAAATGCCGGGAAAGCAGGGCAACAAAGTTGTAGAAAAAATATCATATATATAACTGGTATGGAGACAGTATGTGAGGATAAGGGTGAAAGCAATCGATAGTTAAATAATGGTTTTAAAAACTGACAAAACCCGGGAGGTACCAACTGATTCATGATCTGGTCACATAGATACAAAAAAATTGTTCTACATGATGACTTTCAAGAGTAAAAACCCACCTGAATGGTATTGTGCGCTAGATATCGTTGTTTACTTCCACGGAAGCTAACATCAACCCGATCCCAACTCACTTTTGTTAAACCGCTTAGCATTTCCTCTACAAATGTTGTAAAATGATACAATGAGTGAAAATAATATCCGAAGTGACAGTTTCTAAATCAATCAATATCTTAACGTTTCGAATATGTAGAAAATCATGGGCCTGAAATTACACACATCTATCAAGGGTCATTTACTTGGGTATTTTGTAACCTTCCATATAAGATACTGAACCGACACCAACGGCAAATCTCTGAGGCAGCCATCAGTCCACAAACACCCCCCCCCCCTCCCTTTTATTTTTGAACAATTAATAAGAGCTTGGAGATATTTTCCCTTCCCTCGTTTTTCATGTTATAAATTATTGACCAAAAAATGGACCGAATGGGAAATCATCGTATACCTATTTTAACTAGTTGGTCCTCAGATACCACCGTTAATGTTGTTCCGTAATTCCCAAATCCCAACCCACGAGGAGGAATTGAACTCAATTAGTAAAAAACTGTGCCAATAATTTCTAAGCCTGCCTTCCCCAGAGGCCCAGAGGGACAAGAATTCAGATCCATGCCTAAAAAACCATAATCCAACAACTTCTTTGGTTGCCTGGCCTCCTAATCATTAAATTTATTAGGACTCCACTTTGGCACTTCCTTCCAACCAATACTACTACTACAGGCCAAGACAGATCTATCACAGCCTTCCTGGTAGTCTTGGCTAGAGTTCATAATATTCAGTAACCAGTATTTTGGTAGGCCAGATAGAAGAGAAAAATAATAATAATAATAATAATAATAAGGATACCTTCTAAATGAATATTCTTGTGTCCATTGACTTTAGCCTCCAAGGGGATTTCTTGTTGGTTGCTGGAAGTTTCTGCTGTCTCCACATTTACAACATGCGGATATTTGTCACCTCTAGAACGACGCAAATGCTGATTGAGGGAATAGTAGTTAGATTAATTCAAGATAAAATTCAAATTTCCGTGACAAGTTTCAAAATTACCTTTGGGAGCTCATCTCGACGACGTAGAGATGATGTACTCCATCCCACAAGTTCTATTGAAGGTGTCAAGTTATTCATGTAAACAGTGAGGGTGATTTCCAAGAGGAAAAAGAAACGTGAGAGAACCTAATGATCAGACTCATCCTCTAACTATTTGATTTTCATATCTGAACCTCCATATATTTGTCTCGCAAAGATTTTTCTTCAAGAATGTCCAAAAAGAGAGAGAATAATAGTAAAAGGATACGGTCAAATCGTATGTTTGAATAGGCAACACGTTTCTTGAAGGACCGCAAAGCAGACCTGCAGAAACAAGATGAGATATAATGACATTCTGTAATAATTTGAGCTGTCTGTAGACACTAATGTCGCACAAGAACTCACATAAATTTAAGATCTTCTTCATCATTAGCCATCCGAAGAAGCAGGGGAGGTTTTCCATCATCATTGTCGGTCAAAAATAGATGTTTTCCAGTTTTACCAAGAAACCATGACGCACGGGATGCAACTTTTTCCAAATTGTAAAAGCCACAAAACAGAGGAACCTGAAAACAAAAACCTGAACAAATTGAGAAACTCTATGAACAAGAGGCCATCGTTGATGTTCTTATATTCTTCATGTAAATGCCATTAGTTTTGTTGCATTTTTAAGTGCCTCTTTCAGAGACACCTCTCTGAAAATGATGCTAGTCTGCCCAAAGAAAATTCAAAAGTAAGAAACTCAAAACTATATCAAGTAGTTGATACAAAATTAAATATATGTTGCTGTCCGGAAAACCCTCTTGAAGTCCATAAATAAGTCTTTGTTTGGGATGAGAATTTACTGTTATAAAATATCCTGACAAATATGAGAATATAAACTTAAATTTCGTCTCATAAGAATTAACATAGTTTACATACCAAGTAGCACAAAAAAGAAAGGTATCTATTAACATCTAATCGAGCTCTTCATAATAATACAGCTGAGAATGATATTGCAAGGGATAAATGAACCACCTGCTTATGCCCTCTTGAACCAAGGTGTGGGGTGGCGTAGGTTATAAAATTAATTGGTTCCAGTCCGGCAATCTTTCCTTTGAATTTCTCCTCCACGCATGGATCTCCAGACCCATCATACCTACACTCTCCATTTCCCTGTGAAAACTCCCTCATGACATCTCTTTCATAAAGCTTAGCAATAGCATACCTTGCTATCAGGCCACCCAGCGAATGACCAACAAATGAAATCTTCTGAACTCCTGGGTGACGTTCTATAACTGATATAACCTGTAAATGAGTGTTCTTTTATATTCTAAAGGTTGCAGAAACTTCAATTCAAGGAGTGTTTTACAAACAGAAATAAGTGTTCTTGAACACATCTGAGCCACAAATGAAACAGAGGAAAACCACCTTAAAGGCTGGTGGTTGGTTCTGACAGAAAATTTGTAAAGAGTGATCTTATTCAATAAGAGAAGAAAATCATATTTGCCAAGGAAAAGAAAATAAGGGAAGAAGGAAAATTGATCATTTAAATGGCCAAACCACAACCCACCTCTTTTGCTAATCTTTCTCCCATTACATCAACACCATCAAATGTCAACATTGAAGAATTACATTTACTGCCTGCGTTGCACATTAACCATACACAATTCATTTTATAGTAGAAACCGAGAACGCCAATAGACATCAAACCATGCAGTCAGAAAAATAGCCTTATGACATATGTATATGCCATTACATATACTTGAGCACATTGGAGATAGAAAAGTAATGGACCCCCAGTGGGCCAGCAGGGTTGAAGTGAACGAGCTATCCCTTGAGGAAATCCCATCAATATTATGAAAAGTGAGTCATAATTCTTCTTTATCTTAGATATGGAAACCAATTATTATACTTCAGGGATAATAAGCACCAGCTTTTAAATGCTTTAAACATCCAATATTTATACTATAATTCATCCAGAATTTCTGCCGAAGGCAGACAAACGACCATGAATGACTAACCGGATAATATCTCCAGACACGACAAGTTAAAATAATACCAGCGCATAAGATAGTGCTGGCACCAGCTTCTTAAAGTAGATGTTTCTTGATCTACGTATAGGATACTTTGAACTTTACATCCCTTAATTTTCTTTCAATCTTTGAACTCATTAAAACTTGAAAATCTTTTTTCAATTGTCATGTTCATTAAACAAGAGTTTGTTTGGCTTGAAGTCGCAAACCAGGAGGGGAAATGAATAAAGCACCATAATAGAGGACTACATGTGTAAAAAGTAGAACGAAAGTGAACATGAAAACTGTTTACCTTCAAATATTTAAAAGATACAAGATACCGTGTATAAAATGTATCAGAGGAATGTGTTAGTGTGTGTGCGCGCGCGTGCCAGCACAAGTCCATACTTCTTAGATCCAATCCCACTATGATGAATCAAGTAAATCTTCCGTGATTAAATCTAATTTATGATGCCATACTTTCCACCCTCCTTGATTAATTCGCACAACTGCTATAATTGGACCCCAATATTGATCAGATGATATTCTCAATACGTAATTATGTTGATTGGGGGCTTGAGCAGAATTGCAAGAGAATAAAATGGTAATGTTAAGATATTTATAAAACATATCTATAGCCATGATATGAACAAATAAATTACATCACATAAAGCCAACAGATGCATAACAACAATGTAAATCGCAATCGATAATGAGACAAATTTATGTGCCTTTATCAATCATAAATACTGATACCAGGCATTGAGAAAAAACCGATAATAAGGGGGTGAAAGGATTATAAAACTCACAGTGAACAATAACATCTTCAGGATATTTCTTCAAAAACTGCTTTGCGGCAAATCTCCAATTTTGAGCACTGCAGGGACGCATTAAGTCATAACCGAGAGTAATCAAACTAATCCAAATTCAAACAGAAAGATATGGGGCTGATGGCTACCTGCCAATGAGACCGTTAACCATTACAACAAGATGAGTGGGGGAGGAAGTGCGACGCTCTCCATCACCGCCAATAACCTCCATGTCGAAATTTCCCTCCCGATCATACTCCGTTTTCAGACATCCAAACCCAAGCTTCCAGGACGACGGCTTTTTGTCCTTCTTCTTGGTCGTCTTCTTGTCACTCTTCTCTCCGAACTTGATCTCGTTCGGTGCTTCTCCTCCTCCACCATTTACTTCCATTTCGCTTACAGTCTTCGAAGAAACCCCTTCCAAATCCACCGAGGCCATCGAGTGCGCGAGTGAGATATATTGAGGGGTCGTCGTTTTGGTTAGCGTATGACGTTAAGAAGCAGAGAGGGAGTCGAGGACCGTAGTGGGTTTACTTGTGCAGGCGCAATGAAGTTGGAAGTGGTTACATATTATAGATTCGGTTTGGTTCGGATGGGACCGACCGTGGGTCCCAACATTGAACACGACCATCGAGAAGGAGAAGAAGAAGAAGAAGAAGCCACCGCCGGCGCTACACCTGACCCGATTGAGCAAACCATCCTTGGTTTTTGACTTGTTTACGGATTTACGTTGATCAATAAGTCAAGATTGGGGTTTCAAACTTTCAGGGATGACTTGTCCATGACCCATACTCGTTCCGGATGGGTTTGCGAACGACTTTTCGTTAATATATGTTGCGTTTTACACGAGTCCTGGATCCTTTAGATCTGGAAGGTGAGTGACAACACGCAATTCCACGTAGCATTATTATTTTTTAATTAAAAATATTAAAGTAATTCTAATCTGTAAATTTCGATCAAGTAATCCTTTTACATCAGAAAAATTTAGTTATAAGTATAATTGTGAATTAATATGTACATTAATTTATTATAATTAATTAAAAAGTAGATTTTATTAAAAACAGTGTTAATTTAAATTTTAAGTATAAAAAAATCAATATTAATACGTAGATTAGTATGCGACTTTACTTATATATAACAAAATTCTTCACAATATCTTGTTCTACATCGTAGATTTTTTTCACAATTTTTCTGATTTCTCGTATGCTCATCCTTAAACATACAAAACATGAAAAACCAAACATTTTTCACCTCCTACATCTCAACTTATTTTTATTTTATTTTTAAACTACACACCATTCAAATATGAAAAAAAATAGACTGACAATACTCATTCACTTGTTTTCTTTTTATTAGTTTGAACTCTGCCCGCAAGAAAACGAATCTTCAACGTCTCTCGAGGTTTCTTGAAAAGAAAAACAAACAAATTTCTCGAAGTTTTCCTTGCTTTATAATTCCTTGCTCCCCGACATCTTATTCAATGCACGGATAATTTTTCAACTCTTTGATACATGCTAGCTAACTAACTTCTACCTATTTGGGTAATCGACATGCTTCGGTGGTAATACATCTTTTTCAAATAATAATATTTGGTTTAAGTTTCAAATAAATAAGTTATTTATAAAAAAAAAAAATTATTAGTAAATAAGAATTTTTTTACATTTTATTTAGATGGAGTCCACTTTTTTATAAATACTTATATAAAGTTTATCTATTTAAAATTTATATAAATCATTTATCTTTTTCAAATTAAAGTCGTCGTAAGTTTCAACTCAAACCAAACCATGATATATTGCCTAACGGAAAATAAAAAGAAAAATAACCCACCGTGGACGCTAGACATGCTATCCACCCAATACGGACGGGTAGATGACTCTTTGATGCCAACTTTCTAATTTAACCTAACGTCAATACTAATTTTATTAATTATTCAAAAAGTGCCTTTAATTATATATCATTGATCCTAAAATAACCAACAAAATATAATACTAATCTAATTAAATAATAATGATTGCAGATAAAATAAAATTAGAAAATGCTAATATAATTAGGAAAGCAATAAATTAAAAAAAGATAACTATAAATTAAAACATCTCAACTAATTATGGAGCATCATTCTAATTTGCATCACTCTTCCTACCCTTAGAGTATCTACATTGGCCTATGCATATGCAAAGCCATTTTTGCATAATATTAACATAAATTGAGCTGCATTGGATTCTCTATCTGTAAAAATTTAGCTAACTATAAATAGTATATTTACAATTTTTCATATCTACTATTTACTCTCCAAGTTATATTTTAATCGTTATTTCTCTCTCCTCCCACACTCTGTCTCCCCGACACCCCCAATGGGATTATTCTTTATGCAGCTCTCTCTTCCTCTTCTCCGAATCTCCATCCCTCTCTTGACCCAAACAAACCCACAGGAAGAAGCGAATCCGTGCACCTCTCTCTCACGACGGTTGTCGACGAAGCCTACGACTGCTTTGGGAATCATCTCGGTTGTTGGTTTTCTGAATTTTCTGCTATTTCATGTATAATTTCTCCATTTTTCTTCACGGTTTCGGTTAGGGTTTTAGATTAATGAAAGTGTTTTTGTGTTGCCATTTCATCATTTCATGTTGTTCTTGGTTTTATATTAGGGTTTATGATTTTCAAATATCATGGAATCGATTTTCTATTCTTGCTGAAAGTGGATATTGTCTAGGGAATCATTGGAAATGGGTCTCTCTGTCTAAGTATATTATCAAATAAATATGTGTAAAATTTGTGAGATTAACATGTTTGTGAGAACCAACGAGAGCCTCTGAGATTCATCAGAATGTTTCATCAAAGATCTTAATATATAGGGGATAAAAAAGGGATCCATAAAAATAGTTTTGATCTTGATGGTGATAGCGAAGGGAAACATAGGAAGATTGTTCCGAAATCACAACAAACAAAGCATCCAAGCGACAGATACCACTTCTGAACAATTACAAGATTTTTATCTTGTTGCATCCAAGTGAAGGGAAACATAGTTTTGATTTTGTTGCATCCAACTTTTAGATTTTTATTAGAACAATTACAAGAAAAATGGATGATTTTTACCGCTTCTGAACAGATACTATGCTTAAAGTATACATTGAATTCAATTGAAATCTAAACTGTCTACATGCACAAAAGTTTAATACTTGTACATCACCAACAGTGGATCAACGCTTTCATACTAAGGATTAACATGTTTGGAGTTAGATAAATATGTTTGGAATCTTGTGGATTAACATGTTTGCATTTATGTCCTGTTTTAATTGCATATAGATAAATATGCACATCATCATTAAACTCATAAAAACTGCATTTAGATAAATATATAGCTAATCTTAAAAGCTACATAATCTGAATTTTGTAAATATGTTGGCATTGCTTTACCTTAAAACATGTACTGGGTATGAGTTTAATGATTTTTGTAAACATGTTGGCCCTGCTTTGCTTAATATGTGTTGTTTTAGTAACATTTTGTCCTTCATTATTTTGTTGAAGGATGAACACTTTAATTGATGAAGATCCCTTTTTTACCACATTGTTGGAAAGTGGTGAGGGTGGTATAAACAACCATTCTTCACCAAACCCCTTTTTGTACCTCTATATGGACCTTTTATTTTGTTGGTGGTTGGTGGTGGGTGAGAACATTTTGTTTGGTGAATTTTGTTGTTGGTGGGATATTGTTGTACTGCTTGCTGCTTATTGGTATTGGAGCCGTTGAAGGACCCAACGGCAATACTGTTTTTGTTGCTGTTGAAGGGTGCTGGAGCCACTAGAGGACTTGTTGTTGGTTGCTGTTTTCTGGTTGCTGAATTTGTTGGTTGCTGATTTGGTTGCTGCTAATCTGAATTTGTATCAAAATCAACTTTTTGAAACTTGTATTAAGTTGTTTTGATAAATAGAATTAGTCACATGTAAGTTTTGAAGTTGATATTAGTCATATCTAAGTTCGGAAGTTGATATTAGTCTCATGTAAGTTCTGAGTACATGTTAATATGTGCTGTTTGGTGTATATTGGGTTGGTGGGAAAGATTCACTTAGATCGTGGTCCATGGCTGTAACAGATTTTTCTCATTCTATGAAAGCTTGACTGATACTCTTTAAATTTGATGAATTTTGTTATATATGGAATTGGTAAATTTGGATGCATGAAATTTCATTTATTATTTCATTCTACAGGTTCGGTGGCATAGCAATTTCCATGTACTAGGTACTGATTGCATGTATAAACCAGTACATAGAAATTGTACTCTAAATTCTCCAAAAAAAAATTAGGAAAATAATAATAATAATAATAAAATGATAATATTTTATTATTATTCTGTTTCAAATATGCATAAGCCAATGTGAAAATTTTGTTGGAATGACAAAGTAGATATGCAAAATAGGTGATTTTCCATATGCATATGCATAGACCAATGTGGATGCTCTTACATATACAGGCGAGTGGCCATTCCCAACTAGACTAGCGAGTGCCATTCCCAATTGGACTAGAGGCCATCGGGCAAATTGCCCATGCCTACTTAGCCAATACCATGTCATGGATGGCAGTACATGCAGTAAGAGAAAGTGAGGTAGAGAAGTGAGAGGTAGGGGTGGGGGAAAAAAGGAAAGGGTTTAACCAGTAAACCAGATCGAATTGGTGAGTTTGGTTCGTTTCTAATTCGGTTCGATTTGATATCAATTTTATTTTTCTCAAAATTTGTTGAAATCAGTTCGATTCCGATTTTCCTTTTTTTTATACCGGGTTTGGTTCATATAAATATATATTTTAAAAACTTTTATATAATTTTTTATATTATATGTAATTTTTATATCTAATATATAATTATATGTAAAATAATATTATATTATATGTTAAATTACTAATTAAAATAACATTAAATTTTAAAATCCTATATAAATAATTATATATTATCATTATAGTATATAATATTGGTAGTTACAATATCACTATATATTATAATATATCACTATATTATATATTATGCATTATAATCTATTATACAATTATAAAATACTACAATATATTATCACTATATTATTATATATTTAACATATTATATATACTATATATATAATATACTGGAAAAGGGACCGAAACAGGTAAATTGGAAGTATTAATTTATGAGTGTAACCGGTGCGATATTGATTATTCAAATCTCAAAACCGATTTTATACCGGTTCGATTTAAAAATATGTCCAAACTGAACCAATCACACCCTGGCGAGAGAGATCAAGAGATTGCAGCAATAACAATGATGATGTGGAGTTTGTTGTGATAACGAGAGTTCAAAGGAATGAGAAAGAGAGAGAGAGGATTTGGCGGGAGGATAGATAATGTTTTATCTTAAACAAAATGATGTCTTTTGATTTTTTTAGTATATGTAATAATATACATATATCTTCTACATATAAAAAGTGTGTATGAAACGGAAAATCTTATTTTAACGGTTTTTTTTATTTTTCCGTTAAAGTTAACACCGTTTGTTTAAATACGTGTGAATGTAATCGACATATAGAATGAAGACATAAATGTTGAGAGAGATATCATTCAATGTTGTTATATGATTTATTAATCACAATAATTACAATACTTAATAGTTTATATAATAATAAGTAATTAAAGATTATTTATTATATTTTTTTCTTTCTCCTTAACATATACACGTGTATTAGGTGCATAAGATGTGAATCCCTAAGTATAATACACGTGTATTATACGTTTCATTAACTCAGATTATTGAGTATTCCAAATTTAAAAATTTCATATAATATATAATACAAGTGTGTTTAATCAAAGTGTTTTTTTTTTCCTATGGTAGTAGGACGTAGCTTCCGATAAGTCATATTCCACACGTGGGCTTACTATGATGGGCACGTGACAAAAGTCGTGATCATTGACCTAATTAAGAAATAGTAAATTCGGCCAACAACTTCAAAATATATTTTAGGGTTTATATATATGCTATATATAGAAAATATTATACCACACATTTTATAAAAAGATTATGTTTTAACTTTATGTTATCCCTGATCGACTCAACCAACAGCAAAATAAGAATTTCAATGTTGTCTCTATTGATTGTCTACAGGATGATATAAATTGATGAATTATAATACAAACATCAAACGACACATATTTTGAACTACCGTTTGTGTTAGAATTTTATTAAATTTTTTGTATACATATTTGCTAAAATTATGAATGTTATTAACATCTATTGGATTATATGATATTTTAAACTAATTTTTTTATCTTCTCCAATATGCCTTAAATTATTAAGTGACATCAGTAATTTTTATAAAATATATATTATTTTTTACAAATAATCATTTTATAAAATTAGACAAACGTACTTTGCACGTTGCTTACACCTAGTATATATATATATATATGTACAAACTAGGTGGGCGGGTGAAACTCAGGTGAATGCAGTGCCCCACCCAACACTGGCTCCGACCCATAACATATACTAGTCTAAGTCACTTAAGAATACGAGGAAGATTAAGAAAAAACCTCTTGCAAACTTGAGAAAATAGGATATTTATAGAAAAGCCATTATTTGGATTAAGGTGAGGTTTGGTTTGAGAGTTTAGATTATTTCTTCTAAACTCACTGTGTGTGGAGAAACTGTTTTGTATCCAAATGCAAAGATTGAAATTTTAAATATGGTTCCATATATCTCTTTTCTTGTTTTCACATAACGACAAATTATGTTTTACCGTAAATAATTTTTGAATTTTGCTATATATAAGTAAAGTCGCGTATTAATTTGCGTATCAATATTTATTCATTCATATTTAAAATTTACTTTTTGATCAATCACATTAAATTGGTGCACATATTAGTATGTAGTAATACTTGCAACTAAATTTTTCTACAATTTTTTATTTTTTATGTAAAAAGATGAAAATAAATGTTGTCTCATTGTGAAGACCGAGGGCTTTTTTTAGCAGAAAGGAGGAAATATAGTGAATTTGACTTTTTCGAACCCCGTTAGGAGCATTGCTACTCATAAGCCCCATACATCATACACCTTATATTTTTTATTTTTAAATTTTTTTTTTTTAGATTTTTTCTTTTTAAACTATTTTAATTTTTCTATTTATTATTTATATACCAAACATTTGATAAAAGAAAAAAAATTAAAAAAATAGATGGTATGTAGTGTAGGGGCTTATGTTTAGAATTTTTATTTTTGAAATGGATGATACATTTTGTTGTTGTAATGCAAAGATTAGATTGCCTATTTTTTTCCCCGGGTAATTGTTAATATTGACTTATATAACTTTTGGGGAATGGAAATGCAATAACAAACCGCATTAGATAATTTCACATATAATTAGAATGATATGTATATATATATATATTATAAAATAAATTTCCATTTTTTAGAATTAAGGCCTTCTATAAATTTTGAAAATGCCAAGAATAACTAATTAATTTAAATTCCGAAAATTATTTCATTTTAATTATGCGATTTTAATATTTTTTGGGGTATGTAATTTATTATATACTATTATTTAATATAAATATATTTATAAATAATACTCAATAATTATAAATACTATGTAATAATTAGTGAGACCCACAATTATCAAATCTTCAAAAAGTTAAAATTATCTTGCCTTACTTATAAATCCAAACACATAAAATTTTAAAAATCATATCATCTCAACTTAACAATTTTGTTCCTATTTACAAATAATTTTATCCTAACTTAATATCCAAATATGACCTAATAGTTTCATTTTGAATTCAAAGCTCCAATGTCTTATGCTTTTGATTTGCGCATGGTGTAATTGAACTTCAACTTTCTCAAGCCAGACGAATTTTCCTAAAACCAACAGAGCTATGGTCAAGAAGATATCTATAACGACACAAAGATCACCACCATCCTTCCCGAGTTCCCAACCACGGTGGGTCTTTATCAATGTATTTTGTTGCCAGTATTCCCTTTACTTCTTTCACGTGTAAGAAAAAGAAAAAAGATGTACTGTTTGGTTAAATTCTTTCATTATCTTTAGTTGGGGATGGTAAGTCTTGTCAATTCGATAACTTAGGGGTTAACTTTGGACATTTTGATATTGTTTGTATGTTGTTCAGCAAAGGACATAGTTGCAATTGACCCAGTCACTCCTACCTAAATTTTCAAAAGGTTTAAGGTATTAAACAGGCCTCAATTCCATGACGCTCCTTATCCTCTTGTCGGCGTGATGGCATGATTGAATTGTTTTAACGATATCCTAGGAGCATGAAAATAATATTATAGGAAAATATTTTAATTATAAAGAAATTATACAAAAATAATCTTATAAATTAATGTGGTTAGTTAAATTATAAAATAGATTTAATAGATAAGATAAAACTATATTAGTTTATAAAATTATTTTTATATAATTTATTTGTAGATGTAGTAATACCCAACATTACATGCAACTCATGTATTAATTAAACTATATTGATGGTGTTTGTGTGTAGGTTGTGCACAAGTTTACATCTTCAACTTCCCTCTCGTGTCGTAAAATGAAAGCCAAAATTAATGATGAAGATGATGAGATTTCGTGCACAAGATTCTGTGAACATGTTTCAAAATTTTGCTTAATCATACCAGGGTTAAAGAGGAATAAATGGCCCTTTGTGGGTGAAATGTATAATTTCTGAAATATTTTTTATATTTTAAAAAATATCCACCGTTTTTACATAAATTACACTCGCTACGTATATTTTCTGGACAACTTAAGAGGAAGTTGGCTTAAGACAAAAAGAAAAAGAGAAGGACCGAACGCAAGGAACCAAACTACTTCACAACCAAGCAGTCCTGAGTGGGCTTCCGCTTTTTTCTTTTTTTTTTTTTTAGTTGTTGTTGATATTTGAGCCTTTTAGGCTCATCGATACACGTGTCTCCACACCTTTTATTTTCAGTTGAGAAAACGACTGCGTCACCCGCAAAACAGTCACAGACCCCGACCGACAAGAAGCTTCCGGTGGACAAAAAAGTCATTCTGTAAACAACCATCATTTCTGGCCGAATAGTGCTCCGTCGGTGACACAGCGTAGTTCCTACGTGGGTGGTTCGATCAGTGCACGCCCAGATATTAGTTAACGTCTCTCCAGGCACTACATACGCTCTCCAAGAGCGCGTGGAAATAAACTAATTGAAATAGGATTCAGATAAAAATAATGTTGTATACAGCATTTCTTCGTATCGTTTATACACTCAATTTATGTAATTAACTGTATTAATTTTAACTGTATTAAATTTTTAAATATATAATCAATTACGTTAATAAATATATAAATAAATAAATAAATAAAAATAAATATATATAAAGAATTTTGTTAGTAGAAACTAATCCAAATGATCCAATATCCTAATAATGAGGCCTGGTTTAAAAAATATCTTATTTAATTTTATTATTATTATTTTTTTAAAATTTTATATAAAATATAATAAATAATTTAATATTTTTAAATAATAATAATATTAAAAAAATAAGATTTTAATAAGATTTTATTTTAAAATTTTTTTATACTATTTCATCTCCGTATAAGAATCTAAATCAGCTATGAAAGTGTTATTTATAACGCGCCTTTGTATCACGTAGAGTTAAGGCAGATTGAAAACGTAGGCAAGCTACCCAATACTCTTCCGACAGGTGCTCTAATCTGGTGAGGCAACCACGAACGGTCAGGAAATCGGACGCCAATAAAGGCACCACACACCTCAACCTCACCGTGAGCCTGACCTTTTCTGATAATCTCCTTATCCTCCCATAACTAAATAAAGCTCTCCTCCTACCGGACGTTCATTCCTCTCTCTCTCTCTCTCTCTCTCTCGTGCTCAGGCGATTTCTAGGGTTTTCGCTTTCCGGTGGGTGACGACTGTCGAGGACATAAACAAATTGATACGGAAATTTAGACTTATTCCGTCCATGTTGGTATCCACGGCTCCTTCCTGTGGGTTTCCCGTGCTATTAACACTAATACCAAATTCCATCCTTCCGTTGTAATGATTCTGTTCTGTTCACCGGTGGATGGCTCGTTTGCACTGTCGTATTTCCCATTTCGTTATTCTCTTCACTCTTATACCCCTTGCCACAAACCCTATCCTAGCATCCACAAACGACAACTCCGACGGTGGTGATTTCTCCATTGTCGATTTTGATTCCAATCTCTTCCACCAGGATTACTCCCCCCCGGCCCCACCGCCACCGCCACCTCATCCGCCGTCAGTTTCTTGCGCCGATGACCTCGGTGGAAACGGCTCCCTCGACACCACGTGTCAGATAGTAAGCGATTTGAATCTCACCCGCGACGTGTACATAGCTGGGAAGGGCAATTTTTACGTCCTACCGGGGGTGAAATTCCATTGTCCAAGTCCTGGTTGTGCAATAACGATCAACATTACCGGTACTTTTAGTTTAGGCATCAATTCGTCGATTGTGACCGGAGCTTTCGAGCTCGGGGCGCATAACGCGAGCTTCCTTAATGGTTCGGTGGTGAACACGACGGGTTTGGCGGGCAATCCGCCACCAGAGACCAGCGGAACGCCACAGGGGATAAGCGGAGCGGGTGGGGGACACGGCGGCAGGGGTGCATGTTGTTTGGTAGACGAGACGAAGCTCCCGGAGGACGTGTGGGGCGGAGACGCGTACTCGTGGTCCTCGCTGCAGAAGCCGACTAGTTACGGGAGCAGGGGTGGGACGACGAGCAAGGAGGCGGACTATGGTGGGCTGGGCGGTGGGCGGGTCAAGATGGAGATTTTGGGGCATGTTGTGGTGGAGGGGAGTATTTTAGCGGATGGAGGTGATGGAGGGACGAAAGGTGGAGGTGGCTCTGGCGGCAGCATCCTCATCAAGGCGTATAGAATGTAATTAATCTGTCACACTCCTTTGTATTTTTCGTAACTAGAATGGGTATTACGAGTTTTCTATGGAATTATGAGTTTGGCGTCATTTGGTTGGTGGGGAAATATTCGAATAAATTAGTCGTTACTATTTTATTTCAGAAACATGAGTTTTGGCTCCGGTTAGGTGGTCAGAGAAAATACGGAAGTAATAGAATGGGTATTCATACTTGCCAAAAAAGAAAAAAAAAGGTAATGGGTATTTATCTTTTTCAGATGGCAGAAAGAGATGAACTTATCACAACTGATCCCAATATACGTCCTAGATTGGTTTAGTTTTTTGGTTGCCTGAAACGATTTTAATGGAAAGGGCCCTGTATTATTTGGCTATGCTTCACCGAACAACAAACGGCATCTGTCTCTGCTTGAAATTTACTCTGTAGATTTCTGGAAAATTTCAGAAAAGCGACTGCTATGACGTTTTCTCATCAAGTAAACTAAGATACTATTTCGTTACGCTTTACTTATAACAAAAAAAAAACTATTTCGTTCCGCTTTATCTTTTCAACTTGTATGTGCACATACGCCGTCTTTATAGGTGGAATTTAGTTCTAGCATGAAATTCTGTGAACAAGCATGGACATTCTATTTTTTGAGGGATTTTGTTGATCTCTTTGAAAGAACTGGAATGCCTCCTTTTTAATACATTGTTCCTGAGGGATATAGCTGTTTATTTTAATGGAGTTAGTTTTCATGAGTTCCTTGTATCCGTCACTCCTCCTAATTAGCCTTTTTCTTTTGTACACTGTCTGTATAGTGGGGCTACGCCTCTTTTTATGATTCACACTATTGTTTCATGGTTTGGTTGTTATTTTCCACATCCAGATGGTCAGTGTGGGGTTTATTTATTTATTGATAAGTAAGAGATAAATATTTTGATATGAATGAGATAGGCATAAGCCATGTACACTGGGAGTATACAGAAAAACACCTAAATACATGGGGTTTATTTTCTCAATGAAAGTTGAATTTCTTTTCCTTTTTTTCCCCTTTTCCTTTAAATAACTTATCAGCGTTACCTATCAGCGCACATTTTTCCATATAATTCTTATTGTACCTGTCCTTGTAGATGTGCGCCTGCCTTAATTTACATCTATAAGAGTTCATTTCATGTAAGTTAATTAAAGTGCTTTTCTTCTTAAGAGCAGGACTGGCAGTGGCAGGATAAGTGCCTGTGGAGGTAATGGTTATGGCGGTGGTGGCGGAGGAAGAGTTTCAGTTGATGTTTTCAGCCGGCATTATGATCCAAAACTTTTTGTGCATGGTGAGACTCATTTCTTTCTTTAGCCATGGTTAGTTCAGTTCATATTTCTGTAACATTTTAGGAACAACTAATTAAATGGAAGATGAAATGTTATATAGACTCTTAAGGGTCTCCATTTAGTTCTTAGTATAGTAATATTACCATTTACACGAATGTGGTGATGTAGTCTAGACGCAGCAAATTGAGGCTAGGAATAATTACTCATTTTTCAATAGATTTAATCATCCAGATTGTATTCAGAGAGCTTAAGTCTTGTTTATTGATTTATTGAAGCTAATGTATGTACTGTATGTTACAATGCACCATTAACCATCATTTAACGTAGCAATTAGCAACATTGGTATACTTGGTGGATGGTGCTTAAATTTGGAGATTAGGGTTTTATATTATCAATTTTGGTGAGCTAGTTTATTAAGCTTAAGGATCATGTATTGGAATTGAAATCAGGCGAGAGAAACTAAGGATCATACGTGCTATCAGTGACAGTTATGGGGTTTGCTTTTTAATATTTGAGAAATAATTCAGTAATTAGGCATGCTCTTTGTATACTTTCGGTTTACTTCATGTTCACCTTTACTTCAATAAAATTTTACTTTTACCTATAAAAAAAAAAAAAATATTCGAGAAATAATTCAATCTTATTAGAGGAGTGGAAAGAGGCACAATTCAAGTACTTATGTATATAATTCATTAAAAAAAGTCTCTATGTTCCTGGGCATTGCCTATTTTAATGAATAAAATTTCTTGATTACCTATAAAAAAAAAAATCATTAAAAAAGTACTCATGTATATCCAATGTATTGTATCCACTTCACTTGCTCCGATCCTTGTTTTGGACGTTGAGTGATAATGGGTGGCATTTGCGCTTTCTTGAATATTAGGGATTGGTTTTTGTTCCATGGGGTCTGATTGTGGCTTGCAATTAATTGCAATGGACGCAAAATTTAAATGAGTATTATTCGAGGTTTTTGATACCTTCTCAGTGAGTTTATCAATGGGGTCCATGCCAACGATCTAGTTTTGAATTCCTCACTTTTATATGTATTTATTTTTAATTCCATGCAACCATTGTTTTAGAACTACTTTCATTAAGGGCCCGTTTGGATACTTGGAATAGCTCAGTATATCTGTGAATAGTAGTGAAATAGTTTTTTTTTTGATAAGTAAAAGAAGTTTTATTGATCCTCGTAAAATAGGCAAAGCCCGAGTACGCAGGGAGTATACAAGAAAAGCCTAGTTACAAAAACTACGTGCTACGGATAGTAGCATACAAATCATTAAGACCCGTTCCATTCCATGCTATAGAATGGGCCCAAAGTAACAGAGTATGAAAGAAAAAGTCCCTAAGTTGTTTGGGGAGCGTTCCTTATCCTCAAAACAGCGGCCATTTCTTTCGTTCCATGTACACCACATTAGGCATAAAGGTATCATTTTCCATACAGCAGTGATCTGGCGGTTGCCCCTAATCCTTTGCCAACAAAACAATAGGTCTATCACCCTCTTGGGCATGACCCATGCAATGTCAAGCCTCGAGAAGATTGCATCCCATAAAGCCTTAACTACTTCACAATGAAGGAGAAGGTGATCCGCTGATTCGCCGTTACGTTTGCACATGTAGCACCAATCCATTATGTAAAATCCACGCTTTCTTAGTTTGTCGATTGTTAAGATTTTACCATGGGAGGCCACCCAACCAAAGAAAGCAACTTTGAGGGGAACATTACTCTTCCAAATGCTCTTCCAAGGGAAAGGATTGGAGGAGTGGGTCGACAAGGCCTTATGGTATGAACGAACTGAGAATTTCTTGTTCCCTGTGCCAGTCCAAAGTAGTTTGTCCTCCCTTCCTGCCCTTAACTTCAACGAATATAGCACTCTATAGAACTCAGTGATGTCCCCCATCTCCCAATCTTGTACAGCTCTGGCGAAACTCACAGACCAAGTGATGGAGTCAGAATTAATGCACATATTATCAGCCACTGAAGAGCCTTGGTCCAATGCGATCCTATAAAGAGAGGGAAAAGCATTTTTCAAGATCAAGTCTCCACACCAACAATCATGCCAAAATTTTGTCCGCGTGCCTCTTCCCACCTTAAACATGCAGTTGCCAAGAAAATCATCCCAACCCTTCCGGATATGTTTCCAAACACCCACGCCATAGGCCCCTCTAACTTCATTTGAGCACCAACCTCCCCATACATTCCCATATTTGATTTCTAAAATATTTTTCCAAAGGGCATCTCCTTCGAGATGAAAGCGCCTTAACCATTTCCCAAGGAGTGCCTTGTTGAATGTTCTCAAATTCCGTAGGCCCAAACCGCCACAAGATAAAGGGGTGCATACTTTTTCCCATTTGATTAAGTGGAATGTCTTTGTGTTCTCTAGCCCTCCCCAAAGGAAATCACGAAAGATCTTTTCCAATCTATTCGAAACCCCTACAGGCACTGGAAATAGTGAGAGGAAATACGTTGGGAGGTTGGATAACGTACTCTTAATGAGTGTGATTCACCCGCCCTTTGACAAGTAGATTCTCTTCCATCCCGCTAGTTTGCCTTCAATTTTCTCCACAATCCCTTCCCACATAACCTTAGAATTATGGGGGACCCCCAAAGGAAGTCCAAGATACTTCATTGGCAAGGATGCGACCTTGCATTCCAAGATGGTAGCCACCTCCCCTAAGTTATTTACTGCGCCAACGGGAGCTACTTCCGATTTGGATAGGTTTACCTTTAGACCAGAAACAGCTTCAAAACAAAGGAGGAGTGCTCTGAGGGAGTGGATCTGATCCAGGTCCGGATCGCAGAAAATCAATGTATCATCGGCGAATAAGAGATGAGAAACCATCATGCTTCCATGTGTAGAACCACCCACCGAATAACCCGAGATGAAGCTTGTAACCACTGCCCTGTCCAACATTTTGCTCAGTACGTCCATGACCAGGATGAATAAAAGTGGGGATAAAGGATCTCCTTGACGCAGACCCCGAGAGCTGTTGAAGAAACCTTCGGGGGTGCCATTGATCAAGACAGAGAATCTGGCAGTTGTAATACAGTGCTTGATCCACATACACCATCTTGTCCCAAAACCATACCTACTAAGAATATACAACAAAAAGTCCCAGTTCACATGATCAAAAGCCTTTTCCATATCCAGCTTACACAAGATACCTGGGGTGCCGGTTTGACTCTGCTCTCTAGGCATTCATTAGCAATGAGGACTGAGTCTAATATTTGCCTTCCTTTTACGAAGGCATTTTGTGACTTCAAGATGATCTTCCCCATGACTTTGCTCAACCGTTTCGCTAGGACTTTAGAGATAATCTTGTAGACCCCACTTATCAAGCTAATAGGTCGAAAATCGTTCACTTCTACCGACCTTGCTCTCTTGGGAATGAGCGCAATAAAAGAAGCATTTAGGCTCTTCTCAAATTTCATAAAAGAGTGGAATTCCAAGAAAACCTTCATGATGTCATCTTTTACAATTTCCCAACAAGTGTGAAAGAAAGCCATTGGAAAACTATCTGGTCCTGGGGCTTTATCTTTGTTCATACCTTTTACCACACCAAACACCTCATGTTCTTCGAAGGGCCTCTCCAACCAAGCCGCGGTTGTGTGGTCGATGGAATCAAAAGTTAGGCCGTCCGTCTTGGGTCTCCAAAAGTTTGGCTCTGTCAAAAGCTTTTCAAAGGAGTGGACAACATGGTTCTTAATTTCATCTCTGCCCGATAAAACCCTGCCCTCCTCATGGATGACCTCTATAGCGTTGTTCCTTCTATGAGAGTTAGCGACCCTATGGAAAAACTTTGTACTCTTATCCCCTTCCTTTAACCAGAGGGCCCGAGATTTTTGCCTCCACGAGATTTCCTCCATGAGTGTGATTTTTTCCAGCTCAGCGAGTACAACAAGTCTTCTGTTCCTGTCCTCAAAAGATAATGTCATATCTGCTACTCTCTCATCTAGTTGCTGTAACTCCGTAAAGAGTTTGTCCCGCTGGTCGTTGATGTGCCCAAAGACTTCCAAATTCCATTTTCTGAGGTCATTCTTCAATGCTTTAAGTTTCCCTGCTAATACAAAGCTGGGAGAGCCTGTGAGTTGATAAGAGGCCCACCACGACTAGATTTTTTCAACAAATCCGTCTACCTTTAACCAGATGTTCTCGAACTTAAAGTATCTGTGTCCCTCCTGAAGACCTCCACAATCTAGTAAAATGGGGAAATGATCCGAACAAAGCCGATGGAGCCTTTTCTGGCACAAATTGGGAAAGTGAGTCTCCCAAGAAAGAGAGACAACAAACCTATCCAGTCTCGACCAGGCCCTGTCGTTTGACCAAGTGAAATCACCCCCTGCCAAAGGGAGATCCACTAAGTCTAAATCAAAGAGAAGAGCTGAGAAGTCAGCCATAACCGAGCCCATATTAGAAACCCCCAACCGCTCGCTCGGAAAACGAGTGATGTTGAAATCGCCCCCGATACACCATGGAATGTCCCACCAACTACACAGGCCAGCTAGCTCATCCCAGAGTAGTTTTCTGCTACTATCATCATTTGGCCCGTAAACTCCTGCAAAACCCCAAACAAAGTCATCATCCACATTCGAGAAAGAGCATGCTAGCGAAAATTCCCCGACAAAGTCCTCCATAAAGTTGACTACTCGTTTATCCCACATTAGTAGTATACCCCCTGACGCACCCTTAGAAACAAGGTTGGTCCATACTGCATAAGGACTTATGATTATGTGCCTGTCGATAACTTTTAATTTTCTCTCCTGTAAACAGATGATATCCGCTTTCCAATCCCGTAATAAATTCTTAACTCTAAGGCGTTTGTTCGGGTCATTCAAGCTGCGAACGTTCCATGAAAGAATCTTGGGCTTCATGGATTGCCAAGATTCACCCTATCCTTATGCCGTCCCTTGCACGCACTACCCTTCCGTGCATCATAGTTTATGGAGCAAGCGAGTCTCTTGAGCTCCCTATCCTTCTTCATTGCTGATCTAGCAAGTAAAGGTTGGCCTGATTTTATTGCGATGAGAAGAGCTTGCAACTGATCCTCATAGCCTTCACAAGACATCCCTAAACATAGACTCATATCTTTAACCTTCTGGAAAATCCAATCTACATGTGGGTCAGCTGTAGATGCTGTTGGTGGCAATGAACATAGAGGACTTGGCGTATCCCCAGGTTCATACAGATCAGTTGCAGATGAGACTGCCCCAAATTCCTTGCATACCAACTACAGATCAGATCCGTACGGTGGCCCTTCATCCGAAGTACTCCCATCTATAGAGGATTTGTCCACCTCTTCCAACTCAGTTTCCAGTATCCTAGAGTGTGTCTCAGAGGAGCCTAAAGGCTGTTGAGGGGCATCGTTAATATCTTCCACGTTTGGCCCCAACGGGAAGGAAATGAAGTCCAGATGCGTGGCCTCTACAGGGGGAAATGGCACGAAAGGCTCGGAGGAAGCAACCACCATGTTTTTCGATGGTTTCTGTGCCGGAAAAGAGATCGGGGAAGACGTCGGTAGTGCTTGTGACGGCGGGTCGCAGTTTGTCAAAGAGACAGCGGACGGGATGATGGGTTGCAGAGAATCCCGTGGGTTTCCACCCAAAACAGAGGCCACCACCATGTTCATCGGTGGTTTCTGAGCCGGAAACGTGATCGGGGTAGTCGCCGGCGGTGTCTGTGCCGGTGGATCGCAGTTTTCCGAAAGAGTTGCAGCGGGATGATGGGTTGCAGTGGATCTCGTGGGTTTCCACCCAAAACGGAGGCAACCACCGTGCTCGCCGGTGGTTTTTGGGCCGGAATGGTGATCGGGGAAGTCGCCGGCGAAGTCTGTGCCGGCAGGTCACGATATACCGAGTTACCAACGAGTTTACCTGCGGATGGGTTAATGAGTACCCGTGGGTTTGCACCGGTGGATGGGCCAGGGTTCACAGGTTGATGGGTCGGGAAAGGAGAGAGAAAAAATTGATTATAAATATTATAAAGTTAAAAAGTTGTTTGAATATAATTTTTTGTTTTGAAAATTGAAAAAGTAGTCTTTTTTTTTTTTGGTGTGTGTGTGTGTGTTTTGTTTGGGAGTTTTGAACAATTGTAATAATTAGATGAAAAAATTGAAGATTTGAAATTGAAAGTGTTTTGTGTTGAGTGATGTTTGGGAATGAAATATCTGAGAATACTTGATAACAGTTGTGTTGCCAAATGGGCCCTAGGTGATATAATTCCTTGTCATTTTCGATACGATTCCGTTTTAACTTCAGTTTCTTTGTGTGTATATGTGTGTCTTTGCATTTTTTGGGGGTATTAGTTTTCAATTATCTAAACCAAGTGGCATCTTCACCCCTCATAAGCAGGGTTGGAAGCTGCGCCCTTGGGTTTAAATTAAACGATTGCATATGGGCATGCATATTATATTTACTTACCAACAGAAAAGGGTTAAGAAAAGGGTACCGCCATGTCATTTGAAATCTCATTTTACTGGATCTAATATCTTTGTTACCATGAATTTACTTGTTTCCTTTGCATTATTTTTCTCTTTCCATGTTTGGCATTTGTGTGGAACACTTTTCTTTTATCAGTTGCTTGTTCAGGTGTCTATGTTCCATTTATGGGTGCAAAGTCGCTGGCTTGGTATCAGTTAGTAATCAGATATTTGCATATCTATGAGAAAATTAAGTACATTATGCTTCCTTGCGACTTCTATAGCGACCTAGATAGGTCTTATCTTTTGTATACCATCTTGTGTACTTGGGCCATGCCTATTATTATTAATACTACCGTTTTTACTTATAAAAAAAAAAAAAAATTAAGTACTTTATGCTTTGTTTCAATTTTCTGCTGTCAATACGTGAAACTATTTTGCAACTGCAATCTCTATTGTTATTTGCAGGAGGAAGTAGTTTTGGCTGTCTGGAGAATGCAGGTGCTGCTGGGACTTTGTATGATGCTCTTCTCCGGAGCCTTATTGTCAACAATCATAACATATCAACAAATACGGAGACACTTCTTTTGGAGTTTCCCAATTTACCTCTTTGGACTAATGTTTATATTCAAAATAATGCCAGGGCTACCGTTCCATTGCTTTGGAGTCGTGTCCAGGTTTGTGAAACTCAGATTGTTAATTTATCCTGGTAGAGCCTTTCTTCAGTTATAACTTGCTCTTACTTTTTAGCCAACATATATGTACGAATTAAAATCGACTCCAGTAATTATTGTTATAAATGACATACTAATAATAAACATAACAAATAATTGTTTTTTATACGTTAAATAAGATTTTATAAACATTAAAAATATACTAATAGTGACTTATCACTTAAATAAGTGTGTGCATTTGTATACTTGTAGTGTACTTGGGCTATGCCTATCTTTATATCAATGAAATAACTTATTACTTGTCAAAAAAACTAATAGTGACTTATCAAAAAAAATAAAAATATACTAATAGTAAACATAAAAATAGTAGCAAATATAATAAAATTATATATTCAGTTTATTTAACCAGTTAAGATTTAATCTAATACTGTGGGATTGCTATCTACGTGGTGCTTCGCTAACATGTTGCACACGTAAGCTACTAGTAATGCATTCTACGGAGTTTTGTCACAATCTTACATGATTTTTGACGCTTATTGCAGTTTTTGTTATTATTTAGATCTTTGCATCTTGGCATGTTCAATTTTAACTCTCTACCATCATTGTAATGAGCCTATTGCATTCAGTCTTTCGCTGCGAGTGCGGTTTTTTAGATTTTATATATCGATTTGATATTTATAATCAAGATCACAAAATTTGTAAAATTGTATAAAAAAAATTGTAGAATTATTTACTTATAAAAAATAATCAAGATCACAAAATTTTCGTTATATTGTTATGGAGCCCTTGAGAATATTTTGAATATATAATGTTTTTCATCAACTATAAATTTCAAAGTATGGGCATTGAGATCAAGGAGATTGTGGGATCAAAGTGGACGTTCCTGATTTCCATTGCCATCCGCATCTGAGGATTTTCTTAAAGAGAAAAGCTTCAAACTGGATTTGGTGCGAAATGTTATTTTACACCCTTCATTAAAAAACTGACATGTAAGTGGTCTACGTTTATTTACGGTGGAACCTTTCGCTCTCTCTTTTTTCCTAAAGCCACTCTGATGTCACTCTTTCTCCACCCTAGCTCTTGTCTCCCTTACCATCAGCCATCTGTCTCTCATCTCAAACCCGTCACTTCCCTTTCCATACTAGATTTTATTCCACACGTCTGATCTCCCAATTTCTTCTTCCTTGATGGGGCTTGAAGTGTGAAAATAAAGGAAAACTTTCTGGCTACTCAATCTATCAGGACCATTTTCTTGTAGAGCTGCTTTAACATTATCCATGGAGAACACCAGCTAGTGAACTCATAAAAATTAATTGCATTAGTAAGGGTTCTATGACAGTTTATACAGAATCAAAATTTAACAGAAAACCTTGATTATTGAGAAGATCTTAACCCAAATAGCCCTTTTCTAACTAAATAACATTTCAAATCCAGGCAACCAATAGTATAATAATATATTGCGTAAACTGCTTCACCCAATAACGAATTTGTTAGAGACCCTTTTTCTGCTTAGTTTTCAAATAGAGATGAAGATTTGGACAGACACTAAACAAGTCTCATTCTCAGTAAAATACATTCTGGTTACACTTGATGAATAAGAAGAACGAAAGCAATAAAAGAAAATTGCAAACGTGAAGAGATGTAAAGCTTTTACTTGCTCAGCTTTGGGCGATAAGGCTGGAGGTGCGAATCGATAAACAGAGATGATGTTTTATAGATGCGAATGCCTGAGATAATCAAAGCTATTCCACAAATCTCTCCTAATTTCTCTCTCGCTCTGGGTTTCTGTGTGTTTGCCCTTCTGAGGAGTGTGAGAGAGAGGAGAGAAGAGAGAAGATCTTACCTTCGTTTTGAGAGATAGAGAGAGAGAGAGAATTGCATTACATTTGTTTATGTGTATCTGGTTCTATCATTCACTTCTTAGATTGCCTACGTGTCACTCTTCTATTCAAGGGTGTAAATTCTATATGCACAGGGCGTCTGGTCTCTAGCGCCTCTCTTTCTTAAATGGTTAAACATCTTTTCAGTGTTTTCTCCAGCTGTTATTTTCCTGAAGAAATACAGTTTGGTTAACTGTATATCGTTTCAGGAAATGCAATTATGTTCCATATCTGGATTTAAATTGGTGAACTCCTGCTGATGCACTTTTCAGGTTCAAGGACAGATTAGTCTGTTGCGTGGTGGAGTGTTGAGCTTTGGGCTTGCACATTATGCTTCATCTGAGTTTGAGTTATTGGCAGAAGAACTGTTGATGAGTGATTCTGTGATTAAGGTGACAATTTAAAGTCTTTTTTCTGTGGTATTACCTAAGATCTCATGCATATAGGTGTACTTGTTCTACTGATCTAGAGAACTTGTATATGCTTGCTTGTATTGCTCATACTTGTTATTCTGCCAAAAAAATTTCAGATGATATCTGCCAATTTTACAACATTATTCCTTGTCTTGATAATGACCTATTAGCAAACGCATGGCTGGATCATTCTTTACTAGTATCATCTATCTGCTTTTATTCTCCCTGCCCTGGTTGTGCTACACACACGGCTTGCTTTCTGATCTCACCCTATTTGATGCGGTTTGATGTTAAATGTTTAAAATTTGCTAATGTGTGTGTTATGATACTGGGTTTGTTTAACTTAAGGTGTATGGGGCTCTACGCATGTCTGTGAAAATATTCTTGATGTGGAATTCCACAATGTTCATAGACGGTGGCGATGATGCAACACTGGCCACATCTTTGCTCGAGGCTAGTAATTTAATCGTTCTCAAGGTGTGTCACTGTCTATTATTTGGATTTTCAAAGCATATTACTCGTCGTGCATTTAAAATGTGAATTTTCTGTTTTTGCATAACAGGAATCGTCTGTCATACATTCTAATGCAAATCTAGGAGTTCATGGACAAGGTCTGCTGAATTTATCAGGACGAGGGGATCGGATTGAAGCACAACGACTGGTTCTATCGCTATTTTACAGTATTCATGTAAGTGGCTCTTCCGTTAAAACATTTATTGAGATCCACATAATGAAAGACTGAAATTCTGAATAACCTCCATATGAAGCTAATATATTTCTTCACTTGCAAGTTTCTAGAAAACAGTTTAACAGCCCATAACAAACAAATTTTAACAGCCATCCAGTCGAAGCAATGTATGCTGTTCAAGCTCTAATATTAGTCAAGTTTCAAAACCACTGTTCATGATAATGGTGTACTTGGGTTGAACCGCGTGCTCTTTTATGAAATTTGCCATTTATATAAATGAAATTAATGAAACCTGTTCAAAGATCCCTGAGTTATAGTAGAGGATTATACATGCCCTTACCTTGGGACTTGATTTATATAATTATCAATAAAGTTCTCTCTCTCTCTCTCTCTCTCTCTCTATATATATATATATATATATATTTATTTTTATTTTATTTTATTACCTTGAAGGTTGGACCTGGATCTGGTTTGCGTGGTCCCTTAGAGAATGCAACAACTGATGCTGTGTAAGTATGAATCTAGGTGTATCATCACTTGCTTGAACTTTTCTAATGCTTTATGTTTTAGCAAACCTTTAAGATCCTATTTTAATCTCTATAGGGTACCGAGACTCCATTGTGAAAACCAAGATTGTCCTGTTGAACTGCTTCAACCCCCCGAAGACTGCAATATGAACTCATCATTGTCCTTCACTCTTCAGGTGCTTTTTGTGCCGAGCTGCCAAAATGATATAATTGAATTAGTCATCAGGATATTTAGCAGCTTTGTCAATTTTCTTTTTTCAGATCTGTCGAGTTGAGGATATATCTGTTGAAGGCCTGATAAAAGGATCTGTTGTTCATTTCCATAGAGCAAGAACTATTAATGTGCAGTCTTCTGGAACGATTAGTGCATCTGGGATTGGTACTCTTTCTACTTACCAGTGATTTTATAATGACCATGAGTAACTTAGTAGTTATGCTCTCTTCACTTTGCTTCAGTCTCTCCCTCTTAACTCTTTTGAACAAAAGAGTTTTGCTACTTAACAAGCCAATGTGTCAACAGACTTCTTGTGGGACCCATTATAGTTATAAAAAAGTTAAAAACCCATTACTTTTTCATCATTGTGGGACTGACTTCAGTAGTGTGGTGGGTGTGTCAAAAAAGTCTTGCAAATAGATGTTTTATGAACAAAATGACCACAAACACCTGGTATGACATACACACTCATCACAGTTTCAAGCGGTCTGTTGAATTTCCTATGATTGATTAAGAAAACAAAAGGGAACCTTATTTTGATTTATTCATAAAAATTTAACTCCGTGGAATTCAGGTTCGAGTTTTTTTTTTTTTTTTTTTTTTTCTCCAGGCTGCACAGGTGGTGTGGGCAGAGGACATGTTCTGAGCAATGGTATTGGCAGTGGTGGTGGGCATGGTGGTAAAGGTGGGGCGGGTTGCCACGATGGTCATTGTGTTGAGGGTGGTATCACATATGGTAATGCAGATTGGCCTTGTGAACTTGGTAGTGGAAGTGGAGATGAGAGCTCAGCTGGTTCAACTGCAGGTGGTGGTGTCATAGGTAAGCTTATATTTTGGGTCAATTCAACGTGTTAACACTTGCTATTAAATGGTGTGAGACGTTGATAAAGAACTTCATTATATCTGCAACAATCGAAGATGTTTTCTCCAACATGTATTATATGAAAAATAGTGATGATTCTATGTAGCCAAAATTGCAGTGTAGTTGAGGTGGCCCCATTCATTCGTGGGCATACTTTCTTATGTTTACTTTTTTGTTTCAACTAGCTTTTGCCTTGGGCTGAATTGGATATAATTGTGAAGGCACACTCTTTAAATGTGTAGCTCCTAATGGTCTAGTTACATATTCATATTGACAAGAGGCAGGCTCTGGGTTACTAAGAATGTCTTTTTTCCTCTTTAGCAGTTTTTAATCTTGTTGTTTAACTTTAGGGTTGTGCTCCTTTTTGGACATATTTAATGCTTTGTATTACTTAATGTAAAAATGATTTAATGATTACCTGCTACTACTAAATGGAGAATGGCTCTTGTAAAAAAATTAAATGATGGATGGCTCTGTTCAGTTATATACAACCTTTATTGAATTGATTCCTGCTATGCCTTTAATGCTTACTCTCCATGTTCATGCATTACACTGCAGTAATGGGTTCATTGGAGCATCCTTTATCAAGTTTGTCCATTGAAGGCTCGGTGATTGCAGATGGAGAAAGTTTTAAAGGAACAAGGGGAAAGGTAAATTTTGCTATTGCAAATGGTTCAAATGGAGGCCCTGGAGGAGGGTCTGGTGGAACAATACTTATGTTTTTGCATACACTAGAACTTGATGAGTCTGCTATTCTTTCGAGTGTTGGAGGGTCTGGTGGTCCCATTGGGGGTGGAGGAGGTGGGGGTGGAAGGATTCACTTTCATTGGTCTGAGATTCCTACTGGAGATGTATACCAGCCCATTGCTACCGTGAAAGGTAGCATCCATGCAAGGTTGGTAGATATTCTTTGCTTTTTTTTTTTTTATAAAGTAAGATGAGTTTTATTGATGATCAATAATAGATATATATTTTTAAATATTCGTGGATATTTATATTCATTGATGCATATTTATCTATATGCCTCCAATTCTCTGTTTTTTTAATTCTTTCTATGTTGTGAAAAGACAGAATTTGCCGTTTCATAATGAACTTGCTTATATAATTTTAATGGGCTTTATATGAATTTCTTGTCTCTCTCTCTTTCTGGATAGGTCCCTCTTATGTATACTACTTGTGTACTTGCGGTGCGGAATTTTTAAAGTTTTCTAAGAGATGCAGTCTGTATACATTACTTCAGTTTATAATATTGTCACTATGGTTAGCTAGTCTTCTACTTTTTTTTTCCTTTTTTGTTTTTTTTTTTATCGGTTTGGAGGGGGGTTTCTTTTGAGGTAATGTGCAGCTGATGTTCCCATTGGTTCTGTATCTTTTGATCTTTCTTGTCACATTTTGATGTTTTCTGTTAAATGTTATAGGGGAGGGGTTGGTAGAGATGAAGGTCGCGGTGGAGAAAATGGGACGGTGACCAGTAAAGCTTGCCCTAAAGGACTCTATGGTATTTTTTGTGAGGTGCATTTCTCAGTTCTATGATATTGAGATGTCATTTATTTCTTTTGTGCTTGTGAACCGTTGTTTGGTTGGCATATCTAAACTTGAGATTTTGTCTGCACGCTGATTTCTTTCTTTCATCTGTTTTATCTTTACATTGCTTCCAGTTTGTGGGATACATTTTACATTCATGAATTGTTCAAGATTGCAACTAGCTATGTTAGTAGATAATGATGAAAACTATGGGGTGCTAGTTATTATTTCAATGTGATGGGGTAGGTTCCTCCATCTAATTTTTATTTACTGGATGGAGGAACCTCCTCATGGATCATATTTATTTCAATCTTGCAGATTTTGACACACTTGTGTTTTGCATTCTTTGTTTATCTTCAGGAATGCCCCGCCGGCACATATAAGAATGTTACTGGATCTGATAGAGCACTTTGTCAACATTGTCCTGATCAAGAGCTTCCCCATCGTGCCGTTTACATTGCTGTCCGAGGTACTTCTATGTTAATGGTGGCTAATTTATTTTAAATAAAAGATGGTAAGAGCCTTGGTCTTGGTGGCATACTCCGTCTAAGGTTTGAACCCTTGGGTGCAAACAATTCTAAGGGCCATTTTACCAAGGGGATTTTCCCTTGAATTTCCCGAAGTGCACTTGCGGGAAAGTTCTTGCCAAGGGCCTGTGCATCCCGGAATTAGTTGGGACTTTTTTTTTTAAGAAAAAAGAGTATATATTAAAACTTCACTCTTGGTGGAGGAAAGCCGTGGTTATGCAAAAAGAAAAACCACCTTGAAAAGGACAAGGTACATATATGCACACTAGACTATGTTGGCAAAATTCATTTACAACTTAAACAAGGAAGTCCCGTCTAGCCTAAATGCTCCTTTCACCCCCTGGGGCAGGTCTCGCTGTTGTAGTATCTCCAAGCTAAATCCCTGAGCCCCTATCTTAGCCAGGTTGTCCGCGCCTTAATTCACTTCCCTGTATATATGCTGAACTTTTACTTCCATCCCCAAAGCTATCAGGCTCTCTGCCAAACACTTAATTTTAATGCAAACCACCTTACCTGAATCCGCTTTACCCTCCATGTGTGCACGGCATCTTCTGATCCAAAGGAACCAATGAATAACTGATGGAAGGAGGCCAATGAGCAAAGAACCTGGCCTTTCAAAACCACCATGCAATATTCTGTGTCCAATTCTGGTACGGGCCCCTCCGCATCCCCAAAGCCTTTTCAAAGAAACTCCACACAGACCTAGCCACTTCACCCTCAAGCAAGACATGGTCCAGAATATCTACAGAAGGAGGAGCAACAATCACACTTGGAGTCCAGTGCATTTTCTGAATGTTAAAGTCTAGAGGGAGGCCCTTGTGGAAGCTTTTCCACCTAAAAACTGCCATTTTTCACGGTGTCAGCTTATGCCAAATCCATTTACCCGACCAAGTCTGCTGACCTCTATTTCTAAGTACCTGCCAGGCCGATTTAGTTGGAATATCTCATTAGCCTCTGGTTTCCATATGGGGATGTCTGGTCCCATTCTCATTGGGGGTTGTTTGTCTAGAATATGCCTTCTAAGCTCATCTCCCAAGAGTTGAATCAGAAGTTGCACATTCCAACTGACTTTTGTTTGGTTCACCAAATCAGCCACCACACCATTTGGGAGTCCCTTCACCTCTGTCAACTCTTCTATGGCCCCTAGCCCCGACCAGTCATCATGCCAAATGGAGACTTGTCCTTCCTTTAATCGCCATCCTGTATTGCTAATGACCACCGGAATGAGTGGCCTAATTGCCTTCCAAGCGGATGAGTCATGGTGAGTAGGTTTAATTTGAGCTGGATGCCCACTCAACGAATATTTCCCACGAACAACTTGGTCCAAAGAGAATTACCATAGATAAACTTCTACGCAAATTTCATGTGCAATGCCTTCTTCACCTCTTCTATGTCTCTTACACCTAGTCCCCCTTCTGCAGTAGGTTTGCAAGCCTTAGACCATGCCACCCGTTTTTTCTTCCTTCTTCCTTCACTACTTCCCCAGAAGAAAAGAATAGATTTCTAAGCATGGCGTGTGACATACTTTGTTCTGGACACCTGTTGGCAAATCAAAAAATTATTTTAAATAAAAAAGGTCAAAAAAGCATATTTCCCTTTGAGATATTGCGAGTTTTTATTGTTGTGTTCTTTTTAACTTGTACAGGAACTATTTCTTGCTTCTAGTTCCATTTGCTTTATATCTTTATTGTTTCTTATTTTCTACAGTAATCACACCCAAAGTTTTTTGGAAGTATTGGTAACCTAATTATGCACTCACAACTTGTCCTCTTTAACAGGAGGTATAGCTGAAACTCCTTGTCCTTATAGATGCATCTCAGACAGATATCACATGCCACACTGTTATACGGCTCTTGAAGAGTTGATTTATACATTTGGTGGACCTTGGTTATTTGGTCTTTTTCTTATGGGTCTCCTCATTCTGTTAGCACTGGTGCTTAGTGTTGCGAGAATGAAATTTTTTGGGGTTGATGAATCACCAGGACCGGCTCCCACTCAACATGGCTCTCAAATAGATCACTCCTTCCCTTTTCTAGAGTCTCTGAATGAGGTGTTCCTCTAAAAGTTCTCGTGTCATATTTTTTTGGTCGTACTGATAAGTCTGTTACATACTGGTTTCATAGCCTTTCTTTGCTGTCTCTCTCTCCACCCTTGACATTGGAGGTTAACATTGTGATATTTGTATCCTAGGTTCTGGAAACAAACAGAGCTGAAGAGTCCCAGAGTCATGTGCATCGAATGTATTTCATGGGTCCAAATACTTTCAGTGAACCTTGGCATCTCCCTCACAGACCTCCAGTACAAATAAAAGAGATTGTGTAAGATTATCTCTTGGTTAGTTTAATTATATTTGAGATTGAAGGATTTCTCCCTATTCCCATTGATCTGTCAGATACGAAAGGATTTCTCCCTAATCCATTTTATCTGGCAGATATGAGGGTGCATTCAATGCGTTTGTGGATGAGATTAATGCTATAGCTGCATATGAATGGTGGGAGGGAGCAATATACAACATTCTTTCTGTCCTTGCATATCCCCTTGCATGGTCATGGCAACATTGGCGTCGGAGATTGAAATTGCAGCGCCTGCGTGAATTCGTTAGATCAGAGTATGATCATGCTTGCTTACGTTCTTGCCGTTCACGTGCTCTCTATGAAGGGATTAAGGTATTTTTTGCATAAATACATTGTATGTATTGCTTTTTTAAAGAAAGACATGAGATGTAGGAATAGATTTTGGAGATTTTGTACTTTTTGGTGAGTCCCTCCTGCCTCCTCCTTGGAAGAGAGGTCCTGATTTACTACTGCTATAGGATCAGTGAAGTTTAGTTTTTCTCTCTCTTTTGGGCATGTAATTGATGGAAAGAAGTGAAAAAGGAAGAACTCCCTATAAAAAAAAATGGTTGTATTCGTGTATATTATGAGATGCATATAGCCTGTCAAATTTCTTGTACCATTATTTTTTTCATACTAGAAGGGAGAAATGTTTGGGAGAACTTTTTGTTTTTGATACGTAATCAAGAAATCTTATTCATAGAAGTAGGCTAAACCCAAGTACATAGGGTATATACATGAGAAAAAACCTAATTAGAGTTTACAATCGTAAAAAGAAGGTCATGGACATTTAGCCCATTACAAACAATATAGGCCCCGCCCATAAGAACAAAGTTTTAAAAGAGAGAGCTTCAAGCTCAACCAATTTTCTCTCACGATCTTTGAAGCTTCTGTCATTTCTCTCCCGCCAAATGCACCATCAGAGTTGCCTCGAAGGCCTCTCCAACTTGCAAGGAAATCCACCAGTCTAAGAGGCATGACCCATAACAATCCAGTTCTCATGATAAAATCATCCCACATGGTCCTGACCACCTTGCAGTGTAAAAACAAATGATCTACTGATTCACCATTCTTCTTACACATATAACACCAGTCCAACACCATTACCTGATGTTCCTCAAGTTATCTATGGTGAGGATCTTGTCCAGAGATGCTGTCCATATGAAAAAAGCTGCTTTTGAAGGAGCTTTCGTCTGCCATATGCTCTTCCAAGGCAACATAGTCATTCTAGGGCTCGTTAGAACTTGGTAAAACGATCTGACTGTGAATTTACCTTTTCTTGGAGGGACTCCAGCTCATCTTATCTGTGGTACCTTCTGTCGTGCTTATGGAATACAATGCCTCATTGTATACTTACACATACAATGCCTCATCTGTGGTACCTTCTGTCATGTTTGGGAGAACTTATAATAGTGTGCAGCTCTATATTTAGTTCCACAATCAGAAGTAATTTATTGACTTTAGATTGTATATTTGGTAGCTTTGTTTATCGTTGTCAATGGCTAATGTTCTCATTCTTTTATACATTTACAATGGCTATTTCTATTTTTGTTCTCATACATTTTTACTTCTTGTATAGTGTTTTTTGGGTTTAGAATTATTTGTTGTGAATAGGCACGTTTATATCTTGATAGATGGCGCCCTATATTTGGCTTATTGTTCAGCCAGCAGTTTTTATTTTTTTTTTAAATTTTGTTATCTTTTTTTCTCTCTGTGTAATCCACTGAAAATCTAAAATTCCCGACAATGCAGAAAGTTTTAAGCATGTGTATATTCTCCTGTATTAATTCAGGTAGCTGCTACTTCTGATTTAATGCTAGCATACGTGGATTTCTTCCTTGGTGGGGATGAAAAGAGAACTGATCTTCCTCCTCGCTTGCATCAAAGACTTCCAATATCATTACCTTTTGGAGGCGATGGAAGTTACATGGCTCCTTTCTCACTACACAGCGATAACATTCTCACGAGTCTTATGAGCCAGGTTTGTTAGTCGATACATAGAAACTTGGTGTAAAAAAAATTGATTAATTTTGCAAAAAAAAAAAAGGGCAACAGACACGTGCAAAATTTGCTAAATGCATGTTTTTGGCTTGCAGTCAGTCCCACCTACCACATGGTATCGATTAGTGGCTGGTTTGAACGCACAATTGCGCTTAGTTCGTCGTGGATGGATAAGAGTAACATTTCGACCTGTTCTCAGATGGCTTGAAACTCATGCCAATCCTGCATTGAGGAGCCATGGCATTCGTGTTGATCTTGCTTGGTTTCAAGCTACAGCTTGTGGCTATTTCCAGTATGGACTTTTGGTGCATGCCGTTGAAGAAGAAAATGATTCTGCTCCATTTGGAAACCTTGGTGGTGCTATTCAAACTGAGCAACATTCACGGTAATGGCCTGCTGCGATTTGAGTGATAAAGTACATTTTAACCAAAATTTTGCACCTTTGATTTTGTCAACTCCATGCTCATACAATTCGACTTGTGAGAATTGGTAGTTCTGCAGTGTAAATTCTTGCGGAAATTTGGTGGGTGTCAATTTTACATTGTGGTTCCGTGGATGAGATGGATGGATGTAAAAGAAATAAAATTCACAAAGTTTTATCGAAGTTGAGTTGACACTTGTGCACATTGCACGGTACAGACCCACAAATTTGCACTCAGTCACATCAGCAAGAAACAAGGGTATGCACATAGCATCAGTTATAGAACTCCAGTCTTATGTTGTGGGTTTTTGACATGAAAGATAATGTAAATTGGTGTTCAGCGCTCTCTTGTCCATGCTTCATGACACGTATGTAGATGCATATAATGGTGATTAAATCGAATTTGACGTGGTTTCCTCTCTCCATTGGTTAACAGTCTGAAAAGCACTTACAGGGAAAATGCATCCAGTCATCTCAGAGAAGAATCGCACTTAAACCGTGCACACAGAACCAGGGAAAGTTTAATGAGACGGAAAAGGACGTATGGCATCATTATAGACTCTAACAGCTTACAAGTAGTTGAGGAAAGGAGAGAGATATCTTATCTTCTCTCTTTTATGCTTCATAATACTAAACCTGTTGGCCACCAGGTATATAACTCATACTTGAGTGGATTATTGCATTTTTTTTGGTTCAAGTTTATTTTGATTTCCTCTCTCTCAACAATTTTCTTTTTCTTTTTTGATGTAATTACAGGATCTCGTTGGCTTGGTTATCTCTATGCTACTTTTAGGAGATTTTAGCCTAGTACTGCTTACTTTGCTCCAATTGTATTCATATTCACTGGGAGATGTCTTTCTGGTTTTGTTTGTTCTACCTCTCGGTGTTCTCCTCCCATTTCCTGCTGGAATCAATGCTCTATTCAGTCAGGGACCTAGGCGATCTGCAGGCCTTGCACGAGTCTATGCATTGTGGAATATTACGTCCTTGATTAATGTTGTAAGTTGCACTATCAAGCTTTTAAGATTCAGGTTGAGTGGTGGTACATAATTCTTTATCCAGCCTCTGCTTTGAAACTCTTCCTTCATATGAGGAACATGTAGGCATCGAGGAGCTTACTTTGTGCTCGTTTGGTGGGTGAAAGAAAGTACTAGAACATAAATCTTAAAACCCTTGGTGTAGGTTTGGTTGTTATAATTGTTTGGAAATGACTGATTATTCAATTTTCAGTTGTGTTCTCAGATAGCCGAATGGATGATGACGTATATATATTTATAAATGTAACAACATTTGTACATTTTTGGATTAACAAATTGAAACATTACCTTGTGATCTTTCAGGTGGTTGCATTTCTTTGTGGATATGTCCACTATAGCACTCGATCATCACCTAGTAGAAAACAACCCAACTTTCAGCCATGGAATATTAGCATGTGAGAGATTCTATGTAGCTTGGAAAAAATTTATTTTACTGTCTGTTTATGAAGTTATGGCATTTTGACAAAGCACCCAACTAACAGTGACTATTTTCATGGTGGTGGTGGGTTCAGGGATGAAAGTGAATGGTGGATTTTTCCGGCTGGACTGGTTTTATGTAAATTATTGCAATCCCGACTTATCAATTGGCATGTGGCAAATCTGGAGATCCAAGACCGTTCATTGTATAGCAACGATTTTGAACTGTTCTGGCGGTCATAATTATAGTTTTTAAAGGTGGCGTTTCCGCATTAACATGTTTTTTTTTGTCGTCGGCATGTTTTTTTAGAGTCGGTGAACGATTGACATATAGATTAGAGTCCTTGAGAAAGAAAAAGAAAAAGAAAATAGAGAGAGAGAGAGAGAGAGAGAGAGAGAGAGAGAGAGAGAGATTATTGTAATCCCTTTTGAACAAACAAAGCGAGCATACATGTGAAATTATTTAGTGCAGTCTTTATTCCTACAGGGAAAAATCTAGTGCAGTGTACCCATCTGAGTTTCTCTTCTATTTTTCTTATATTTTCTCGTATCACAATGTGTTTATTCTTACTGGTCTCGAGTATGCACTTCATACGTTTAATGGATTCAAAAACCAAAATGGGAAACATCAGAGCCAAAAATTGAAACCACAAAAGAGAAAATTGTCATTTTCTACTGTCACATGGTGGGCTTTCCTTCGCCGAATGAGTAGTGAATTTGAAAGGAGACAAGTTGCCTAAACAACGTCACTTCTTGTTCAAGCTATTTCCAACGCTCCTTTCAACGGAAGCTGGGGCTCTGCTTTCGTCTTTTTAAAGAAAAAGGGAAATTACAGAAATCTACATATAAGAGATTTCGGACTAACCCATTCATTTTCTCCAAGATCCCTCAATACCAACAACGATGGGACTATTTCTTTTTCTTTTACTAACAACGCCATCATATTTTTGTTCTATAACATTTAAATGTAATGGATGCGGATGGTTTCCACAACAATCACTTGGGCTGGCTTGCAGTTCACCGAGAATGAAGTCTTAACTTCTGTCTGAATCTCCTGCTTCGCGCTCTATCGAACTGTTCCGCTCTAAAACAGCATTTTTACATTGATGCAGTTGTGGAGCTGAAAATAATCCCCTTTGACTCTCGCCTGAAGTTGTAAGTGGATTCAAACAAGCTCTGCCATCACCTTCACACAAGGGGGTGGATGCCACAGGGGTCAATGGAGATGCTTCCACATCACTTCCTCCACCATGTCGCGCTCCATCTTTCCCTGCACCTGCAATGAACAAAGCATTGCTCATCTATTTTCATGTTTAAAAACTGCCATAAAAAAAAAAAATGTTCGGAGAGAGCCAGAGAGAAACAATATCCTCGGGGGAAAAAAAATTAAAAAATTAAAAATAGAACTCTAGTATCTTTGCTGTTTGCCCTGAACCACGCATCCAGAAAAGAAAAGAAAAAACTGAAAACGATTTTTGCAAGTAACGAGAGAAAAACAGAAAAAGGATAAAGGAAGAAGAGTGACAACCTGTATGAGTAGTTGTCGTACTAGGTATATTTATAGGTGCGGACGACATTCCAGTTCCTTTTTTCATTTTTGACTGCAAGACATAACCACAATCCCAGGGTATATCAATCAACTCAACTTTGCCATCTGTTTTTCTGTGGATGTGATGAGAATAACACGTGCTCTTGTGTGCATTAACAGAAAAAGTGTATTCTAAGATGACAGGAGATAGAATAAAAACATGTTTTACATTATGAATGACGGTCCCCCATGCTTCACTGGGAGGAAAACTGTGGTCTAAAAATTTCCATGGAACTGGGAGTAATCTCAAAACTAATGCTTGTTTTTTGGGGCATGCAGAAAAGAAAAAAGAACACTTGAGAGAACATGTTAGTATACATACCTTCGCATTTTCTTCACAATACTTCACAACCCCTGCAATGTTTGCACAGCGACCATGCAATAGTGTGTAGGCCCACAAGAGAAGCTTCCTTGGAATGCTCAGATCAAGTGTTTCAACCCCATCCATGCTTGGCTGAAATTGTGTTCCTGCTACAAACCGAGATGGCACCAAATATAGATTGACACCAGATGGGAGCATTACACAGGAGCTCTCCCGATAAAAGTTGTAAGAAGATCTAAGCAAAGCAATTGCAGTCTCCAAATCATCATCTGAAGCTTTTTTAATCATTAAATTCTTGATCTTACACACAACTGAATGCCATTTTGTTTCAAGATTTTTTAATTGAATTGAGTCTTCAAATACCGAATTCCAAAAATCATTCATCTGCAGATCAACATAAAGCAGATTGCTGCTTTCCAACCATGCATCTGATGTATTCATGATGACTGGATTATCACTTGAAATTTCAGATGGTAAGGGAGTGATCACTGCCAAGCCTATTATAAGGGATCTACACCATGCAACAGAAGCATGCCGACAAACTTTTGCACAGTTGCTATTGGACAACTTTGGATTCTTAAAACGCTTTCGAATCTTCTCATTTATTGCTTCAATCGTTTCCAGCTTGCCATTTCTCTCTAATGAAACAATGTGTTCATGGAGATATCTGCACAAATGGGGATATTTGCAGTTCATCATGAAAATCATCATTTCCAATTTAATATGCCAAACACATGCAACTCTTAAGAAAACGCTTAAGTTTCCAGAATTGATAATTTGGAATGATGAACAAGTTGTGAAGTGTTACATCTTTTGGGGGGGGGAACACCATGCAAACTTCGTCAATGTTTTACAAAGAAAATCATAAAATCTGGTCAATGCAAAAATACCCATATAAGCGGCTCTCTGATATTTCTATGCTCTTAATCTCAGGCAGACCACATATTTCTGGCCATAAGTTCCCCTGTTCCATGAACAAAGCAAACAATTTCTCCAGAACATGCTCTGAACCACTTGCAGTACCTGAGCCAACAGTCTCGGCTTGATGCATGGATGAAATTAAGGCTTTAATGTACCTTCCAAGTGCCACCGGGACAAGATCTTCAATGCACAATGAGAACTGGGTTTACATTGGAAGTCAGAGACCATTAGAAATGGGTAGAAAACAAAATCAAATATCAAACAGTTTTAAGACCAGTTCAATGAGATGCAGTATTGACATATGTGATGCCACGTCACTATATTAAAAATGAAATATGAAATGGTCTTAACAAAGTACGAATTTTCTGAAAAATGAGAGGATGAACAGAGATTAAAAGAGTCCCAAATTCTATCACAACCCCCAAAAGGGGAAAAAAAAGGAAATCAATGAGGGATTTATCATGGAGAAAATAGCCATTATCTACTTGACCTTCTGGCAGTCAACGGAATCATTAACTTTCTTTTTTCTTCCATGGAACCAACTGAAGCATAAAGGAATTCAAAATTCTACTTATCATCAACCTATGTTCATCATCTAATGTAGTTAGCAAGGCTCTTCTTAAATGTCATGAGGAAACTTAAGGATGTAGGTGAGATTGTTACCCTCTTATCTGCCCGAAGAGATACATATGCTCGGTCAAGGGTACATATGTCTCCAGTCTCCTCCAACAATTTCAAATAGAAAAGCATGTACTTCCGAATGCAAGTAATAAATTTTCGAGAACTCTCTGGTAAGTTGACTTCAAGTACCTTTTTGCTCCCAGCAAAACCTGGAGCTTTTCGCCTGATATTGATAGCAACATATGGTTAATTGCTACTTACTCCATAAGGTAGTTCAAAAGCTAATTAACAGCATAGACTTCCAAATGAACTAGGAAATGCTGAAAAGGAATTACCAGACACCACATAAAAATGAAATAACTCAGTTTTCTTTCCCACTGTATTTGAGCCCTTTTATCCTTCGTTTTACCAATAACGTTTGAAATGAGAAACCATAGGAGTTTAAATAGAATTTATTGATACAGATTGTTAACTGGATTTAATATGGAAATTTACTTTCTTGAGTGTTCCTCATAGTTCTTGCATGCTACCAACTCGTATTAGAACGCCATATACAAGAATTGAATGGAATCAGCTATGAACACTCTCAGCCTTTCAACTCCATCCAGAATGATTTATATAATTATGAAACATCAAGCAAATGAGCCATTATGTAATTTTTTAAGAGTTCACAAAATTTTCATATTTTTGTGTCTAACAACCTATATATAAGATTCAAAGCATACAAAATGGAAATAGGGTAACAGTTCTACCTTCCCTTTTTGACCATGCTATCAATCTCCCACATATTTATAGTAAAGGATGAGCGAGATGATTTGAAGCAGAAAGAGAGTTCATCCTTTGCCCTCTTCAAATCACCGTTCTCACCCCGTTTATACAGCCCTTGAGCCAGCATATATCTGGCCTTATGAAAATGTTTAAGATCCCCTTCAACACAAGTTTCTAGGGCAGAAAGGCAATCACTGTAAAGCATGCACCATGCCTCCTCAAGTGATTTTTCTTGCATAATCTGATCAGCCTTTGCTTGAGTGCTGTCCTCTCTATGGGCTGGTGACTGTGAAATTACAGAGCCCATTTTACCAAAGATATCCATGACAGCATCTCTCACTGACTGACTAAAAGAATATTCTGAAATGACCTGGAATGGGCCAAAAACTCAAGATGTGAATGTAGATGTCTAGCAAGATAGAAAACCTATCCAAATCCAAAACTGAAGGATAATCGGTCATTAAAAAACATAATTCCTTCCAATGAAGAATGACACAAGCTAGCATGAACAAACATGTAGCATAATAAATCAAAATATTCACTGTGGGCTATTAATGAAGTTGGAACTTGGAAGAAAGATGCAAAGAATCATTGATTCTAGAAACAGAAAAAGAAATAAGGCCGGTTAAAAGCAAGAGTGAGATTTGCGTAAAACAAATTGAATTAAACTAAAAACCTTTAAAGCATCCAGGCTCTGTTTTCCACGTGTATAAAGTAACTTCAAGCGTGAAGCATGCATCCTGTAGACAGGGTCCACAGCAGATGGATTTAAAGCAATAGCCTTATCATAATATGACAGTGACATATCATGCGAGTATCCAAGCTTTTCACACAGTTTTCCCATATAGAATGCATGGGACCAATCTTGCCTGTACCAAAACAGAGCAAAAAGGAGCTTGGTCAAGTTTATAAATCATAGCTGGAGATCAAATGAATACTCTTAAGAAGAGAAAATCATACTTGTGTGCAAAGGCTTTCTTAAAATGTTTCATTGAGTTCTCACAGTACATCATCCATGCTGCATCCTTTGCGGGTACAACAGAACGCTGATCATAAAATGGTACCACATTCTGAAGGCTGTCGTAGTATACCAATGCCAATAATTCATGTATCTCACACTGAAGTAACAATAAGTTCATCAGAATGATTAGCGGCATGCTTCAAAACATTTTATTCAAAGCAAAATGACTCGCATATATGCCTCAGACTCTATCTTATGCTTTCAAGCAAATTAAAATGTATGGTAACATTGGGCACCATCTATGCCAATTAGGCAATTTCAGCATCAAAATCATCAATACTGTGCTCTTTCCACTTAAATTTTAAGTGAAGATGCAATTTCAAAAAGAAATTGAGTGAAGAAATATCCAGCATTATGAAGACAAGAAAACATCTCAAGCATCCACCCCAAACCTTTGGAGGGAACTTGCATCTTGTTGCATCCCTTTTTTTATTACAAATGGCATGTAGAAAAAATGAAGCAGAGTCATGTTTAAGACTTAAAAAGTCCCTGCCCCCTTCCTGATGGGTACATGTAGAAAACAGATAAAGGTGAAACCTGCTGATCTGATGTCTTCGCCAAAGCCAAACTCATCAATAAACACCGCCTACTCCTCCTTCTGCTTATCTCTACTCTCTGAGGCAAAGTAGCATTCTTCCTCCATCCTACCACATTAATGTGCTTACTGCCATCGTTTAGCAATAAGTCTACCTCCTGTATGAATTCAACCAAAGAGAATTTCTTTATAAAAAAAAAAAAAGCAAGCTTTTGCCAAAAAAGATTTTGAAAACCAGATTGCAGCACTAGCAATTGAAAATGAAAAAACAACAACACATTTTACCTCATCATAGATATTTGCAAGTCGTTGCCAACTTTCAAAGCGTAGAGGGTTATATAATAGATCATATTTGAAGAGGTTTGCATTTTGCTGTACAAATTCCTCTCCTTCCCTTGTTAGTACAAAGCCAGGCCATTTATCAGTGGCACTCATTTCCTCAGACTGAGCCAGGAGATAATACAAATTGCAATAGACCTCCAAATATTGCTCGGTGCTGCAATCAATTAATTACTCATACAGATAGCCAATACGAAGAAGTAAACAAAATTTCACAGAAACAAAATTATATATGCTCATGTACCTCCCAACTGACGATGTTTTATACTGTTTGAGGCTACCTGCACCAGGTAACATTATATTCTTCATGGTTTCAAGAAACCCTTCAGACCCCGCCTCGTCCGAGAGTTTATCTTCACATAGATCAGGATCATCCAAGAATTTATCTATCGTATTACTAGCCAAAACATCTTCTGGTGGATGCGGAAAGTGTTTCCGTATGGTTCTTAGTACTCTGCGAAGTTTCACCAATCCAGTTCTCTAAAACAGAGACATTTTAAAGCACACATAAATGTCGGGAAATAAAAATCACCAATAGATATCTTCTCTAAAGGGACATATAGCACAACAAAAGAGGAACCAGAGAGACAGAAAGAGAGTAAAGGTACTCACAGAAGAAGCCTTTGCACAGGGAAGAATATACTGAAAAACATCAGCACACTGTTCCTTGGTCTGGTAATCTCCACGGCTAGTATTTTTGTGGGTAACTAGATCATCTTCATAGGAAGAATCAGATCTAAGATTTAGACCATATAAGCAGAAGAAGCATTGATCCAATGCATTATCGATTTTTAACTCAAGTTCCTCCCTTTCATCTTCGGTAAGTTCATTCCCTTGTTCAATAAACTGATTGCTTGCTTTTTCACCTTTGTTGAACTGGCCATCAGACCCATCACAGCTTTGATCTCCACATTCAACCACTGGAGTCTCCTTATCTAGGGCTTTATGGGATGAAATTTCTCTGGAAGTTATCCCTTCAGACGTATCCTTCTCTATAAAAGTGGTTTCATCACTTCGAGTTTGATCTCTACCCACATCCATTGTATCTGATCTTGATTCACTTGCAGAAGTTTTGGCATGACTATTATGGGAGTCCAGCTCATGACATTCAGTTGCATTCCTATTTAAAGTATTAAAGTTGGATTTAAGCTTCATATCTAAGGCTAAGAGGTGCTTTATAGCAAATTTAAGAAATGCCCCTTCCTCCCCATCACTTCTTTCACCCGCACAACAGAGCCCATACTCGGCAAGCAAGTCATGTGTTGCAACAATTAACTCCACCTAAAATGAGAAGTCATAGAAGCAGGAGAAATAAACAAAATAATAATAATAATGTCGATGGGTGAAACATATTAAAAAAAAAAAAAACTGTTTCCCTGATTTTACCAACTCATATATGTTCAATTCTTCACAAAGGGGAGATATGACTCACTTGAGCTTTAACAGGTAAAGTAGGTTTGAGGTGTTGAAGTTTGCAGAATGCAATGGCTGAATCAACAAAGCAGCATCTTTCAGCTTGATCACCAACTACTAGCCCAGAAGATTTCTTACATGATAATATGCTTGCAACATTGCACATGACTGACAACAGCAAAGATTGAATATCACCAATGCAGCTCGTTGGGACAATAACACCATTCTGCAAGCATATTCATGAATTTTTCTGATAAATGATATTTCAGAATGATGAAAAACATGTGAAAGTACAAAAACAGCCTTCAATAAGGTTCATTTCCATCTCCCTAAAGAATAGGAATTCACTGGCTTACTTCAGAGTTGAAGTCAACCATAAACCAATAATTATCAAACAATTTTAATCAGAAGATGCTAACAACCCCTAATCCAGCACAGAAACAAAAACAAAAACAAAACCAGAAACTACACCAGAAAATACAATGGTAAACCAGTAGGTGTCAAGAGCTCCAAAATAGTCATATTGCAGCATATAGACACCACTCCCAGTCAACCCTATTTATTGTTAGTGGGGAGAAAAAAAAGAAAACTTTTACATGAAGCATTGGTGAAGTTTCAGCTACCCCAGATCTTGTCCTGTCACAAGTGATTAAGTAGGCCACCTACATTGTCGTCCCATGAAAGGGAAACTGAGTAATTAAAATGGGTAGATTTATAACTCATGGATTATAAACGAAGAAACATTCCCCCTCCCAAAAAAACCCTGAGTTTTTTTCTTTGTTTCTAACAATCAACAAGAGATCCATTTATTTATAAATGTTCTGTGGATGCAAGCTTCGTAATACTCCAAGCTCTTTAAATTTGAACCAAACCAGAATTATTTGTCCTTTAATTAATTTTCTTACAAAGTACTTCTAAAAAAGCAATGGTGACATACAGAATCTCCAGGCTGATCTATGAAGTTCTTCACTTGTGACACACATTCAGAGATCGCCCTCACTTCATCAGCAACCGAGCAATTCCACTGCTCAATTGAACTTTCTTTTACTTCCATATCAGAACCAGAGAGTGTTTTTGACCCTAACTTCTGATGGAAGGGTCTACATGAAACCAGACAATCGTCCATTCCAGTTGCTGCAATGAGTATCTGCAGCTTTTGTCTGTGACAACTCAAATACAACTCCACGTCCATTGACTTTATCTTCTCACAAGCTTTGATTAAAATGTCTAGTGCTGATAATTCAAGAGAAGCAACCCCTTCACCTTTTGTATCCACGATGGCAGAAGGCAATGCATCAAGGTGAACATCTTTTGTAGGAAATAGAAGTGGAGCAAGCAAGGTGACACACTCTATATACATCTCTTTCTCAATCATCTCACCTAAAGTCTTCTCCATCAAGAAATCAACTTTTAAAATATTAATTTCATGGAGAAGCCTATCAACAGTCAGCTCTTTAATAACCTTGCAGTATGGGAGCTGGACAACACACAGAAAGTCATCCGTATTTTCGTTGTTTGTCAGAAGTGACAAGGAAATACAGAATTCTTCATGAGCTTTTGCTTTGTTACCATCTAATATAGACAATCGCCCACTCAACCAGAAAAACCGAACCCAGAAGGAACTGTTGCTGGTTAGAAATGAACTATCTAGAACTGTGTCCCTGTTTATAGAGTTGTTGGTTGGCAGTCCAACGATACCATGAAAACTATGAATTGAAGAGCTTTCTTCATTTCCCAAGACGCAACTCAAGTGAAAAGGATAGTCCAAAGCTACCGATTCAATGATCTTACAAAGATGATAAGACGCCTCAGACATGAATTCAGACTGTTTGGAAGCACTGGAAAAGGATGACCCGCGGTCATAATAAAGCTCAGCAAGAAAAAGACTACATTCAGGGTTCCTATCCTTTGCCCAATGTCTTGTCAGCTTCTCCAACTCCAGCAATTTGGCAAATCCATCCTGATAGACAATGCCCCTTCTTGCTGCCTCTTCCAAAAGTAAGTGGCCCATATGGTAAGCACCATAATTTTTTGAAGTTTCTGAGACAAATCTAGAAACATCGCCATATTCAGTATCCAATGGATTAGAACAACTAGCAGCATGAACAGTATTCTTAGTTCCCCTTCCACCAGTGATAAATGGTTCTAAATATTGAATTACAACCTTGTCCAGATCCTGACGAGTACCAGAATCCAATTCATCTTTCCCTGGTTTACGACTCCTAAGCCTTTCAAGACGAGTACTCCGCCTCTCATGTGGTTGTTCTTCCACAATATTTGGTTCTTTTTCTTTAACTACATTTGTTCTTTCAGTGTGACAATCACCAAGAGGCATATTTTCTCCAACTAAGTTTAAGTCAATCCCTTTCTTTTCCACAGTCCTCCCCATAACATTTTCTGATCTACAAGGTAAGTGCACATTTAATCTGACATCCCCAGATTTATATCCTTTTTCAGCCCCCATCTCAGAAGCACATCCATGCAATGGAAGTAAGATTTCCAATAGTGCATCAGCAAGAGCTGCCCAGGAAGCTTCTGTCAGGTGCACATCAATGTTCTGGTTCAGCTTTTTCAATGCAACATTTTCCTCTAAACTTTCATCAGTTGCTTTTCTCTTATCAAGGAATTTAAGCCGCACATGTTTAGGTTCCAGCTTATCTATACCTCTTGGAGCAAATGGAACTGGCTCCAGCTCTTCAATTGTATTTTTGACATGCAAAGCACGACAATGTGATGGCCAATGCCTCAAAATCAACTCTGCCACAGAAAGACAAGCCACCTCATCCCCAATAGCAATAAGAACTTCCAATAGTTTCTCCATGCAGTTCCCTGTACAAGATTCTCCATAAGCAAAAGGAATAATTTGTTGCATGTTCTTGAAAAAAGAAAAAAGTCACCACAAAGAAAATGAGGAAGACAGATGTAGAAGTATGATAACTTAACACATAGCAGTAATGGAACGAGCAGAGAATGAAGGGCTACAATAAGAAAAAAATTAATGAAATGATAGAACTAAACAAATGCCTACAATTATTAGGGCTGCAGAAAAGCCCTTGCTCAAAAGCCCAACGTGATATACTGAGCAATCCCATTGAGCATGATAATGTTCCCAGCTGGTTCCAGACAACTGAATCTTTGGTATCAATCTCTACAGCTTGAAGGTAACAGCGTAAAGCATCCTCATAATGTGCAGAACCTTGTTGAAGAAAAACAGTGGCAAGGTTCTTCAGTGCCAAAAATCTGCAGAAGACTGAGGTAAGGAACTTTGTTGAAGATATTTAAAAAAATATGTCCTATATCAGAACGCACCATAATCATTAAAAAACAGCAACCTAATAAAAAAATCTTAAAATACAACAAAAGAAAACAGACAACAAAAAGAAAGCCAAAACTGATTATTTACTCCCAATGATTTAGAAAAACAAAATATGCCCAAAGCATTGACGAACAATAATTTACAGACGTTGACATAGAACAACAGCTCTGAACTGCTATAATGATGGTAAATGCAAGACTGAAAAAATTAAACGCCTGAAAGCTCCAAAAGAACCTTTGGTCACTTGAAAAACAAACATCAACTGGAAAAGCATAACATAGAAAATAAATAGCGGATATATATAACCTGAGCTGCAATAGATGACCATCACTGACACTGTTATCCACCTGAAAAACAAGGAAAAACATCAACGACTACCTATTCATACGCAATGAAGACAAAATCTATAATATATATGCGTATATATTAGTTTACAAATAAACTAGAAAGCAATACCTGTGCATTTGCTATAAGAGGATCTCGCAGTACAAACTGCAAGAGTTCGCGAGCCTTTTCATATTCTTTAGCTTGTAACTTGAGGAGTCCTTCATGATAAGTTTGCGAAACGTAGAATTCCTGAATAAAGAGGATGAAGGAAAGCGAATTAAATCGAAATTTGGAAAGAATTATGGAAGATACATTCGTAGTCCGAATAACATAGTCTCAAACTTAGAGAGAGAGAGAGAGGCATGCCTGGGCTTCTTTGGTAGGAGCTAAGGGTTCCCACTGCCCTCTAGAATCCGTATCATTGATAGCAGCAATTGAGAACTGGGAAAGGGGAAAAAAAAAAAAAACCAGAGAAAATTGCTTAGGCGAAAGCTAGAAATTTAATTAAATTAAATTATTTTTAAAAAAAAAATAAAGAAACTGAAAATACTGCACCATATCTGAAAGTGGTTTTGGAATTCTTGCTCCGTTGGCTTGGCTACAAAGAAATTTATGAAGAGCGGTTTGGATCTTTGGCTAACACTACTGAATCAAGTGGGTTTAGGTATTTTCTCTCTCTTTTCCTTTCCGATACGTGAGGGAGAGTGGTGGTGTGTTCCAGGGTGGGGGACGGGGCCGCCCAACCGAGCGGGCGGGCAATAAAAATTTTAGAGCTCAAGCGGGTGGGTACCCGCCCGTCCGTTTTGCTTATTGATATATATTATATAGTCAAATTTTCTCCCCCACCTTAATTTATTTTCCCAGCCCGCCGCCCCCCCCCCCCCCCCCCCTTTCTCTCCTTTCCGCTTCTCCTCTCCTCTTCTCCCCTTTTACTTCTCCTTCTCTTCTTCCTCTTGTTCTTCTGCTACCTATTCTCATCTTCAGGCTCATACCCACGGCTATGGCGATTTCCTCGAGTCATTTCTGGTGACAGCTCCAATTTCTGTAATTGGTCCAACTTTTCCCCCTTTATTCTCTCTATTCTAGTAAATAAATTCGAGAGAACTCTGTACTCTGAAGATAACGTGAGTAGGACGTTCTTTTTTTTTTTTTTAATAGAACTGTCAGTAATGTTGTGTTCAGTTAATTAAATTACGATAAATTAAAAAGTATTTATATCAAACTCTTGCAATTCATCTCCTACTATAGACTTATCAATCTTGGTTTCCTTTTCCTTGCCTTTCTGTGAATTTTGGTTGATACTATTACATAACACTGCTCACGTTCGTTATATACGGATAAACAGGATTACTATCTACACATATTAGCCAAATCTGAGAAACAGTCATGGTTTGTGCAAACGTTGTAATCGAGATTTGCTAGTTTCAAGAAGTTGAAGCGGACGGGCCATTCCATTTGTTTAACATGCGTTTACGAGTGCATAGTACGTTCAGTTTGCTCTACATTCTTAGTATTATTTTCAATGGTCGAACTTCCAGCCAGAGTCAAATGTAAGTAATATCCAGAAACACAAATTTCACATCTGATAGCTTTTATCGTCTATGCAACGTAATACTTTGGTTGATTTATTCTTGCTTTCGCAAGCGATACAAGTTCAGTGCTCTGCTCTGTATTATTACAGGGCTGACAACAAATTTCTGAACGTTGGGGAGGAGCTGTTGAGGGAAACTCTACCACTACAAATGGGTTTGCGTCTTTACCAGCTACAAGGACTCAAACCTTATACGTGGTATGAAGTGAAGATATCATATCCAGCTTCTGTATGTATTTTCAAATCTTTTAGTTGTTGCTTTCTCGGCATTATCTTCTTAGAAGCTTAGTCATTCTTGTTCAATTACAGATACCGGCTAGCTTTTCCTTACAACTGAAGAGAGGCAAATTGAACTCGGTGCTGAATCACTACAGAAGATTACTCAATACTGAAAAGCTCATTTTCAGAACTGAAAGTCTCGAATCACTTAGCAATGAGGTCTGATTATTCTGCTGTACTTTTTGAATGCCTTTTTTAGATGTTTCAAGAAAGTTAAAAAAAAAAAAAAAATACTTTAGCCACAAAGAGATTACACATAAGTGAACCCGCAAATTGATGTGGTTTGATGTGGTACATCAGATTGTAAAGTTATTTTTATTACAAAGCAGATCTAACAGATTCTATAAAGCCACATCAGTTTGTGGGTTTATTTTGTGTAATCTCTTTGTATCTGTAGCAATTCTATAAAAAAAAATCTGCTCTTTTGCTCAGGATGGTATCTATGTGTCGGTGACTGTGGAACCTGAGGGGATTGTTGCTATACCGCATGTTCAGGAGAGGCAGTTCATCATCTTTAATATAGGTAAATTACGTTGATTATGATAGTCATACCACTCACCACTCCCTCAAATGTCAACATTACTACTTACTTACATCACTGTGTACTTTGCCTCACGTTCATAACAACTTCTTGAATTAGTTCGTATGGCCTCCAATTTGCTACATAACATGCATTATAATTCTAGTTGTATGCTCTAATTTGTAATAAAATCTTTGATTACTTATTAATAGAATCCTACTCCTGATTTTTTGGTATGTTCTCCCTTGGCTCTCTCCGTACAGGTGAAAAAAAATTTCTCTTTTGTTTCGCCGTCGAGGATGGTTTTTAGTTAGTGTGATTATTACGTCGACGTTGGTTCGGGATGGGCTTCATGCGGGAGTTCATGATTGACACTAAGCTATTTTCTGTCGTGAGAGAGGGTGGCTTGCTTCGCATCACTGAGAGAGGAAGGAGGTTCAAACAGGAGTTATTGCTTGGACTGGGGACTGCGCAATGGCTAGGGGGAGCATTGGAGGACTGTGCGACAGATAAAAGAGAAGACTTTTATTTGTCCAGGAGGGAGGGATACTGAAGCTTTATCGTTCAGAGGTCCTCAAATAGTCGTGGCCGTTTCATAAAGGTGGCAGTTTACGGTGATGGGGGACGAAACTGCTCCATTTTTATCCCTGAAGAGGAGGGTGATCATGGTTGGAGTAGACTGCGAGAGGCGTTGAGGGAGAGTCTTCAAGTGGTAAGAAGCAGCCATGGCAAGTCTAGTGAAGCTCTGAAGAGACCAGGGGGTGATAAGGCGAAGTCTTACAAAGAAGCTTTAACGATGGAGGGGACGCATGCATTTTCAACTGGTGTCGGAGGGGGTGCTGTGCATCGAGCCCCGAGGTCAGTCTAGGGAGAGAGAGGGTGGAAGAGACGTGAGGGAGACGCTGTCCCTGGTACATGATCTGCAGGTTCAATTGAGGAAGTTGCAGGGGGAGGTGCCCATAGTGAGGAAGGTGGTCGAGGCTTTTAAGGTAGGGGATGAAACGGTGAGTTTAAGAGGTAGCAACTTAAGGAGGGAAGTTGAGGAATCGAGCTGGGCTGGGCTGGCTATGGGCCAAAGCCCATGGCCCATAATCACGCTAGAAGGCTTACGGGGAAGGAAAGAAATGGAAGGCCTTCGTTTTGGGTTGGACTTGGGCCTCAATACAAGATGAAGACCTCGGCCCGTCAGGAATGGAAGGCACGGGTCATGGGAAAGGAATCAGGTCACGGGCACGGAGTTGCAGGGGGCTCTCCTCCACCTGAGTCCTTGTTGCGACGGCAATAGAATCGGTCATCCGACCAACAGACGGCGCCGATGATGCTCCTGGAAGTGGACGGCAACAGAACCTGCCGCTGGAATGAGGTAGCGAGAAGGTTATGGAATGAGGTTCTTGCCAGAATGGACTTGGCTTGGGTTATGCCGGAGACGGTGGTCGGGGTACTGGCCAGTTGGAAAAATCTGAGAGGAAATCAACAGATAAAAGCGGTGTAGAAGATGATCCTGATATCCATCATGTGGTGTTTATGGCGAGAACGCAATGACAGGACGTTCGAGGACAAGGAGAGATCGATGGAAGAATTGAAAGTTTTTTTCTTTAGAACTCTTTGTACTTAGACCATAGCGGTTGATTTCAATGGTTTGGGGTTACAATTCCTTATATCCATTGATCATACCTAGATGTGGTCACTAAACATTGTATCAGGCTTTTGCCTTATTTTGATAATATAATTTATTTTACTTATAAAAAAAAAAAGATATTTCGGCATGCCAGACCATGTCGTCAGATCCTCTGGTGATGCACCCTCCACCACCGAGTGGTTGTCCTCCCCTGGGGACTGAACAGAACCTGCCAGCGGGGCAAGGGGAAGAAGACAGTGGCCCGGCGAAACCCTTAGGGGTGAACAGTGACATCGTGGTGGTGGAAAACAATGAGGAGGGTGAAGCAGGGATTCGGCCAGTGATCTTTTCCTATCTGATGAAGAGAGTTCACAGAGGCTTTTACAGGAGATTAATGATCATGGAGGGGAAGTTGCTTTAGTGATTGGAGAAGCGAACTTGGAGGGGCAGAGTGAGTTTAGGGTGCAGAATCCAATTCCTCTAAACTGTATGTATCCAGATTCATCCAGCGTATCAAATTGGGTGTTCCAAACAGTGAATGATATTAAGGATATGGTGGGACTAAAGTGTGAAGGTTATGAAGAGCAATTCATGGTATTACTTACCGCCATTGAAGTGGGTCACCAACAACAAAGGAAAACGAGGTCCAAGAAACAGCGAGAACTCAATAGGCTAACATGGTCCATGAATTCTGAAGGAAGCTCAAGCAGGGAGAGGTCCAAAGGAAATGGGCTAGCTTATTCCAACAAATGAAACCAAAAATTCTCTCATGGAATGTCCGTGGTCTAAATGATGCCAGTAAGCATCTTCAAATAAGAAACTTACTACGTGGGTGGAAGGCGGACATTGTTTATTTACAGGAGACGAAATTGAAAACGGTCACTACAAAAATAATACCAAGTATATGGAGTTGTATTCATGTCGATTGGGTGTATTTGGCAGCTAATCGGGCCTTGGGAGGAGTGTTGGTGATGTGGGACCAACGGGTGGTAGAGAAATTGGAGGAGGTCGTTGGGTTGTTCTCAGTAGCATGTTCTTTTAGGAGTGTGATCGATGGGTTTATGTGGGCCTTTGCAGGTGTTTATGGCCCTAACACAGATAGTGAGCGAAGACTACTATGGGATGAACTAGCTGGGTTACACAGCTGGTGGGATCTTCGTTGGTGCATTGGTGGTGATTTTAATGTAACAAGATTCACAAGCGAGTGTTTTGGAAATAGAAGAATTCGTCCAGCAATGTCCGATTTCTCGGAATGCATTTTTGAATTGAACCTAGTGGACCTACCACTGGCGGGGGGTATATATACGTGGGCTAATAATCAGACTTGGTCTAGATTAGATGGATTTCTAATCTCCTCGGAGTGGGAAATTCACTATCTAGAGGTGTGGCAAAAGAGATTGCCTCGTTTGTGCTCGGACCATTGGCCCATCATGCTGAATTGTGGGGGGATTCAAAGAAGGCGGCAACATTTTAAGTTTGAAAACATGTGGTTGAAATCAGAAGGCTTTGTGGATAGGGTCGGACAGTGGTGGTCTTCATACCAAATCCAGGGTACTCCTAGTTTCGTTTTTGTCAGAAAACTAAAGGCTCTAAAACAAGATTTAAAGCTTTGGAACATGCAGTCCTTTGGTAATATCGGGGAACTCAAGAAAATAAAGCAATGGGAGATACAAGAGCTAGAAAGGTTTCAAGAGTCAAGGCCTTTGAATCCAGAGGAACAAGCACAAAAGCTAACATTGGTCATAGAGCTCGAGAGGATTATCCTACTAGAAGAGATCTCCTGGAGGCAGAAGTCTAGAGCTTTACAGTTGAAGGAAGGTGACCATAACACTAAGTTTTTTCACAGGGTAGCTAATTCTCACAGGAGATCCAACAACATTGAGATGCTGAAGATTGATGGGGCAGAGTGTAGGTATGTGCAGGTGATTAACAATCACGTGGTTAGTTTTTTTTAACAGCTTCTTACTGAGCAAGAAGGGTGGAGGCCTAAGCTAGAGGGGTTGGCTTTTGATTCCATTGGGCCTTTGGATGCCAACCGTTTGGAGAGGCCGTTTGAAGAGGCGGAGGTGCTAGAAGTGGTAAGGAAAATGGCTAAAGACAAGGCTTCGGGTCCTGATGGGTTTTCTATGAGATTTTTCCAAACTTGTTGGGAAGTCTTAAAGGATGACCTAATGAAGGTGTTCCAGGAGTTTTATTCGTTTGGAAAGTTTGAGAAAAGTTTAAACGCCATTTTTCTAGTCTTAATACCAAAAAGGGTGGGGGCGGAGGATATTAAGGAGTTCCGACCCATTAGCCTAGTCAATGGGGTCTACAAGATTCTTTCTAAGGTACTTGCAAATCGCCTTAGTCAAGCCGTAGGAAAGATAATTTCAAAGCCTCAAAATTCTTTTATAAAGGATAGACAGATTCTAGATGCAGTGCTCATTGCTAATGAATGTTTGGACAGTAGATTGAAAGCGGGCTATCCAGGGATTATATGCAAGCTAGACATGGAGAAGGCGTATGATCATGTTAACTGGGACTTTCTTATTGACATTTTGGGGAAGTGTGGTTTTGGGGAGAGATGGAGCTCTTGGATCCTCTTGTGTATATCTACGGTGAAATTCTCAGTCCTAATAAACGGAAGTCCTACTGGATTTTTCAATAGCACACAAGGCCTAAGACAAGGAGATCCGTTGTCCCCGTTACTCTTTGTCATTGTGATGGAGGCTTTGAGCAGAATGATGTCAGTCCTGGTTGCAAATGAGCATATGACTGGTTACTCGACTGGAACCCCAGGAGGGCGTAGTATTAACATTTCTCATTTGTTGCTTGTAGATGACACCCTAATTTTCTACTAGGCGAATCAACTTCAAGTTTGAGTACTGAAGGCACTTCTACTTTGCTTCGAGGTAGCTTCAGGTTTGACAGTGAATCTGGACAAATCAGAGATGGTGCCTATTGGTGGTGTTCAGCGTTTAAGACAGTTGGCTAATACTCTGGGGTGTAAGACTGCTACACTCCCCATGATGTATCTAGGCCTTCCATTAGGGGCCCCCTCGAGAGCAGTTGCACTATGGGATACAGTGATTGAGAGAGTAGTGCGACGTTTAGCAGGTTGGAAGATAATGTACCTATCAAAATAGGGCCGGATTATGCTAATAAAGAGTACTCTTTCTAACCTTCCAACATATTTCCTATCCCTGTTCCCTATCCCAGCAAGGGTGGCACTTTGCATTGAGAAATTACAACGGGACTTGTTGTGGGGCAGAATAGGAGAGGAATTCAAGTTTCACCTAGTCAGGTGGGAACAGGTTTGTAGGCCCATCTCGAAGGGGGGTTTGGGCATTAGAAAGCTGAGAATCTTTAATCAAGCGTCACTTGGAAAGTGGCTATGGAGATATCATAGAGAACCAAAAGCTCTTTGGAAGTTGGTGATTGAAAGTAAGTATGAGGGATTATGGGCTGGTTGGTGTACTAAGAAAGTGCGAGGGGCACATGGTGTGGGATTGTGGAAACATATCAGACAGGGATGGGGGGTCTTCTCTCACTACACTAGGCTTCGTTTAGGAGAGGGGAACAGGATCAAATTTTGGTATGACACCTAGGGTGGTAATTGTGCGCTTAAGGATTTATTCCCGACATTATTCTCGGTTGCAAGTGACAAATAGAAATCAATGGCGGAAGTCATGGTGGTAATGGGGGAGCAAACACAGTGGAACATTAGTTTTAGCAGGGTGGCACAAGATTGGGAAATGGACACTTATGAAGCCTTTTTTCAGTTTTTTGTATTCAACCAAACCAAGTAACCAGCTTCTAGATTTGTTGTGGTGGGTACCATCGGGAAAAGGCTTGTTTTCGGTCCTTGCTTTCTACAAGGCCCTAACACAAGAGCAACCCTCTCAGTTTCCTTGGAAAAAGTTTTGCAAACACAAGGCGCCTCTCAAAGCGGCTTTTCTTTGTGTGGACCGCTTCACAGGGCAAGATCCTCACAACGGACAATTTAAGAAAACGAATGGTGATTATCGTAGATTGGTGTTGTATGTGCAGGAAGGGAGGTGAATCCGTTGACCATCTATTATTACATTGTGAGGTAGCTCGAGGGTTATGGAATAAGTTTTTTTGTAGACTAGACTTGGGTTGGGTTATGCCGGAAATAGTAGAGGCGGTTCTTGCTAGCTGGACAGGTCTAAGAGGCAACAACTAGATTAAGGCGATTTGGAAGATGATCCCGATATGCATTATGTGGTGCGTGTGGCAGGAGTGCAATGAACGGACATTCGAGGATAAATAGAGATCAATGGAGGAGCTGAAAGTCTTCTTTTTTAGAACTCTTTGTACTTGGGCTATTGTTGTTAGTTTTAATGGCCAAAATCTACATGAGTTTCTTATTTCTATTGATCCTACGTAGTCTAGGACATTCTTTGTACTGAACGTGGCATTTTGCCTATTCTTTTATTAATATACCTTCTTACTTTTCTAAAAAAAAAAAAAAAGATTCCATTCTTATTTGCAAAATAGATGATGTTTTGGCATTAGTTTATTCTGTTTCCACTTCAATTCTGTCCCTTAATGATGTTACTGTTTTCTTTCCATGTAATGGCCCTTATCATGAACCTAAACTATAACGTATCTCATTTAGCTCTTTCATGCCTACTATAACTAGTTATTTCATTTTTATACTAGTGGCTACGCATGATAGAATAAGAAAGGCCAATTGGGCTTTTATCCATAAGAGCCGACCTCTTTCCTTGGGATTTCATGATGACTACTTTCCCTGGAAGAGTATTTGGAAATGTAAGGTGCCACTCAATATTACTTTCTTTGCTTGGGCTGCATCTCTGGGAAGAATCCTCACCATTGACCATTTAAGGAAACAGGGTCTCATCTTTATGGATTATTGTTTCTGTGTAAGAAAAATGGGGAATCTGTGGATCATCTAATGTTATATTGAGAGTTGGCTAGCTTTTTGTGGGATGAGATCTTTAACCGGATTGGTGTGGCATGGGGTTATGCCTAGTAGAGTAGTGGATATTTTTAGTGTTGGACAGGTCTTAGGGGTAATGTTCACATTGTCGCAGTGTGGAAAATGATCCTTCACTATATTGTATGGTGTTTGTGGATGGAGAGAAATTATAGGTGCTTTGAAGACTAGAAGCATTCCTTGTTAACACACTATTTTCCTGGACTTCGGTCATTGTTTGTAATGAGGATAACTTTCATAATTTGCTTGTATTCATCACTAGTGCTTTGTGGTTATTAGGTGTATTCTATGTATACCTCCGAGCCCGGTATTTATTAAAAAAAATGCACTTTTGAGATGAGATGGCACTCCGCCCTAAAAAGGAGTAGGTTTCATGTCAAGGCAGAAGCTGCAGGTTCAAGCCCTGTTAGTCCCAACCTAGGATCTGATTAATCGATCAATTTATCTATCCATTTTCTGCGAAAAGGGGAGACAATGAGTAGGATCTAATTCCCAGCAGGAGGATCCTTTTGTGGCAGGAAAAAGAAGCTGTATGCGAAACGGTGCTCAGACGGCCATTGGATCAGCAAGAGTGTGATTCAGATGGATCAAGAGAAGATCAAGTCTGTTATGTACTGGGAAGTGCCGAAGAAGGAGAGAGCAGGCAGCAGTGGCCCAACCTGGTTGGGGTGGCCTGCCCTGTATTCCAACACAAAATCTAACTCTGCGAGCAATTCCAGCCATCGCGCTTGCTTGGGAGTCAACTTCTTCTTAGTAAGAAAAGAAAGTGGCTCACAGCCCCTTTGCCCATCTTCACGACAAACTTTTGACTCCAGAAAGTAGTGCGTCTACCCTGTGTACTTGGACTGCTTTTTATTATCAATAAAGTTTGACTTTTAAGCACCGACCTCTGAGAAATATCATGCTAGTCAGCTTTGAGAAAGAAACAGATACATGTTCTTTTTATTGTGTTACGCGCCTGTAGCTTTCTCATCGATGAGGGATTAACATTAACAGCATTTAGTACTGCATTGGAGTTGTGTCCCCAAGAATACACACCATGTACGTTGTGCATCAGGTAATTTTATTATTTTTTAGGTTCTGATAAACCCTGTTTTCATTGCAGTTTGTGATGAACTACTGCTGGGCATCCCGCATAAAGCTTGGTGGGTTGTGGTCTTGGTGCTTCTTTGCCTTGGATTGGCATTCATCATTCCATCTTTTCTTCCATCATATCTGCTGCAGGAGAGCCAAAGCCCACGAATAAAGCAAAAATTTCCCAAGGCTTCTTGAAATTCCGCTCAAGAAAAATGTTTGGCTCGGATTTCCCTCCGTCCCGTCTTCATTTGTTGGGGCGCACTTTGCTACTAGTTCAGGAGTATATAATACTAGGTTGGCAAAGTGCGCAGGGTTGCTGTTTCCGGAATTGATCGCAAATGGTTTTTCTTCAGCTTGGGGTGGAAAAACTTCAACCTGCCGCTTGTATAGGGTTGTATGGAACTGTCCGAGTCATCCTTCTTACTTTTTTCTGAGAGGTAGATAAAAATTTACTAATTTAGTGCTCGACCATGCAAATTAATCTGTTGCCTGTTTAAGGTTTTTTCTTGGGGACTGCTACCATGCCGTCCAACGGTCATCGTTGGACGTCTCCCTACTCCAAATGCTTATTTTTATTCTTTTTATTTAAAAAATTAAATACACGAGCGGGGGCAAAATCATGGGGATATCACTGATTCTATCGAGCCAATGCCCCTATAAGGATTCGAAGAACTTTGCGGGTTTGGACCGAGAATGGTCCTAATTGAACTTTACAGGAAGAGGAAGGGAGGAAAACGACATCATGAGACCTTTTCTTCTTCATAACGCAGCCTAACAAGGAAATTGTTTAGCTACAGATAGGTTTATTAAACAAACTATACCCTCAACTGAAAGCAAGGCACCCAAGTGCGGTACAAAAGAAAGAACAAGATAGCCGATGCAAAGTACTGCAAGCAAACAAAACAGGAACACCATCAAACTACGCTTCGAGAAATCCATGATATATACCACACGTACGTACTACGTCATTTTCAAGCACCCTGGGTCGGCTCACGAGCCTTATGTTGCACAAACTGCCCGTACTCCTTGGCCCTCTCTTTCATGTCCCTAGCCTTGTCCGCGATCCTCATACTCGCATAATCGAGCCTGTCCGCCCCCATCGGGTGCTTTCCCGTCACGTAGTTATATATCCACGACAATGCCACCATGGCCACCACCCCGAACCCGCCAGAGACTACCAAACCGGCAGCAACCAGGAATAAGACTATACCTACCGGGACTAGGATCGGGCTGAACAGGACCAGAACCGGGGTCGCCAAGATCAAGGCTATCACCGTCCCGGTTAAGGTCAACCCAGACAAGATTAGGAGCGTAGCACCAATTGTAACTGCGGTCAAGAACTTCACAGCCTGTCGTGAGGAAGTCGAGGAGGGATCGTAGAGCGCTTGGCTCAATGGCCTTGAGTGATCAGACATGGTTAATTAGCTGCGTTGCGAACGATCAAAGAGTGGCAGAGATAGAGGTGCATGGGTGAGGTGAGGAGATCAGATGGAGGCTCTGCGGAGCTGGAAATTAAGGAAGCGAGGGGGACACGTGGCCCCTTTGCATGGATACGAGCTTTAGAACGTAGAACATGTGGCAACCTGTTTGTTTGCAACGAGGTGAAAAGTTTGTTCAATAAAACAGGTTATACTAATCGTCCCAAGCCACATATTATATATATTTTAAATTTTTTTATTTTATTTATATTAACCAATTAAATTATTATGCTTATATATCATAAAAAAATATAAGGTATGAGATGTTAAATAAAAGAATAATGTTACTTTTTTCTTTCATTTTTTTACCGTTTAAATATTTAATTTTTTTTTAAATTAACTTACTATTAATATATTGATATTTATTTTTATACTTTTTAAAAATATTAACAAAATATAAATTAAAAATTAAAAGAAATTAAAAATGCGAGACTGACAGAATGTAGAGGTACGGTGTCCGTCTATCATTAATTCTTTCTTTTTAAGTTTCCTTTGTTTAGGACGGACCCTACTCGACGCTCCTTTCCTCTACGAAACACAGAAAATGACAAAAAAATTTTGAAAAGTGTTGAAGGCGGCATTGGACCACGTGGCGTCCCCTGCCAACTCGACCGTTGTAATGTGCTCCTTATTCAAGCATGCCAGCCTCTACTTCATAATCTCCTTGTTTGCCATCTCCCTCGTTGTCTCTCCCTCTGTCTAGAATAATCTCTCTCATGGCGATCGCTGCGGAGACCCAACCACAAGAGAAGGTAAACTAGATGGAAAGTGCTTTTAAGATAGGGTATTCGATGCGTTACTTGGTTTCTCAGATCTGAAAATTAGGGTTTCTTTTTCGATGTTTTCTTTCTCGAATTTTATATTGCGTCATTTGCTTGATTTGTTAGATTAACGGGTATCTTTGTTTCTTTAGTGAAATGTGAAGAGTTTTGTTGTCCAAACTGGGAAGAAATTTAGGTTGGAATTGCAATATTCGGGGATTTTGAGCCCCCTGATCTGAAAGCCAGAATTTCTTCCCGAGATCTTTTTAATCATCGAATTCGTTCTTTGCTTGAACTGTGAAACCACCTCCCAAACGGATTTAGGGTTCCTCTTGCCTAGGACTCTCTTTTTATCTGTTGGTTACTCATCGGAGGGGGGCTCTGGTTTATCCAATCTATAAAAATACGAGTTCCCTTGTTTTTGGACTATTAGGGTTTACGGTTTGCATACTGAGGTTCTGGGATGTTGATGTTTAATTTTTAGTCTGCAGGAACTTCCATTTTCAACGGTCTATTGTGTTTCTGCAAAAGTATCTGCTATATTTTCTGATCTCTTATCCTCAATGGCAATTACTAGAAATTTGGTTTCCGTATTTTATTTGTATAGGCTTCTTCGGATGTTTCCGGAGTGGAGAAAAGAAGATGGACACTTGATGACTTTGACATCGGAAAACCCCTCGGACGTGGAAAGTTTGGTCACGTCTATTTGGCAAGAGAAAAGAGAGTAAGTGCTGACACTTCTGCTTTTTTCCAATAACATTGGTTCAATAAATAGTGGTAAAGACCTTGGTCCTTGTGGTATGCTCCCTCCAAGTTTAAAGTTTGAATCATCTTAGGTGCAAACAATTTATAGGAGCCAGCGATTGGGAGAACTTCTCCTTGATTACCGGAGGTGCATTTGTGGGAACTCCTTGTCGAGAGCCCGTGCACCCTCGGGATTAGTCGAGATTTTGTTCTCGGACACCCGGTGCTAATCAAATAAATAAATAGATGCGTCAAGCATGTGATTCCTGGATTGTGGAATTTTAGATCTTTCAAGTTGATATTGGGTTCTGGTAGTCAAGTATTTTGGGTCCTATCTAATCTGAGTACACTTTGGTTCTTTATTTTATCCTTTTTGTTGTTGCTAACAAAAATTGAGCAAATGAAAATGCATAATCATTTTATAGAATGTTCAGACTTTCTTCCAGTGAGCCCATTAATAAGGCATGGTATGATGGTATCTGGTTCCTCCTTTACCATAATTAATTTCCAGATTTCGCATTTAAGTTTCCAAAATGTCTTTCAAAACACAGAACTAGCTACACGTTTTTCTTTTGCCACAAACTAAAAGATGGAAGGATGACTTTTTGTCATAGTAGTTGTTCAGTTATTTTTTATTGTAAATCACCTCATGGTTTTGATACTTCTTGGTTACTTATTTGAGATTATGGAACCTAATTTGCTCTTTGGTATTTCTGAAACAGAGCAATCATATTGTGGCACTGAAAGTCCTATTTAAGAGCCAGCTGCAACAGTCTCAGGTTGAGCATCAGCTTCGCCGGGAAGTTGAAATACAAAGTCATCTGCGACATCCCAATATTTTACGTCTCTATGGATACTTCTATGATCAGGTAAAATGTCATGTTTTGTTGCCGAGTCTTGTCCAAAATCATGAATTGCTGAAGTGGGGAAATAGGCTGCTATTAACCATTTGTTATTTCAATGTGATGATGGCAGAAAAGAGTTTATTTGATATTAGAATATGCAGCCAAAGGTGAACTTTACAAGGAACTACAGAAGTGCAAATACTTTAGTGAAAGACGTGCTGCTACTGTAAGTTTTATTTATGCCAGGCTCTCATACTTCATTTGTTTCCCCCACCCCATTAATTCTGAAGTCATAGGTTAAGGTTCTTGCTAGTTACCTGATTTTTGGTTCCCTTTCTTATTTAAGTACCAATTAAGTGGAGTTCCTAAAATATTATTTCACTTTTGAGGATATATGGTAGTGTTTACTGTTTGTCTTTTTGTTGAAATTGCGTGGGGACTAAGCTTTTCAGCACATATTTTTATGTGAAACTGATTACACGTTATTGTGCAATATTGGTTACAAGACAGTATGTTGCATCATTAGCCCGTGCCCTCATATACTGTCATGGAAAGCATGTGATACACAGAGATATTAAACCAGAGAACCTTTTAATTGGTGCACAGGTGATGACCAATATCTATCTAGACCACTATCTGTTTCTTGGTCCTTTGACTTACATGATGAACTTTTTTATTTACGATGTCATTGTCGGTTCTCTTTGTCAGGGTGAACTTAAAATTGCTGATTTTGGGTGGTCAGTGCATACATTCAATCGTAGGCGAACCATGTGTGGTACGCTGGATTACCTCCCCCCTGAGATGGGTATGTATCAATAGATGGTGAATGCTTCAATGGAGTTGCTTCAATGATTTCCAATTTCTATTCGCTCAAATGTTTGGTTTCATCTCTTTGAATCAATGCTGGTTCAAATTGATTTTGTTTGTAAAAGAATGTGTTATTATGTCATAGAAAATAAATGCCAAGAATTACTTGACGCAAGGTTATTTTTTTAGTAATACTTCAGTGGTGCCTTAACAGTGGAGAGCGTGGAGCATGATGCAAATGTGGATATTTGGAGTCTCGGTGTCCTTTGTTACGAGTTCCTTTATGGGGTCCCTCCTTTTGAGGCTAAGGAGCACTCAGATACATATAGAAGGTAAGCATGACTTTTAGAAGTTTCACTCGCTTTTTTGCTCAAAGAGGCATGGCATGGTAAATTTTTCATAAAGACATTGGTGATCTCTTTCCTGGAGATGCAAATTTTTTTGAAGTGATGATTCTTTGTTTTTTTTAAGAGAATATTTTCCCTTAAAAGATGCAAGTTACTCCTAAATGAGGAACATATCATCTGAAGAGTGAAGAGTGATTTGCATTTGATCGGTATCGTATATATTATAGGTTTTTCATATTGCTTACAGGATTGTGCAAGTTGATCTCAAGTTCCCTCCTAAACCAATTGTCTCTTCTGCCGCAAAGGACCTCATTAGTCAGGTTTTACCCTTTTGCTTAACCTTACTCTATGTTGCATAATATTAAGAAAAAAAAGATTCATTTAATAATTCTTGATCTCCNCCCCCCCCCAAAAAAAAATCAAATAAATAAATAAATAACAGATGCTTGTCAAGGATTCTTCTCAGCGCCTGGCACTACACAAGCTTCTTGAGCATCCATGGATTGTTCAGAACGCTGAGCCCTCGGGTGTATATAGGCTTTAAATCCCTAGTCAGATGTTGGTAATTTTCTTATCAAAGGCATTGGCATTCTAGCAGGTTCTTTGGAGTAGCAGAACTTTTTGATTCTGTCTTTTTCATTGTATGTGTGACATAAAACAGTTCATAATATGAATTGTTTTGGGGTAAATAATTATTTTAAGCTTATTTATTTGAAACCTTATTTATTTGAATCCTGCCATGCAAGTTCAAAGTTCATTGCAGTGATCTGTTAGCTGTGCAGAAAAGAATATGAATTCTCGAATGTACTTGTTTGAGTTTTTATTTTAAAAAATTCTCACTAACCAAACTTTCCTCTCAAATGTGCTTGTTTGGCAAACATGATAAATTTTCCAAGAGTTTTATTGCTCATCATCCTGACACACAACACTTATTTTAAAATTTTTAAATTTTTTTTATTTTATTCTTTCTAAACTAATTGGTTCTTTACTCATCATCGATATACACTACATATTTGGTAAAAATAATTAAAAATTAAAAAATTATTTGTGATGTATGTGTGAAGATGATGAGCAAAATTTTTTATTTTTTCAAAATTCTCAAAATTTGTCATAACTTCATTCTCAAAATATTACTCAAATAAAAAATACTCTTCAATTTCAAATTTTTAATTTTTTCATCTAAATCATTTCGCAAACATAAAATCAAATTCTACAAATTTTAAAATAAAAATAATATTAAAAACTTGCAAATATATTTTATAATTTTATCTATTCACTCTCACAAACTTCAATATAATACTTACTTCTATATTAAGTTTTTCTCTCATTTCTCAAAACTCAATAATGCATCTTTACTCAAACTAACAAAGTTTCAAGATACTTTAAGCATTCATACATGCCATAATCATGCATCATGCATAAATAATTTGAGTAGAGTCATTATTTAGTCAAATACAAATTCCTATCACCCAATATTGGGTGTTGGCATCAATTAAGCGTCGCTACTGTTTTTAACAGAAGATGTTGGACAAAACAGAGTCCGCTTCAACATTTTATGTCAAACTGGGAATGTCTTTAGCCAATGACCCATCTTTACAATTCTCCCCGTCCAACAATTGGGTTTGAGGTTCTTCCTCTTTCTTGACTTCAGTTACATCTTTGGGGTCCAGAAAGCTAGGCTGGTTGGTCGAAGCAAGGAGTCTTGCCCACATCCTATCTGTAATCACGACCTTGTTCTGCCTCTCAGTAACACGCTGTATACCAAAAAATTAGAAAATAAGTCTAGAGAAATTATTGGCTTCACACTGTACAATGAGCAATTTGTTTGAGTTCACACTATTTTTTAGTTTCATTTTTGTCTTCTTCTTTTTTTTTTTTTTTAATCTCTTTATTTATTGGAAATGGAATGCCTGTCCATTTGGAGGAAAATAGAAGTATACAAAATGGGTATATCTATAATCAGAGATTGAGGGATTTAAAAAGATATAACGTATAGCACTTAAAAGTGTTCCTTCTACCATTTAATCAATTCCTTTATATTTTCTTGCAGAAGTCATTTCTTGGGTTCAAAATGATTTCCTCCGACTCTTAGATTCAAAAGAGTGTTATTAACCAAAATATGAAATTGAGTAATAACTTACAATCACCCAAATTACTTACGTTGAAAGGAATATATGTCTGCCTGCCATTGACAAGCCCACTTGTGAAGCCTGTGTAACCAGCCATTGTTCCGTGAACTGCACTTTGAGCAAGAAGCGTGCAGTAGACATTGTCGGAAGCATTGCCTGGAATTGCCCGGATCATGTATGTCGGATCTGCAACACCAATTGGTTAGATTAGGATAGTTATGTATATCAGGTCATATTAATAACCATTTAAAAATAAAGGAAACACAGACACATATCAACCCAAAAAGAAGGATAAATTTGAGGCCACTGACCTATATATTTAAGATTAATAACCATCTTATTATGCTGTCTAGCAAAATGATCCTGCAAACCAAAAAAAAGACTGTTAATAAACAAAAGAATTTTATATTTGACCCCCTATACAGTATATCTTGACCACATAGTACAAAATATGAGATATTTCGTTCATGTCACCTAATCAATCTAATACTTCTTTTGAGTCTTTAACTTGTTCAGTTCCAAGTTATACATTAAACAAATGTCACTTTAAAAAACACATAATGACCAAAACATCTCATATCTTACAGTAACTAGATTGCTTATTAAAAAACTGTCTCCATGAGAATAGGTAAAACAGTTTCTCAAATTGGAGGATAATAAAACAATTTCTTTTGCTAAAACTAAAATTAGCAGTCTGACTGCAACTAGGTGGTTGAACAAAAAGATCTCGCTGCAGAAAACTCGTATCAATTACATGGCATGCCATATGAGGAAAGAATACAACTCAGTACAAGTTCAACCACTGAGGATTTTACTTCTAGAAATTTTAAACAGATGCAGCACCATGCTGTGCAGCAGCTTGGGTTAGTAATCCAAGCAAGAAGGTCTCACCCAAGCAAAGCTTTATGAAATATTGCTTTATAGGAGGACAGTAGATGAAGCCTGGTTACAGGTATGGGATATATGCATATATATATAGACTATAAGGGTATGCTGATACAGCAATTCTTTAAGGCAAAATACAACACAGCATGATAAGACAATAAACTATCTACTTTTAAATGCATATCAGCTATCACTCAATGGCTAAAGTTTATGTGACGGTGAAACTTCTTGGAGAATTTCTACTTGGAAATATGTCAAATAGTTTCTCTTGATGGTGATGACATAATAAGTTAATTATGTAAACAAAAAAGATGGAATATTTTCTACACCCGTGTGGACATCAATAAGATGTGCATGCATCGGCCACATGCGGATGACACAGATTTTATCTCGATTCAGTAAACGGAAAGGTTAAATATATTGTACACCTATAGTGCAGACATAGATAAGATGTGCATGTCTCAGTATGAGAGGTTTAAGACCAAAGTCATTAAAGAAGTAGGACATTTTCCCATTTACAAAGATACCTTGATCCTCTGAGATATCCACAGCCCAACATCTTGTAGCAGCTTGTTCCCTGAAGCATCTTTCAAGTTCATGGATTGCAAACTCTCTGAAAGAAGATCCTGTCCTGCTCCCTCGGCTATCACAATAACCATATGTCCATTTTCTTTGAGTCGTTTTTCAATATATTCAAAAAGTCCACCTTTTCCTTCAAGATAGAAGGGAGACTCGGGAATCAAGCAACAGTCCACATCACGGCTGGCAAGAGTAGCATGCATGGCAATGAAACCTGTATCATGATAATTGTTTCAAACATGTAAATGCTATGTAATTTATCTTATGATCTTTTTGAAAAACATAAACGCAGAGCTTACCGCTGTAGCGTCCCATTAATTTTACAACACCAATACCATTCTCAATACTTTCAGCTTCAACATGAGCTGCATTAATGGCACGTTGGGCTTCCTCAACCGCAGTATCAAAACCGAAGGACTTGTCAATAACCTGAATCAATGGAAAGTCCCCAATAAGTTAATCGAAGAGAGAATGCAATAAAAAAGTCAAGGAAAGATTAGATTCATTAAATCCAGTTCAGTGTTGTTAAAGAAGTACAGGAATGTCATTATCTATGGTTTTAGGAATTCCAGCAACTGCAACTTTGAGTCCACGCCGTCTAATTTCCTGCACACACAGTAGGAACAAAACTGTTTGAATAACTAAGACACCTGTAAAATGGTCTGCTAAGCATGGTTACAGGTCAGGTCAGGTCAATCACCAACAATAACTAAATATACTATACACCGACCAATTTATATGTATATAGAAAAATGTTTGACCTGACCTGTTTAGTGAGCTGGTCATTCAGCTTTAACTCAAAATCAACCCATTTATGATACCATCAACATGGGACCCAATAGATATAACCTGTTGTCTTCATTATTATCTCAGATTTCATAAAATATTGATTAAAGAAGCCAATATTTCTGCAAAATAAAGCTAGAGGACAAAAAAATTATGATAACCTCTTCCTTATGATTAAAACTTTTAACTCCTAAAGATAAAATCAAATTATGAAATTATCAAGATATTTTTCAATTTTGTTCACAATATCACTTACAATAATCAGTTACACAATGATCTGTCAAGTAAGGACAGGAGGGTCAGCTTGACCCATTGCAAGCTGATCCCTTTAACAAAAATGGGTAGGTTCGTGGGGTGGGTTGGGTTGAATAGAGCAACAGAGAGAGAATGGGGTGGGCTAAGTGGACTTGGATGCATCCCTGTAATTGAAAAACCCTAGTTTTCACATTCAACATCTCCACAAATTGAGAAGGTTGTATTGCGGGATCAAATCAATTTGATCCAGGATCTGTTATTCCCAACTATTTACAATAAAATTACCTCATATATGACAGCGGCTCCTTTTTGAGTTCCATCTCCTCCAATTATATAAACCTGGATAAGTAAAAGCAGTATGGAATATTTAAACCATGAGAATGGTGCCTGGCTCTAACAAACAGATAATCTGAACTCTCAGTTTATTGATCTATACAAAAATCATGGCGTAATAATTAGTCAGAATAAAGCAACCCTTCTCGGACCTGATTAATTCCACGATCCTGAATGCTGTCAACAATCTTCGAGGAATCATGACCTCCTCGTGATGTCCCAAGGATGGTACCACCACGTTTATGAATATCATTGACGACCTTAGGAGTTAAAGTAATGGTATTTCGAGCATAAAAGCCCCTGTATCCTCCCTAAATACATAGCAAACAGGATTTTTTGTAAGCCACTGAATCACGAAGTGAGTCTCAAATCATGAAGCAGAAACATTGCACTTTAAGAAATTAGCAAAACTTCGTCCGGATGATTTGGATTGATAGGATATGCAGACTTGATTAGAACCACTAATCCCTTTGTTGTTGTGTGTTCTTGCTTTGTTATTGTCAAATGAAATATCTACATAAATATATTGATAGACGGCATCATAGCATGCAAATAAACCATTTTTGTTTCTTTTCTTTTCCCTTTTTAAGGCAGAAAGGGGGAGGGGTAGGAGGCCAGAAACTCTCTGTTAAATTGACTTAAAGATTAACCTATTGAATTTATTTGTTGATAAGTAACCTATGCAATTCTTATTATGAAAACTAGAAGCAACATAGATACACATCCATAACAAAGAAGAAATCACAAAAATAACGCAGTTTTCTTCTAGCATAGTATCAGTTGGTGCAGACACTCACATCTATCCCAAGGATTCTAGAAACACCGTACATGTGATAGAGACCGCACACAATTTCCCTGATCACAGTGTTGAGCCCAGGGCATAGACCACCGCATGTTACAATACATGCGTGCACTTCCTCTGACTCAAAATAGACCTGAGTGGCATAAAAGTGTATGTTACTAACATGAACATGATTTAAAATCACTTCAACAGCATTCAGATAGGACGAATTACCTTTTGTCGAGGTCCTGCACGCCGAAAGTGTATCCCTCTTGGGCTATTCTTGTGAACAACGATCTAAAAACATGCAAAACCAACAAATCTTTACTTGTATAGAAAAAACCAACATTTTTCTCTGGTAGTTAATCTTAACGAAGGAAATAGCGTAGGAAATCTGCTTAATGCATGCCAAAGACACCTTGGCCTGGATTATCCATACCCTAAAAAGGGGGGAAGCAAGCTTTCTTATGAAACTTGTTCGCACCAATTTTAAAATTATTGTCACTGTTAATATCGATCGAATGCCAATCTCTCAAACCCATGTGAAAATGCACTCAGTTACATAGAAAATGGGCGTGCATTTGATGAAGTTTCTCGTCCATTTAACGCTTATAGTCTCACACACACATATAATACCACTTTCTCTAACAGATAAGCTATAGTATGTTGGATATACATACAATATAAGCATACACGCACAAAATGACATCTAGGAATGCAATCAGGTTAGAGAGCAGAATTGACCTTCTGAGGAACGGTATCGTCCACATGAACAAAATACTGCCTGAAGACAGGGAAAAATCCGCGTAAAAATCATCATATCATAAAATGAAAACCATTAAAAAAGCCACAAAAATAAAAACAATCATCATCTGAAAAAATTCTTTGACTTACTTAACGACCGAGTAAGCAGGATTAAAACGCAGTGGATTAGGATAAGTCTGCCATATAAACCACCACCATTAGAAGACGATATAACGATAGTAAGTATGTTAAAAAAGGAAAGGAATGTATGGGCTATACCTATCCTACAAATTGAAACGGGAATGATCATTATATTAATGGATTTAAAAAATCCTCAGAAAATATTGGAAATCACCGAAACGACATGGATCCAACAATTAATTTAAATGAACTTAAAACATAATTAAAAAAAAAAAAACGCGAGAGAGAGAGAGAGATACAGGAAGATCGGTAATGTAATCAGTGAGGTGAGGGACATCTTCGAGCACGTAACCAGCCTCGCCGGTAACGATTTTCAACTGCGAATTTTCAGAGCAACTCATCCCCGCTCGTCTCGTGAAGAAACTGGTATCAGAAACCGAACCGCACCGGAGACCCCCTGAAATTTGCGTCTGGGACAATGATCAATAATAATTGCAGGGCGCTATTTGAGGAAGTGACGAAGTGCTATCACGCCAAGTGTAAGATCTGGGGCTCTGTCTGCAATTATTTTGTTCCACAACCACAAATGCTTTTATACAATTTTGGAGAGAGCGATAAAGTCCGTAGATTCAGCGTGGATAGCGTTGTCCCAATACCAACTACAGTGCCATCTTTGATTCGGCAGAAATTTCCAAATTGAAGAAAATGTTGGGAGCATGATTCGGTAGTCTGATGATGGAAAGGGACGTCAACCGATCCGGACACGTGTCGATGATCGCCACGGAGATCATCGCTTCTTAGTAGGCTTACCGAGACTCTTCTAGTAGCTGATACTCACCGAGGTTCGTCGTTCTGTGCACGTGTCCGGGTTAGCTGAAACAGGTGGCGGGAATTTTAACTGGTTACTGCTGGAATACGAGAAAGAGGGTCGTGGTTTTGAACTTTTTGATCCCATGGACCATGCCCAACGAAAAGTCTCTTTGACCATCGGGAATAATTAAACAAAAATTATAGAAATCAAACCGACAGCTTTTGTAAAAGGATCGTGCTAGGTAGACAGAGGATTTCCACCGAAAAGTGCAAGTCTTTTTTTTTTTGTTTTTCACTTCTTGTTTTACTATTTTTAAAATTTTTTAAATATTTTTTAAAAATAAAAAAAATCACATATTTATTTAAAAATACTTACTTAATCATTAAATAAAAAAATAAAAGAAAAAATTCGGTAAACAATTTCGATAGAAATTATCTCTAAAAATAATATTTTTCTTTATAAAATACGTAAATATTATTTGACGTTGGCGCTTTTTTTTTTTTTTTTTAATACATTAGAAGAGGGGTCAACCATGATCTCCTTTCTAGAAAGGTAGGTGTTGTGACATCAAACCACGTACCATTGGCGCATATTTTCTATTTTAGATTAAGAAAACGTTTCCCTTATTTCGTATTTGTCTTCTTTATATACTAATTATTGACATGATATAATTTAATTATTTTTGTTGCCGCTTCAAATGAAAAATTATTTAATTTTGCAATTCGTCGATGAAGTTTTATTCTTCTTTGAAAATAGCAATGCATCGCGCCAATTAAATGTTTTAGTCCTCATTTTAATAGTGAGTTGAAATCAAATGAATTAAGAGTGTTTATAAATAATAATGAGGTATTAAAATTGAAATGAGATGAGATGAGTTAAAAATTAGTTGAATTAAAATATTTTATGAAATTTGAGAAATTAGATAGAAAATTTTGAATAAAAATATTATAAAATTAAAATAATGTTGGAATATGATTTATTAATATTATTTTTATTTTGACATTTGAAATTTTTGATTTCTTTTTCTTTTTGTATTTTGTTTGAAAATTTTAAAAAATTGTAATTATTAGATGATAGGGTTGAAAATTTACAAATATTTGTATTTATCGTGTTTAGATATTAAGATAAAATATAATGAGACGATATAAGATTAAAATATCTCTCTATCCAAACTAGGTATTAGTGTTTTATTGCATACTCACACTTTTGTCTTTAGGTTCTCTCTTGTGTCCTGAGAGATAAAATATGAAATGTATTTTATAATATTTTATAATTATTCGAGTGCATTATCAACAAATAAAATGATAAACACTTCTAAAAATTAATTATGATGCTCTTTGTTCAAGACTCATATGGATCCAGCGTATATTCTTGGCACAATAACTTAATAACCACAATTCCAACAATAGGCAAGGCAGAAGTTGTTCTTTGGGAGCCTACAAAGCACAACTATTAAAACTGTGTTCGAGATTACTCTAATATTATTTAATATTTTATTATTTTTTCATTTACTTTTTACAACTATTTAATATTTTATCATTACTTATTTATTACTTTTTAACTACTATTTACAAATCATTTGAGATCATCTCACTATTTAAACGTAGCCTAAAATTACCCATCATCGCTATAAAAGATAAAGTTATAAATACAATGATTACGAATGAGATAAAGTTTATTTATTTATTTATTTATTTTTCTAATCAAGCTTGTTATAGATATATAAATCAATTAAAGGATACAAAAAGATAATAGAATGGAAAGCTCCAACGTTCATCCCAAACTAGTTAATACAACAATAAAACAAAAAAGAAAAAAAATGAGGGATATGGGATCAAAAACTTAACCCTCACCCATTTCCTAAAATAGGAAGTTGCTTGAAGCAATTTTGGTACAGTTCCATAAGCAAACTATAATACTACAACCGAAATCAACAATGAATGGATTTGTGCTCAAATTGCTGGTCTAGACTGACTGAATGAGATTTTCACTAAATTTTTTCCATGATCTTTGGTTAGGATGAGTGATAACATAGGAAGATAGCAAGCAAAAAAAGCATTGAATCGTTGGCGGGCGATTATCAAGAACTTTGGTGGTGCATGAGGATCGCATGCCACACTATAAGGGTGAAGATTGGTCGAATCTAAGAGATTCGAGGTTGCTGACCCCAATAATATTATGCGTGGTGATGGTAGACTCGTTTTAAAGTGGCGGTGAGTGAGATTCACATGTGATCTAGGCCCTGCGTGAGATATATGCGCCAATCTTTTTAACGATTTTCTTCTGTCATCCGAAGGATAGGCGACTAGCGAGTCTTGAGGTGTGGCACGTGGTGGTCATGGGTGATTGGAAAGTAGTGAATTAGGATTTCTACGTGCTATGGACGGAAAACTAAGGAAAATAAAAAACAAAACAAAATAGTGGAACAGTATCTAGACTATCCAGACGACCCACTAACCTCTCAATGGAGAATGTATGCTTTTTTGACCTTCTTTGTAGAGCATTTCGCTGGAGACAGAAAATGATGGTGTGGACCAATACGAGTTGTGACAAAATTATATGAGGTAAAGTTATTTTGTTAGCAAATATTAATTACATTGTTTAAAAGATAAGATAAAAGGTAACGTTCTAAATGCAATGAATATGAGGAGGTCTTTCGCCAAGATTGTTGGCAATGTAAAAGTAGTGCTTCCAGTTGAGAAAAATAATGCAAGAATAAAAAATCAATCATACGAAATAAATATTTATGTGATTTGGTAATGTGTCTATATTCACAAAACTACAAATAATTTTATTACCACAACGAGTGATAAATACATTGTGGGACGAAATACACTGCTTAGAACAACCATATTGTTTATATACATATATAGAGTTGTACAAAAAATATCAAATTTTCACAATTATTGGGTTGTTCTAGTGAATTACTATCTGATATTCGCTCGAGTGGTGAGTTAATTAAAGGTTGAATGAACTTTTTATCTGGCAATTCTCAAGTCACAAATATGATCAATATTGGCCCAAGTCTCATTGAAATCTCATAAAATAAAAAGGTGTCAAATTCATGTTAGACGATGTTATCAAATTGAGACGCTATAAGAATAAACTAGACTCCACAAACCTAATACTTCCATCTTAGGGTGGAATATGCTGGGAGTTTCAGTCTGAATTTTGTCTAATCACCTATTGCAAGTGTTGGATGATGATACTTTTTTACCAATCAAACTAAGTTTAGATAACGTATACTTTCAGAGGAGGTTTAGATAGTGAATTAATATGAAAATTGAATAAAATATTATTAGAATATTATTTTTATTTTGAGATTTGAAATAATTAAATTTTTTTATTGTATTTTATTTAAAAATTTGTAAATATTATAATGATTAGATAAAATGATACGTATTAAGATTTTTTTGAATCCAAATAATAACTTAAAGCGGAAGACGGATACTTTCTATCTTGTTGTAATATATTTTTGAGTTAAATGTTATAATATATATAATACGATGTATCAAAATTTATTTTTAAGTTAAATGTTATCATATAATAATATGATGTATTAAAATTTAATACTGCCTAATAAATAAGTATTACAAATTTCTAAAACAAAAATGTATTAGAAAATAATATTAAATATAATTTTAACACGTTTAAATCTAGTGGATGTTTTTCTTTTAAAAAGTAAAATTTAATATCAATTGTTAAAAAATTAATTTTGATGTGAATTATAAGTTTGTCTACCTTTTTTTCGAAAAGAAAAAATGCAATTTGCCCGCCTTAAAATTAAGGGTTTTGCTATTTATGAGTTTCTATGTTATACATTATATAATTTTTTATTTATTTTAAAATTTTTTATTTTTAAAATAATTAAATTTTTTGACTAATTATTTATATATCACATATTTATTAAGAAAAAAAATAAAAAAATAAATAATGTGTAGTATACGAGGGTGATCGATAGAATTTTTCAGTTAAAATTTCAACAATTATTTCCTTTAAAAAGTGGATCGCGAATTACAATGACAACACGACTCTTCCCCACTCTCTCTATTTCCCTGTGAAGTCTGAAGGACGGCGGGCACGGAGCAATGGGAATCCCATCGGAAATGAGGGACGTGTGGGTGAATAAAAGAAACGGATTCTTGATTGCTTCTCCCGTTGAAGAGCAGAAGATCTTGAACGCCAGAAATTGCACAAATGGTTCGGACTTAGCTTTTCTTTTCTTAGTTCAGGAAGAAAATAAGGGAAAATTTATATCATTGGATGAGGTTTATGCCTTGTCTGGTTGTTGCGCCAAGGGTTTGATTAATTGTTTCATTGTTGAATAAGAGGGTCATCTCTCTCTCTCTCTCTACCCAAAATACTCGGCTTGCTTTCTGAAAGATGGTCGAAACCGAAACAGAATCGTGGTTTTTTTTTATTACCTTGTTTTTTATATTTTGGAACCTGATAATTTCGAGAAAAAGTCATAGTCCATAAAATAAGTTTGATACAATTTATTGGTTAAGTTGAGGTAATTATGTTAAAATAAATGTTATTTATTTTTTACTTGGATGTTCATCATAAGTTTTCACAACATCAATTAAAGAGGGTCAGTTTCCCCTCATTGGCCTGTGATTTCAAGCTGGAAATGCGTTTGAGGCCTGTGGCATGCGTGTGTGTTCTTTTGAGTGTTTGTTTGTCTTTAAGAAAAATCAAGTTAGCTGCATCTAAGTTTTGATGGATGGAATATCTCTTTTCTTGGATCCTAATTAATGAGAACTTTGAAATCCCTAATTTAAATTTCTTTCTCTATTCTTTTCACTTTTATTCTGCAATCACGTACGCCATTATATACGTACACGCACATATTATCCTCTCTCTCTCTCTCTCTCTCTCTCTCTCTCTCTTGAATATTGGTATATGATTTACATCACTTAGCATATATATGCATATGCAGAAGGTGTTCGTGCCGGATTCAAGGCAGCTTCCATTGCATGTGTTGCCAGTGCTGTGCCTACGGTATGCTGCGTTCATGCTTTAACTCTTTTTGGGACTCTTTATTAGAAATATTTTGCTATAATATTTCTTTGTTGCTAATTTAGTATCTACCTTGTTTTGAGAGGCCATAATTGGAAAATGAGGTAACCTGGCACACCTTTATCGGCTGGGAGGAGTGAATCAAACTCTTTAGCATGTACTAAATGATAGCCACCAGATAATTTTTTATTATCAATTGGCAAGAGCTACTTTGGTGCTTTCATTAACTTCCAGGGTATAATCTATACTCCAATTTCCTGCCTGGCCTCTTTTTAAAAGGTGAACCTACCTTGTTTGTAGGGCATTTACTTCATTAGTATGAACTTGAAGACCCAAGGTGTCCTGGATTTAGGTATTAACAGGCTTCATTATGAAGCATGCTATCTTAATTGAAGTAATTGGTACCTCATTGAATTAGCACAAACTGGCTACTTCAAAAACTAAGAGGGTGGGCACAATTTTTTGGATTGATGAGCACGAGACCTGGTATGATTCAACCACTACAGAAGTAAAGACAAAAATAAAAGGGAACTAGGAATTGTCTTTGGAATGCACAGGAATCAGATGATGTTCAAGATGACAAATCAACTCGTTGGCCTGTGGCTACATTAGCCATAGATAATAGGTGTATTGTGGGCTTTGTATATGTCCTGTATACTTGGGCTTTTGCCTTCTTTTGATCAATAAAAATTTGTTTACTGATATAAAAAAAAAAAAATGAAGTGTGGGAAACTAATTGAAGATCATAACTGACCAACTGTACATTAACTGTTATTTTATCTACTTTTCATGCAATTGTAATAAATAATTATCGATTATTTTAAAGAAAGTAATGAGGATGGGTTTTGATTTATTATAATTTTGATAATGGTGATGATAGTGATGGCATTGATTATAAAAATGTGGTTGATTTCAAAGACGTGCACATGCTGAGAACATCCGATGAGTATGTTCTTGATTTCACATGCTGAGAATTTTCTGTTAAATCTCAATGGAATAATTTATGTCCTTGGTTCCTGTTTACTCCGCACATATTCCATCCTGCTCCTCACGTGCAGATAATTCTTTCTTTATTTCTCCTTCTTCATCTTCTTCTATTTTATTTTATTTTCCTGATGTTTCTTCATTCATGCCCTTAGTTGGTTGCCGTTCGTGTGATTCCTTGGGCAAAGACAAACCTCAATTATACTGCTCAGGCACTCATTATATCTGCTGGTATGAACATAGCTTTAAGAACTCAGTTTGTGAAAGTGATGTTTAAGGTGTTTAACATACAATTTATTTATCAGGGTTTCTTACAACTCCATGGTATTAGTAAATTATTATTGTGCGTTTGCACATAGAATTTTAGTTATTGCCTATTTGGCAACCACACAGAGTTTTATAAGTAAATTTTCTTATGAATGAAATCGAGTTTTTCTTGTCTACGTATTGTAAATATCCATATTCTAGATAAGTTTAAAGAAAAAGCAGTTTACTCTCTCTCTCCCTCTTCCCCCCCCTCCTTTTCTCTCTCCCTCTTGCACACGGCATGTGCCCATTAGCACTTGTAACTAAATGTGCCACACCTATTTTGGTGAACAGCATCAATTGCTGCATACTTCATCACTGCTGATAAAACGATTTTAGAGTGTGCAAGAAGAAATTCCCGGCTTGAGGACGCCTTGAGACACCAGAGATGATGCTGTGCAGTTGAAGTTATTGTGTATGTCCATAACCAGTAAACCTAATGTCCATATTGCAGGTCGTGCTGCAGCTTGGTAAGATGTGCCCCTTTTGTTTTGTTTTGTTTTTGTTTTTCTTAATTTGCTGAGCGTGATGTTTAATAGTTACTACATTTCAGTAGCTGTTCATGACTCTCTGAGTTCTATATGGGATTACCCTGTCAATTTTATCTTGCATTACAAGAGTTGTAAAATCAGACCGAGGTTGCCATTTTGCTGTGTACTTTTTTAGCCAACTAGCTTATTGGAATCAAAATAATGGGTAAGCAGGCATGGCGCCATCTCTGTCTATTGTTAAGTATAACTTAACGCTGAATCTGTTATCTCTGATTTGTTCCTTCTAGAGTTCAAATGGGAGTTATTGGGTGTACTTTTAGCAACAGAAATTTATAAAACCATATAATAGATAAGTTACAGAATTCCTGTTTTATCTTGAATTAAATTTATAAAACTTGTAAGATTCTTGAATTTTGATCATTATCAGTTCCTTGTGATACTCTAAATGCCATGCATATGATAGATAATACAATTATAGTTCGGGTGCCACCACTACCACCCCCACCTCGCCCGAGAAGAGGGGGGCTTTGCCCAGGCAATCTTTCTCTAGTGAATAATCGATGCCAAAAGTAAAGAAAAAATGCAGTAAATTTTTTGGTTATGGTTGGCAAGGCTTAAGCAAGACCAGCTTCTCCTGAAAGTTGTCCAAGATGTGTTTTTTACGTGCCAAGAGACTTTGGATAAATTATATTATTATAGCTAGGCCTGCACACTGACCCAGCCGAATCAGATTGGGGCCCAAACCGACCCGACCTGAAATGGTGCGCAATCCGATTCAATCTGGCCTGTAGATTTTCGGGTCGGGTCGAACCCGTTGCTCTTCTCTGAGTTTGGATCCTTCGGCTTCATTTGTAGACCCAAGGGTTTCAATAGATTTCTCTCGCCAACCAAACACATTACAAGAGTTGTGATCACTCCGATTCCATCAACCAACCAAACACACCCAGATTTCTCTCGGATTCCATTTCTCACAACCACTTTGATTCCATCAACCAACCAAACATACTCTTGCGAATTTATGAAAATTTTCGGATTGAGAGGGTACGACACCATAGAAGCCATCAAAAATGATGTCGAGATCGCATTTCTTCATCTTCATGCCACCACGAGATTACAAGACCCACCAGCACCATAGATGTTGTTTTCGAATCCAGAAAAAATCGAGAGGGGAGTATGGGTGAGGCGACGGAATATTGCGTTTATGGAGAGAGAGAGAGAGAGAGAGAGAGAGGCTGAAATAGTGGGTTTCTCTTGCAGGAAGAAGGACTGAAACAATGGTTTTTTTTTTTCTCTTCTAAATTTCTGAAATCGCTGAGATCAACATTTTTGACGGTGCACGAAATTACTGAGATAGAAGAAACTGTGGTCGGCGACTGTCTGATGCCGAATCTTCCTATTGGAACTTTTCAAAATCCTGTCCAGGGAACCCTTGCTTGTTCATTTCTTTTGAAAATTTGAAATCATCTCCAACAGCAGCTCTTGATGTCCAGGGGTGTGGCCGGAATAGGAGATTACAGGCTGTTTCTAGAGATGCAGGGTTTGAGATCGAGAAATTGGAGACGGTTTCGACGGGTTGGTCGGTTTCGATGGGTAATAAACCCGTATAGGGTTTGACCCGCTGAACCTGAGTTTAGTCGGTTGGCCCAATATCGGATCTGTCAGATTAATCGGGCCAAGCCTTTTCTGCACAGGCCTATTTATAGCTCCAATCGTGTTTCATTTTTGCTTGATTAGATTATTACCTTTTTTTTTTATTTTTTTTTAATCCTTTTTAAGTTGATCATGCTATCAATCCCCGATTTCTAAATGAGTCATTAGTGTCACGTCAAGAACTTTGGACAGACTCGAATTTCGGATCGTGACGAGGAGAAGTACGATGAGAAATATTTGGCGAGTTAGCGAATCGAACTTAGAAATACACTGACTATATAATGTCAATGTAGAGTGGAGTTAGACGGTTCATACCCCCCTCGACACAGCCTCTTTAAGAGCCCTGCCATTCGCTAAAAACATAATGCAAAATATTCAATTGTAACGAGTTTTATAGCTTTTGCCCAAATTTTGGATAAAATGCAGAAAAATACTTAGACATCGGTTTCCTTCTTAATAAAAACCATCAGTTTCCTTTTCTGTCCCTGAAAAAAAGTGAGTTACAGCATTTTATTTTAATTTTGAGAGTCGGTGCAATTTATCTAAACATTTTTAAGCTAAATAATTCTCACTAATCTCCTCCATTTTTAAGTCCAAAGATATATTTTTTAATTATCATATTCCTATAAATAATTAAAATATTTTATTATTTATTGCTAATTAATTATTAATATATCAGTTTTATGAGTTCACGCGGGTTTTAACGTTTGACAGAACAGCAACTTTGTCAGTAGTAGTGGATCTTTCCTTGGCACACCAGCTGTCCCTATCACCAAGCTTTCTAATTTCTGTCAACAATCCACTTAGATCTCTCTCTAATATTCCGTGTTTGACCAGCAAACCTCTCCTTTCTCGAAGAGCTAGGGTTTTGATCTTTTTCTGGTTCTAATTTCTCCGCACTCTACACTACATTCCCACCCTTTTATCGCCTCGATCGTTCTTATCCCGATTTCGCTCTTCTACCTTCAACCTAACTACGATCTGCGATGTGATTTGTTGAATCGGCTCGATCTCCGCGACCAGGACTTTTGGATTCATAGCAATCTTTGGTTAGCTTGTTTTGGTGTGGAGTTTTCCTTTGTTGACTCAGAAAATGGTGGGTTCTGAAAGTCCCAACGGTTCTTCGCCACAGCCGGCGAGGAAGTACGGTATCACAAAACCAATCTCTCTTGCAGGGCCCACCGAAGCCGATCTTCACCGCAATATGGAATTGGAAAAGGTATAACAAATTTGTTTATTTTTAGCTCTCTCTCTCTCTCTCTCTCTCTCTCTCTCTCTCTCGGTTCGCTGCTTTATATCCACATTATATTAACTACTATATTGTTCATAGTTCTTGATTGATTCGGGGCTATATGAGAGTGAGGAAGAAGCTTCGAGGAGAAAAGAGGTTCTGAACCGCATTGATGAGGTAGTTATTTTTACTTTTTTGGTATTGTTGACTGCCTCTTGGGAAAAGTTGTGTGTCTATATGTTTGCATTCGATATGCATATCAGATACAGTTCGAAGATATGCACATGATGTTTTATAGTAAAGAACAATAACATTTGCTTGCTGTGCGATTCAAGTCTTCGGACTTTGTTGATGCAATTTTCAGGGTGGGGCCAGAGTCCAAGAAATTGGTTGAATTGCCCATGATTATGGATTTCACGTTGATCCGGTGCTTCAAATGTTCATCCATAAATAAAATAATAAGTAATAAATAAAGCACCTAAAATGTAAATAAAGAGATACATAGAGATTTACGTGGTTTGGCATAAAAGCCTATATCTGCCCGTTGTTTGAGGCTGAAATCTACCATGTTTGTTGATTTTACAGTTTCTCATGGTTTCACGTAACTCTCGATAGATGTAAAAAATAGGGTTGAGTAGAGGTTAAAGAAGATGCTAAGTTTTTAGAGAGAGAGTCCCAAGCGAGTTTAGGTCTCTATCCTACATTGTATTGATTCCCTCCTTTATAGAGGTCTTCTTCCTTCTTTGGAGTAGCTGAGTCCTATTTGCTTTATGTCATTTTCATCTTTTTGTATGCCAATCAATCTCTTTTGACTTTTATCTCTTCCGAGTCTTATCTCTTCCTTTTATTCTTGGCAATGGGCTTCCAATGGGCTGGACCCTAGTTCATTTTATGTCAAACAGACTTGAAATTCAATTGAACAGATTAATGGAATTACTGATGATAATGATGGTAGAGACACGGCAACAGAACTAATTGTATTCGATCCTTGGTGGTTTCAACTTTCATGTGGTGCTGACGATACTGGACATGCATAAAGCTCACTTGATTGGCAGTTAGGTTCTGAAGGGCAAAGTTATGGGAAAGGAGAGTATATTACAGAATCTCTAATTTGCCTGAGTAATCAAACATTTTGTGGTGTTGGTGGTTAGGGTTTTGGGGTCTACCAACTAATGTCGATAGGCTGTTTAGTGAATATTTCATTATATATTATACCGGCTGGCCTTGGCACGATTTATCATTTTTTTGGCTTTATTAATTGTATAATGAACCATTCTTACTTTACAGGAAGTGTGTAATATTGGTTGAAACTTCCTGCCTGTTTTATGAGTGTATTTGACGGAAGCTATTTGAAAAGTAAAAAATTATAAGTATTCTAGAGAGTTTTACAACCTCTTTAAGCTGGAATTTGGTTCATCTCTATTTTTCCACAATCAATTCATTGGCATTTTAGCTTGTTTTGTATTATGCATTCTTCTGTCTTTCTGTGAGATGCATTTCTATTTTGCTAACAAAACCTTTATTGTAGATTGTAAAAGGTTGGGTCAAGCAATTAACCCACCTGAGGGGCTACACAGATCAGATGGTGGAGGACGCAACTGCTGTCATTCTTACTTTTGGTTCCTATCGACTGGGGGTTAGTATAAGTTTTCATTACACCCCTTTTATGATGAGAGCAATTGCTTCTGCTTTGTTATGTTCTTCTCCAAGGTATTTTTGGTCTAGCCTCACCAATGGTGATAGGGTTAATAAAGTGTATCAATCATGTGAGGTTTGCATGCAGGATCTCTTACGTTTATTTTCAAATTTTTTGCTGAAGGATCAACTTGGATCATCTTCAGTTCAGGAATAAGAATCATTTACCTGCCAGAATGTTGTATTCTCTTTTATTGGTAGCTTGCATCATAGTTGTGATATGCTTCGGATGGGGAGAACTGAATTCAATTATGAAGTGCCCCGACATATCAGTGGCGACAAAGGTTTCTGGCAATAGTTTCCAGATTAATTTGGAGGAAAGGGATGAATTCGTGTTAGGTAGAGAGTTGTTTACGGTGATTATTTGGAGCACATGGTCCTTTCTTATTAAATATTGAACAACTTGGCTGCTTCTACGTGTTGATAGTCAAGCATATAAAAAAGAAAAAACCTTCTTCACGCTGTTAATATTTTAGTGAGTACACCTTGAGAAAATGTTTATGGTTTAGTGCGATGGAGCTTAGTGGTTGAGTTTGAGTGTAATCAGTGGAGTTTAGCCTAGTTGTCTTACTGATTAGTAGGTGTTGTCTATGCGAGATGGGGTCGATCAGGAATGTTATCATAGAACAGAAGTGCTTTGAGTTCAAGAAAGTTAATGAGAGATGGTGGAGAGTTACAGAAAGCAGTTGTCGTGCTGTGAATCATGTGTCCTTCGACCAAGCCAACTTGGGGTGGTTGGCGGCCATGGTGAGGTAAGGTGCAGCTCATGGGGGGCCAGCTGAGTTTCATAGATCACAACGAAGTGGGACTCAGGTTCTGGTGTTGCAGAGAAAACATAACTCACATGGGAGATTTTTTTCAATCTCAGAGTTCGGACAACAGAGGAGAAGTGGGCTATTAGTAATACCGGAAGGGAGGAAAGGAGCAAGTTGGAGGAATTTTGGGGACTTGTTATGGGAGTTAGCTGTAACGGGTCATGTTCCGGGAGGGAAAAATAGAGGTAACCACCCATGGAAGCCTCCTCCTCCGTCGCAGGGGCAGTAGTCCCTATCGTAAAAGGAGGTCCTATCTCGAGCTCCAAAAATGGCAGAGAAGACAAGATCTTCCCTCTTTGATGAAGAGCTTGATTTGTGTAGAAGAGGGCAGGAGTGTGTCGGGGCTGAATTTAGAAACTCTTCTGCATGCGCTGGTGGTAATGGAAAAGCAGGTGGTAGAGTTGCAGGATAATATGGTTTTAGTTAAGCGCTGCGTTCAGGAGGGGGTGAAGAGAGACGTGGGCCTGGGTCAGTTAGAAGGCTTTAAGTTAGTAGGGGAATTGCAGTCTGGCCGTGTGGGGTCTGAAGAGAAAGGAAAGGGCCCGGCATGTGTTGGGCTTAAAGGGGCCCAGAGTTTAGTCCAGCCCAATCTTTCAGTCTAGCCTGTGAGTTCTGTGAGCTACGGTACACCGATGGCCTCAACGGTACACGATACTCCTTCGTCGGTGGGTGGATCTCAACCTCCACTCCGGCGTTGGAACAGAGGCCACCGACGAAGGTGGCGATGACGTCGGCGAGGTTAGGGGGGCCGGAAAACATGCCGACAGAGTTCAGTCTGAGAGTGTGCAGCGAGCCTTCTCTTGCTTCGTCGAGTGGATCTCAACTTCCACCGCCGTCGTTGGAACAGAGGCCACCGAAGAAGGTGTCGGCGAGGTCAAGGGGGCCGGAAAACACGCTGACAGAGCTCAGTACATAGATGGGTCCAACGGTACACGATACTCCTTCGTCGGTGGGTGTATCTCAACCTCCACCGCCGGCATTGGAATAGAGGTCACCGACGAAGGTGGTGACGACGTCGGCGAGGTCAGGGGGGCCGGAAAACACGCCGGCAGAGCTCAGTCCGAGAGCGCGCAGCGAGCCTTCTCCTGTTCCGTCGAGTGGGTCTCTTCCTTTTTCGTCAGTAATGGAGCAGGGGATGCCGACGATGGTTATGGTTTCGCCGGCGAAGAGCTTGGCACAGAATGGGTCGCCGGAGTTGGGAGGATGCACAGCTATCTCCTCTGTCTTGGCTGAAACAACGCATGGTGGGTCTGTGGTACTAGGGTCTACGATAAGCTTTGTTGTACAGGAGGAGGGGGGTGCTGATGGGAACAGTTTGGGTAAGGAAGTAGTTGGGGTTTCTGTAGCAGCCTGTCCTTCAAATATGAGGGGGTCTTTGGGGGAGGCTGATGGTGGTGTGGCTGATTTGCAAGTGGCCTTGTTTGCTAATGATTGTGATGGTGGAGAGGGGGCTGTCTTAATACCTTTGTGTGCACTTCCTCCCAGTCCTAAATTGGGGAGTTGCCCCTCATCATGGGTTTTGAAGAAAGTGAAAGAGATTCAAGAGATAATTGGGATCTCTTGTGTAGGAAAGGAGGAACCATTTAAGGCGCTTTTAGTGGCTTTAGAAGAAAGCCATTCAAAATCAGCAGTAAAGAGGGATAGGGAACTGAAAAGGTTAACTTGTTCCATTAATTATGAAGGAAGTGGTGGAAGGGAGAAATTGAAAGGGAAGGGCAATTTAAGTTTAAATGTATCCTAAGATTATATCTTGGAATGTGCGGGGGCTTAATGAGAGCAATAAACGCGTCCGTATCAAAGCTTTATTGCGGATGTGGAAGGGTGATGTGGTGTGTTTGCAAGAAACAAAATTGCGGAGTATTGATAGAAGCATTGTTCGTAGTTTATGGGAATGTTCGTATGTGGGTTGGTCTTATCTGGCTTCAGAGGGAGCTTCAGGAGGGGTCTTACTTATGTGGGATAAAAGAGTGGTGGAGGTGCTAGAAGAGTGTATTGGTGACTTCTCGGTAGCTACTATGTTTAAAAATGTGGAGGACGGATGGGTTTGGGCTTTTGTAGGTATTTACGGTCCTAATGTGGACAGGGATAGAAGAAGGTTGTGGGAGGAATTGGCGGGTTTTTATTCTTTATGGGATGTGCCGTGGAGTATGGGGGGTGACTTTAACATTATCCGTTTTCAGAGTGATCGCTCAGGGCAACATAGACTTTCTATGGCCATGGAGGAGTTTTCAGAGTTTATTTTTGATTTGAACCTCATGGATCTCCTGCTGGTAGGGGGCAAGTACACTTGGTCAAACGGACGGGTTTGGTCACAGATTTCTTCTCTCTCATGAGTAGGAAGCCCACTTTCCGGAGGTATGTCAGAAACGGTTACCTCGAATCAGCTCTGATCATTTCCCTATTCTTCTAGATTGTGGGGCATCCACAATGGTCGCCGGCACTTCAAATTTGAAAATATGTGGCTTACAGTGGAGGGGTTTGTTGAGTTGGTGAGGGATTGGTGGGCTTCGTATAAGTTTTTGGGTACTCCAAGTTTCATCCTTGCAGGGAAGCTAAAGGCTCTAAAACAAGATTTGAAGAAGTGGAACTTGGAAGTCTACGGTCACATTGACAATCAGAAGTCAGCCCTAATGGAGGAACTGCAAGTGTTAGAGGGACAGGAGGTACAAGGAGATATCTTAGAGGAGTGGTTGTTGAGAAAGGGCATGGTTATGTCAAATATGGAGAGAGTTCTGTTGGCGGAGGAGATCTCTTGGCGTCAAAAATCTAGGGCATTGTGGTTGAAAGAGGGGGATAGGTGCACAAAGTACTTTCATAAAGTGGCAAACTCTCATCGGCATAATAATGCTATTAAGGTGCTACATTCAGGTTCTGAGGTAATGACTTCGCCTTCTATTATAAGAACCATATTGTGCAATATTATGAATCCCTGCTCACTGAACCGGTTGATTGGAGGCCGAAACTTGATGGCCTGTCTTTTGAGACTATTGACTCTCAGAGGGTGTCTGAACTAGAGAGACCTTTTGAGGAAGATGAAATTTACAAGGTCATTTCTGGTATGGCAAAGGATAAAGCACCGGGATCAGATGGATTCTCTATGGGTTTCTTCCAAACTTGTTGAGATATAGTGAAAGGGATGTGATGAAGGTATTTAGTGAATTTCACTCTTTTCATAAGTTTGAAAGATCTCTTAATGCGACTTTTATTGCTCTTATTCCCAAGAAACCTGGGGCGTCGATTATTGAGGATTTTCGTCCTATAAGCTTGGTGAGTGGTATTTATAAAATAATTTCGAAAGTGCTAGCAAATCGGTTATGTCCCATGATGGAACAGATTATCTCCAAGTCACAAAATGCATTTATTCGAGGGAGACAAATCCTTGACTCAATGCTCATTGCAAATGAGTGCTTAGATCACAGATTGAGGGAGGGAGTCCCTGTTATACCATGTAAGCTAGACATGGAAAATGCTTATGATCATGTGAATTGAGATTTTTTATTATATCTGCTTGGAAGGTGTAGATTCGGTGAAAGGTGGATCTCCTGGATGAGGCATTGTATCTCTACTGCAAGGTTCTCAGTGCTTGTTAATGGCACACCGGTCGGTTTCTTTAGTAGCTCTCGGGGCTTGCGACAAGGAGATCCATTATCTCCTCTTCTGTTTGTTATAGTCATGGAGGCTTTGAGTAGGATGGTAAAGGCGGCAGTGGAGGGGGGTCTTCTATCTGGTTATCAGGTGGGTAATGGTTCTGGTGAATCCATTACCGTTTCTCATCTTTTATTTGCAGATGATACTCTTCTCTTTTGTGATGCAGATATTAGCCAGATTCAAACTCTATGGGCACTCTTACGGTGTTTTGAAGCAGCGTCGGGATTCAAGGTGAATCTTGGGAAGTCTGAGATGGTTCTAGTGGGTGCGGTCTCAAATATTCACAGCTTAGCAAGCATGTTGGAGTGTAAGGTATCCTCTTTGCCAATGAAGTACTTGGGCCTACCATTGGGTGCAACTTTTAAAGGTAGAGCTATTTGGGATGGGGTGGTGGAGAAGATAGAAAAAAGGTTGGGTGGGTGGAAACGAATGTATTTATCGAAAGAGGGTTGCCTTACTCTTATTAAGAGTACACTTTCTAATCTCCCTACATATTTTTTTATCCCTATTTCCTATGCCTGTAGGGGTTGTGAATAGGATCAAGAAGATTTTTAGGGCATTCTTATGGGAGGGTATGGGGGAGGAGAAGAAATTTTACCTGGTTAAATGGAAGACAGTATGTGATCTTGTTATACATGGGGGATTGGGAGTGTGTGATTTGAGAACTTTTAATAAAGCGTTATTTGGGAAATGGTTGTGGAGATATCATGAGGAGGGGGGATCTCTGTGGAAAGCAATCATCGACGCTAGACATGGGACAGCTTGGGCTGGGTGGTGCTCTAGTGAAGTGAGAGGGGGGTATGGCGTGGGCTTATGGAAGTTTATAAAGGGGGGGGGGGGGGGGCCATGTTTTGAAAATCATATTTGTTTTGTAGCAGGTGAGGGCAATCGAATCAGTTTTTGGCGGGACGTGTGGTGTGGAAATCATGCATTAAAAAGGGTATTTCCGGCTCTTTATGGTATTGCTGTAAATAAAGAGGCTTCTGTGGCAGATATGCATTTCTTCTCGAATGGTTCCCACCAATGGAATATTCTTTTTAGTAGGAACTTCCATGATTGGGAACTAGCCATCGTTGCAGAGTTTTTCAGTCTACTATACTCTAGGGGGTTGCTTTCGACACAAAGGGACAGATTGAAGTGGAGGGCTAATAATAAGAAATGCACGGTTAAGTTATATTACAAAATCTTGACAGCACAAGATCATGCTCCGTTCCCCTGGAAAAATATATGGAGGACCAGGGTGCCATCAAAAGTTGCTTTTTTTGTATGGAATGCGGCTCTTGGGAAGATCTTGACTATGGATAATTTGAGGAAGAGGGGCTGTGTTGTGGTAGATTGGTGCTATATGTGCAAAAAGAACGGAGAAACTGCGGACCATCTCCTATTGCATTGCGAGGTAGCAAGGGGGTTATGGGAGGAGATCTTTCGAAGGGTGGATGTTTCTTGGGTGATGCCTGCGAGGGTGGTGGATTTGTTGGGATGTTGGAGGAAGCTACAAGGTCGAACTCAAGTGGCTGCGGTGTGGAAGATGATTCCGTTATATATCATGTGGTGTATTTGGTCAGAAAGGAATGCGCATTGCTTTGATGATAAGGAACGTACAAGGGAGGAATTGAAGAATTTTTTTCTCCACACGTTATTGCTTTGGTTTTCTGCTATTGTACTAAATGGGGACAATTTTTTGTCTTTAATTCAGCAAAGTTAGAATGTATTTAGGACTTTTTCTGTATACTTCCGGTGTATATGGCTTTCGCCTATTTCATTCATATAAATAATATCTATCTCTTACTTATAAAATAAATAGGCAAGCATATTTTATGGTCCTTAGCTGGTTCCTTATTTTATGGTCCTTAGCTGGTTTGATTCTCATAGTTTAAGAATGGAGACGCTGGAGGTGGCAATGGTGGCGATGATGATGATGGTATTGTCATTCTCACATTAAGTTACACATTTAACTAAAACAGCTAGTTGTACTGTATGTCCGTATGAAAACTGCTGCTGTCCTGATTTTGGTCTTTCTTAAGTTCTTTGCCTGCCATTGGATCTGGTGCATCCAAAAACTGTATGAGCAATATTAATATCTTTAGATTCTTACCATTTTTCTGTTGTATCTCCTCTCTCTCTCTCTCTCTCTCTCAGAGCATACAGAGATATACACGTGCATGTGTTTGTGTGTATATATACTTTAGATGTCCTTCGAGTGAAACTACTACTTTTTTGAGTATCATGTAGCAGCACATTACTGTATTGACAGGTACATGGGCCTGCATCTGACATTGACGCATTGTGTGTTGGGCCATCTTATGTTAATCGAGATGTGAGTGAAGCATGATCCTTGCTGTTCAGTTTAATTGAGTCCATGAACAATTAAGCACCATCTAACATATAAATATCGTTTCCCAGGAAGATTTTTTTATGGTTTTGCATAATACCCTGGCTGAAATGGAAGAAGTTACCGAGCTTCAGCCAGTTCCAGATGCTCATGTCCCAGTAATGAAATTCAAATTTCTAGGGATATCAATTGATCTTCTCTATGCAAGTATATCTCTTTTGGTTGTTCCAGAAGTAAGTCTGGAGTGCAGTTTTGAGCTTGTATTCTGTTATTCTCTCTCTCTCTCTCTCAAGTACGATCTTTTTTATTAATTTTCTCTCTTCATACTTCATGAGCATTTTTAAAAGACAGCTTTATATAAATGATATGCTGTTACGTTGTTTCTTCAGCAAGCTGTGTCTTCCAGAGTTCTGCTTGTCACTTGCCGAACTTCAGTTGGATGTGATAACGATAATATTGATTGTAGAAGGAAATTTTATGTGATTATATTCATGTTTTGATATGAGATGTTAATTTGGTCCTAAAATGCTTCTTCTATACTAAGGTTGTAACCTTTTTCTCTAACTTCGTTCAAGGCTTGATGAATTTGCTGCTTATGGACTTGTCATTTTGCACTGCTATCTTTTCGTGATTGAGATTTTGGTATAAAAGGATGCATATTTGTTGCACGTGTTTGTTTCATATCATTGCATGTATTTGTTTCATATTGTCATTGTTCTGGGACTAACTTATCAACAGGACCTAGACATCTCACATGGGTCTGTTCTGTACAATGTTGATGAGCCAACTGTTCGAAGCCTTAATGGCTGCCGGGTTGCAGACCAAATTCTTAAACTTGTTCCAAATGTTGAGGTGAACTATCTTTTTATCTCGCCCTGATTATACTACCGATTTATTGATTTCATGGTCATTTAATCCTGTATGCAATTGTAGCACTTCCGCATGACACTCAGATGTTTGAAGTTTTGGGCTAAAATACGAGGTGTTTATTCCAATGTAAGATTGTTAATATTTGTGTCTTTTTCATTGCACAGCATTTTCCTTTTGTATCATGTTGCTGTGTTTACTGATCAAAAAGTGTTTTCCTTTTGTATCATGGTTTTTGTTTTTTGTTTTTCTTTTGTTTAGGTTACTGGATTCCTTGGTGGTGTAAATTGGGCCCTTTTGGTTGCTCGGGTATGTCAGCTTTACCCCAATGCAATTCCTAGTATGCTGGTTTCTCGATTCTTCAGAGTTTATACACAATGGCGTTGGCCAAATCCTGTGATGTTATGCCCAATAGAAGAGAATGAACTTGGGTTTCCAGTATGGCATCCTCGCAGAAACCCCAAGGACCGGCGTCATCACATGCCAATAATAACTCCTTCCTACCCTTGTATGAATTCTAGCTACAATGTCTCAGCAAGTACTCTTCGTGTTATGGTGGAGCAGTTCCACCATGGTCATAGCATCTGTGAGGTTTGGACTTATTCCTGCCCTCTCCTACTTTCTATTCCATATAGGTTACCTTATTTGATAAATAAACCCTGGCCTCTGTGATTTTATCCACCGACAGGAGATTGAGCTGAACAAAGGCCAATGGAGTGCACTATTTGAGCCCTATCTATTTTTTGAGGCATACAAAAACTATTTACAAGTGGATATAATTGCGGCTGATTCTGATAATCTGCTTGCTTGGAAGGGATGGGTGGAGTCTCGACTTAGACAGCTTACCCTGAAGGTTAAATTTGTCTTCTAGAAATTCTTAGAATGCAGGACTAAAACTTCATTGTGTTCAAGGCTATGATTTTGTTATGCATTCTTTATAGTCAGTAAATATTTTACATGCTTGAGATAGGAGGTATAATTTATTTTACTACTAATGGTTTCCGTTTCACTATGCAGATAGAGAGGGATACAAATGGGATGCTGCAGTGCCATCCTTTTCCGAATGAATATGTAGACACGTCAAAACCATGTTCTCATTGTGCTTTCTTCATGGGCTTGCAGAGGAAAGAGGGAGTTAGAGGTCAAGAAGGCCAGCAATTTGATATACGTGGAACAGTTGATGAGTTTAGGCAAGAGATCAATTTGTACATGTTTTGGAAGCCAGGAATGGATATTTTTGTTTCTCATGTCCGTCGAAAGCAGCTTCCTGCTTTTGTTTTCCCTGATGGTTATAAACGTTCTCGATTGTCGAGGCACGTAAGCCAGCAGGCTGAAAAAACTTGTGAAGATGCTGTGGGGTGCTGGCCTGGCTCTACTGAAAGGCCTCTCAAGAGGAAAAGTGATCCTGGAATGGTGGATGTGAGGCCTGATAAACCAGATAAACGAGTTTCTATTAGCACGGAACTGCTGGAGTCTGTTTCTAGGTCTGGTGGATTATCTCAGGTCAGCTTCGGTGAAGGGGTTAGATTAGAGTGTGTAGCAACTGGGGATGTCGATAGCAAATCTAAAATTAGGTTATTTGATGGACAGTTAAGGAGTGAACAGGGTATAGTACAAAATCATATAGAGAATGGTGAAACTGATATTGGTGACCCTGTCAACTTAACTATGCAAACTTTTGTGAGTAAGAATTTGCCAGAAGTTATAAATGAGGCAATGCTAACTGAAGCAGTGGATAAAACTTAACTCTGGAAGGAGTCGTCCACTTCATCTGAAGTAGCTAGTTCTGTTGGGGAAACTTGTCAGATTGGACTGAACGCGGACAAAGTTGGGGTAGCTTACATGTAACTGAAGCATTGGAGAAACCTTCACCAAGGAAGGACTGGCTTGCTTAATCTGAAGTACCTAAACGCTATAATTTGTAAAACATGTCAAATTGGATTGAACAGGGACAAAGTTGGGATAGCTTATGTGGAGAGTATGGAGTGGAACTTTTAGGAAACTGCTGAATTGGGCTGAAGATACTGACCAAGAAATAGTCAAACCATATAATCAAACAATGGAAAAAGAAAATGCTGAAAGTGTATTCAACTGAGTGAAACATTCAGAAACTCAGTTTCAGAGTGACTTTTAGGCCTCATACTGGATGGCCATGTGAAAATTGGAAGTTCTGGAGATGCATTTACAGGATCTTTGCAGGGTGATGTATGTGCCAGAGATCCTGATTTGCTTTTTGGAAATGGGTTTTTCAATGCGGGTGGCGTATTTTAAAAAGGCTTGTGGAGGTTCTGAAAAACTTTCTGAAATTATTTTATTAGTCCCCCCTTCCCCCCCACCCAAAAAAAAAAATCTCCCTCTCCATTCAGCGATAGCAATACTCAGAACCTTAGTTTTGGGATGAGTTTTAGTCATTGTACAGGATGGCAATGCATAAAATTGGAAGTTCTGGAGATAAGTGAGTGTCAGGGACCTTTACAGGGTGATATATGGGCGGGAGATCCTTATTTGCTTTGGGAAAAGGGGTGTTTCAATGCAAGTGGAGTATTTCAAAAAGGCTTTTCTGAAGATATGGAGGTTCTGAATCTAACCTTTCTGATCTTTATTGATTTATTCTCTCGCTCTCTCCCAATAAAAAAAATCCCTCCTTTTGTCTGACCTGTTTGTAGGTTCCAAATCCATTCTCTTTTATATACTGTTATGGATTTTTTTCCCCTGCTCTTCCATTCATATCTCTCTGTGGCCGGGCCATTGTGAGATAGCAAGCTTCTTTTTAGGTTTTTTGTTTCGTTCTCCTTTATATGCTTGTTTTTTTTTTTTTTATGGAATTTCTTTAATTATTGATAATGATAAATTGAACGGACAGTCTCCTAACTAGTGCATACATGGTGGCAGGTCCTGTACCACCACCATACATTATGCTTCCAGTTACTGGGAAAATAACCTATGTACTGTCTAGGGCTCAGATTCATGACTCCACCTCATGTTTCTCGTTTCTAAAATCTCTTGGGAGCCTAACTTATTTAACTGCTGGTTTTGTCTTCTATAGTTGGACTATTGCACTCGGGAATGTTGTAAATTCGGAAGATGGGCCTGGTCAGAATCTATGCAAGAGCCAGTGATAAGGCATGTTTTTTTCAAACTTCAGTTTTTTCTGAAAATCATTGTATCTTTATACCGTGCTTTTCCTGTATATGGCTCTTGTCTGACAGATTAAGTCTCAAGTCAGTTGTACTTAATAATGCCCGGGAGGTGACAATACTTTAAACCGGGAGTCGCTTCTATGAAAGGAGAGAGCCAGCACCTTGGTAAGTGGCACATCCATTGCTGGCTTTCATTATGGTTTTTTTCCAGGTGCACATTGTGTGCCATCTTGTGAGCTGACTGCTGAGGTCAATGGTCATCTTACAAAATGTGCTGCTAAACATTGTTGAAGCTGAGAGCACCGCAGCAGGGTATTATAGTACATCGTCCGGTGTCTGCTGGTGCTTTGAAGACTGGTTATCATTTAACTAGGGCCCAATGTTTCTTCGAAATGACAAAAGAAAGAGTTTTAGGGGTGTTTGCTCTCTCTCTCTCTCTAGGTTTTGTAACTCTCCATAGACTGTTGTAGGTTGTAGGCTTTACTGCCCGTAATAGATCTTAAACCTTGTAGTTCATTCTCTTGCCATCTCTCTCTCATTCTCAACCCAAATTGTGCATCATGGTAGAGGTGTTAACGTCGACCTCTTTGATGCATACCTGTCTTTTTTATGTGCTCTGACGTTTAATCCAACCGAGCAAATTACAAACTAAGCATAATGTCCAAAATAAGCGATTCAAGAACCGAGGTTCTCTTCGTAATGGTAACAATTTAAGCTGAGTCTCCTTTAAACTTGGACATATTTTTCAATTCTTAACCATTAATGTGGCAAAGAAAACTTCACGAGTACAAAGTTTGAGTTGTCGTGAGCGAAGACCCAAACTAAAATTGCTTCTTCGACTGGAATTTGGACCTTATGATTCCAATGAACTGAGCGACAAGAATTTGGAGGGTACTTGAGCGGGATACAAGAAAGAAAGAAAGGCAAAGTTGTGTGAAAGAAACTTGAAAGCATGTGAAAAGGCAAGAAGCGATCTAGATCGAGTTGATATATATGCACTATTATCACATCAACAAAGTAAAACGATCGAGAGACTTAAAATATGATTATTTGTACTTGATTTGCCCTAGTGCCACTGCCAAATTCCCCTCACAACTTGAGCTTCCTTGTCCTAATATGAACTGATTATCAGTTCACGAAGGGTTCTTTGTCCAAATAACATATTTATATTTCACTGATTAAAATTAATGAACAAAGTTGTGGTTGTTGGATGTTGACTTATCTACACTATATATAGACGAACACAAGCACAACGTCAGAGGCACTGGATTAATTCAAAGTCAACAACTTAACTGCATGGTGATTCAGTGAATTAATGTTGATTCTCCAAGAAATGGAAGTTCGACATTCCAACGCCTAACTTCTACTGGGAATATAAATGGAAGGAAAACATAATCCACGCATAGACTAGCTAAGCTGATTACAAGCTTATGATTAGTACATGGTTTTTTATTTTATTTAACAATCAGTACAGGATTTAGATTTTTAAAACACAATTAATGATACTGTTAATTAATACATAGAAACTCTGCGAAATTCCGTTCTACTCAATAGTATGAGCTTTTGTTCATATATATATATATATATATGAAGAATGAGTCCGTACGTATATGAGATATCGCCAATATTGACCATTTAATTATGATCGGCCGGCATGGCCTCCTCCTGATGTTCCACCTTGTCGTGCCAACTAAATTAATCATGTACACGCAATCGTAAGAAAACATATGTAGGACAAAGAAAATAGGATAAAACACACAAACATGCTCACATATATATTATGACAGCTATTACCTTAAAATAATTTTCCAGCTTCGTCTTCAAACTTGCATGCTCTTGTTTGACTGTTCGGAAGGTCCTCATGCATCTGCCAAAATGCACGGAATTGTAAAATCTAAGAAATACAAAAACCCTTTCAAGAGGCCGATATATATATATATATATATATAATCAATTTGTCTGAATCCAAAAGAGCAAGGTATATATGTGTGTGTGCGCGCGCGTGCTTATGCGCGTGTGAAAATAAATTACCCTTCTGCATTAGCTGCCTCGCAGTATTCCATGAATAGTGTGCATTCTTTCGTCACTCTTGTGGCTCCTATGCTGCAACAAAAACCATCCACAACTGCTGCATTAATTTCGATAGGTTAAGTTTTATTTAATTGATCGATGATATAAGTTATAAACATATAATCAAATCGCTTGATCCACCGATAATCGTGTGTAAGATACTAATTTCTATTTCTTGATCCACTGATGATCAAGTCTAATATCTGTCTTATTATTCAAATTAAGGGGATTTCGTGCGAAAGTGTTCCAGTACTTGCTTTTAAATATGCGATAATTATACTGAGCAAATGCTGGGAGCTGCTGAAAGCTTGATCAAACATATATATATATATATATATATATATATATATATATATGGTGGATTTAGATAGTGAGATGAGATGAGATGAAAGTTGAAAGTAGAATATATTATTTTTTAAAATTATTATTGTTTTGAGATTTGGAAAAATTGAATTGAGATTTGAAAAAATTGAATTGTTTATTATATTTTGTATGAGAATTTAAAAAAATTGTAATGATGAGATGAATTGAGAGTGTTTCTCAATTCAAACGACCTCTAAACATCTCGATAATATTTTACCTTGTGCTACTACCCTTGAATTGGAGCATGCAATTGCCCAGCGCAGTGAAATCAATAGGCCGACTGCCCCTGTATATATCATAAAAAGTTAAAAACGTCTATGAAAATGATCTGATAATAATGACAACAAGAATAATGCAAAAGGATTAATATTCTACGTACAGTGCTTGCTCTATGTTTTGTAGAAGTCTAGCAGAATTAGCATAGAAAGTTGTCACCATTTCCTCTACGAAATTAGGGTTGTCATCATCTTCCAACTCCTCAAGCTGAATAAATTGCTCATCAAGGTACCCCTGCACAATGTTTATTCAGTTGGTAGCTGAAGAATCAGAACTCAGCCATTTCTAGTTGACCGGCCATTAATGATCTTAAACGCGATAAAAAAAAAAGATTCTTAAACGTCTCTGGCCATTGCATAAAGTTAGGTTAACCCACGAGTCGCGACTCGCGACGATGTATTTTAGTTAGTTTCCGCAACTCACTCCCGAGATACGGATGTTCAGTTCCATTGAGTCAAAAGCCACTGTTCTGGTCGTGGTTCAAACAGACGACTGAATTATTTCCCTCATCAATCACAGCACATTCTTTGTGGATGGTTTAGAAAAGCATTCCTGATCTTTAACTAGAGAGCATTTTCTCATGTTTACTAAGAACCCTTAAGGGAGCCAAAGGAAAACTAAAAAACGAAGCATATGTTTTCTGGGTGAGAATGTATATATTACTAGCTAGCTAGCGATTGCAAAGAAGTGTGAGCAGAACCTGATCGAGAAGGGACCTCTTCATTTCAAGCTGGCGTTGCAAGTGGTTCTTGTCCATTTCTTCGTGTAAAGTGGTGGTGAGACGTGCAGAGCTTTGATGGCTTATATATTTTACAACACTGATATAGCAATATGGCAGTCTGACCTAGGTATTTATAGTGCACCCGCGGGCAAAGCGCGGAATCGGAAAAGGCAAACAAATATCAAGAGGGTACGTACGACGTACGCGTATAGTAAAAGTAGTAAAAGATGGATTCTTTCGTACACTTATTTGATTAGGTGCTAAAGTATATGCATGAAGATTCTGCAATCCATCAATTCGGAGGAAAAGGATAGCTGAACCATCCTTGCGAGCACCACATGCAGGGCGTAATCATTCATGTTCTTGTAGCTTTTTGGAGAAGTGCGCAAGGATTTGATCTGATCTAGTGTCAACCTCTGATGGCAATGTGCATACTACTAGCCAGAGAAGGTTCGTAGATGTTAAGTCAAATTAGCATCTTAGATTAGAGGCAATCACTAGTACTTCGATCACATGCATGCTGTCCCTCAACAGAGCTAGCTAGTCTGCAAAACAAGTTATTGCAGTCTTGATCGATCACTGCCATTTTAATTTTCCTGAGCTGTTCCTAATTCATTCGATTAAACTCTAAATATTTCCCCATAATAGCTAATATATAATCATGATATTACTTTCCCAACCTATGGGCTCCAGATTCTTAGTGATCGATTTCTTTCATGAACTGGCAAATAAAACTAGATGGGAAAGTACTGGGAAGGTACTCATACACGGCAGGGAAAGAACACATCTCCTTATAGGAGATTTAAAGGTAGGTTACGTGCCACATCCCTTCAAATATATTATATATATTTGTTTTAATAGTTTTATATTTATATTAAAAAAATATAGGTAATTAAAATAAAGATAATATTCATTTAAAGCTCAACATTTACATTCTTTGATGGAAGGAAGAAACATTTAGAAAATAGTAAATAAGGATCTTGGACTATATATATAAATTAAGGACTGTGATTCTCTATCAGTCACATTCATTAACATAAATAAAGATAAGTTAAAAATCTCTACCCAATACTGTATAGAAATCTGTAAGTGTACATAAACAATCGTTTTTTAGAATACTTGATTGACAATAATCAAAGGTAAGTATTATAACGATTCTTTTATTATCAGAGATTCTCTCCAATGTCACAGGCAGCTCATGTCATGAAGTGGCCAAAAGAAGAAAAAAAAATCTCTCACAAATAGTGATCGAAATGAGAATATAGTACTTACTACCTTTAAATTAGCTGTACGGTGGTCCTTCAAGTACGGTGGTCCTCGTCCCTTTAAATTTAGCAGGATTCTTGCTCGATCCATCTATCTATAATTCTCGTCGAAAAGATGAAAGAAGAAAGACGGTTGCAAAAGGGATTCTCCTTCACTCCTCCTTTGCCAATGAAGAAAGAGATCACTAGAGCAGGAAATAATGGAGAGATTTTTCTGCCCCCACACTCCTTTGCAAAAGATCAAACAAAAGGCTTTAATTCGGGCGATCGAGTGGAATGGGATGGGAATATAAAGTGATTTTCCCCACCTTGTATTGGAGAGATTAAAGATCCCTCTTGCCATTATTCGATGATCTGTCCCGTGTCGATAAGAATCCCACACGGAAGACGGAGCACCGGCCATGATCATGATCAACGTATCCTTGGAAAGGAAATGAAACCGAAGTCATGATGAGCTCTGCATGAACGAACTAGAGCTAGCTAGCTAGAGCTGATTTAGCATGGCCTGTATAAATAAAATAGCTCCATATTCCTGACCATGCATGGGCGAATATGTATTTATATTAATTAGTATTCCCAGATAATTATAAGTAAACAATCTTCAGATTTTAACAAATGGATGAAAGTGATCAGGTCTTCGAACCAGTTATGATAAGCATTACAGCAAAGAAAATAATAGGAGAGATTTCAAGACCTCATGATCTTGTCTTTTCTGATCAAAAGATGAGCTGGCATACATATATATTGTTGCATATCAAAACTGTACAAGAATCATACAAGACGATATTTAAGTGGTTCAATAATTTCTCTATGTCTACTGGAACTAAAATTCAATATGTTTGTATGGGATTACAAATATTCAAAAGTTTCTCACGTTTCACTCTTTGTTTTTTCCCACACACTTCACATATCAGAGCTCTTCTATTTATAAGAGAAGTTATACTAAATATCAATCATCATTGATGACAAATGGTGAGCTGCAGCAGCTATAGTTAATCTGCAATATATAAGACGGTGTAGAGCATGAGATTTTGGATGGTGCAGGTACATAGCAACATTTTCAATTTCTGCATTCACACTTAGGTGACTTTTTCAACATACATACATATATATGTATGGAGAGATCAAGAGAATGATACTTTGATGAATATTGCAGTCAAATCTCGAGATAATAACTCAATAAACTTGAATTTGGCGAGATATTTCAGTCCCGACTCACTAGCTAGCAGATTAGGCCACATAACTTCACAGAAGAAACAACGATAAAATACATGAAATCATGTCCATTTGGTGGCAAATCAAAGACTGATCAGTGCACCAATATCACAGAAAACATTTGAAAATAAATAGGGCGATGAAAGGCATGCAGATTGCCTCCTCACAAATTATGCCCGTGGGGCTCTTGTGGCGTATACTTCGCCACAAATAGTTGTATTTGCCATGATGACTTTAATTGGTGGGGACTCTCTGTTTTTAACCACGACATATTCCATGTCAAAAGATTGTATTCTCGTGGGAAATATTGGTTGTAATGGTACACAATTTGGTTGGTAAAAGGGATAATGCCACCAAAGGAAACCGTGGCTAATGTGAGGAATTCCCATCATATGTTCTCGTGGTTAAAGGTATCACTTCCACCACACCAACTCGTGTGCAATGTAACAATATCCCACCATGGCAACTCCTGGGTAGAGCGGTTTCTTCCACCAGTGGGACTCGTGGGTAAAGGAGCAAGCACCAACCACCATGGAACAAGTCCCACCATAGCAACTCATGGGAATAGCTATTTTATTCCACCAGAGCAGATCGTGGGTAAAGATGTTAAACACCACCATTCATGCCTTGTGGGTATAAGTATTAGCCACTACGACCTTGGTGAGAAATAATATATAACTGTTTTCCATTTGATCCCTTGCCCATTACCCATGATAGTGACGGTGGGAATTATTTAACTCCCATGAGTAGAGCTTGTGGCTACTTAGTCGAATACCAGGCATAAATCGGATGGTTCCCCACAAATCTGAACCTGTAGGAACAATGTTTTTTCCATGAAGTGGCCCTGTAGGAGATGTGTATTAAATCAACCCTGCATGACTTTTTCCCCACAACGGAGTTCCATGTAAATCCCATTATTTACATGGAATGGTCCCTGTGGCATCTGCTGATCCAAACATGGTAGTCAACCTAATATTGATTCCCACAATTATTCATGTTACCCATGATGATCACACATAGCCAGCAAAATTAGAATAAAAGAATCTCACAACCATATAACATAATTCCCATATATATATTGACAACATTCAGGCCTTAGTTCCCATATTCATCCATGGAAATGGAAATTATACATTAATGTCAACTGTAGTGGGAAGGAGAAAAGGGTCATCAGCATGATTACAACTACATACATTTACACAACCAACTAGCAATTCCTGTTCTACATGCATACACTTTCAGGTTCAACTTCCTCCAAATTAAAGCTCCTCATATCTCCATTTCCTTCATTTGTCAGATTATCGTGGTTGATCTCACAAGTTGAAATGCAACACCAACTTATCCCTACTGCCTCTCCATGTCAGAAATTTCCCACTGTCTGCATGAAGAACTCCTGAAAATTGCAGGTACATGATGTTATGATTCATCTCAAAGTCCAACTGACTACAATCTAACTTCAACAAACAATATATTTAATCCTCGTCTATCCACATATATTTATTAGTGTGATGATTGGTCATGTCCAATATTTCACCCAGGGATGTTTGAATGTAATCCCATGGTAGCTGACAAATGTATATATTTGAGGCCATGACATTAAGTTATCCAACAATTCAAAGCAGAAAATTGAAATATTGACACCCAATACTTTAATTTGGAAACAATCGTCAGCTTATAGCACAGAGTGCCCAATTACCTTCTAACCAAACCTAGATACAATGAGCTACACCACCGTTATTGAAAGTTATTTAAGTACCCACCTGTTCTGTGTTGCTATAATTGACATCTTTATATTGATGATGCTTGTGTAATATGCCAAAACCGGACCTAGCATACTGAAATTAATTTTCTTCTGCTAATAATTGATTGATCCTTGTCAATCAATTCAAGTTATACTATGAAAATTCCGTATTCTGAATTGCTTTCTAACTCAAAAGTTAGAATCTCTCATCTTTCCCTATTACATATACTGTTAGAAGCTGAGTTATTTCTCCCTAATATCCCCTATGGTAATTTACAAGTGTGATCAATTCCAAATTAATGAGTAGATATGTACATTGAACATATCTCAATCTACAAAACTGTGTCAACACCTTTGCTAACCAAGGAATATCTATGTCCACATGTTTAGCCAATATGGTGATCTTAGAACTCAAAACCCAATCAATAAGCTTCATTTCTATATGAAATATGGCATAAATAGGAGGTTGGTGCCCAAAGATTTTGTATTACAGGTCCAGTAACTAAACTTTGCTACCAATCCTAACCAAACTCCTTGTACCATTATACTATCAGTTAATGCACGGTTTCCTTATAAGCTCCCAACTCTCATCCCAACTAGGGAGTGTTGTACAGCTGAAATACTAATTATCTGGGCAGCATACCATCACAATCGATAATATATTATGATCGAAATAGAACTGCTCTTCACTTCTTCACTTTCTTTATATTTTGATTTAACTGTTTCATTTTAACTAAACAGTTGCATTATACCCCAAATCAACTGACTATTAAATAGATTTAATACAAAGTTTGTCAATAAAGAAACTAGTCATTGTTTCCAGCCAACTTGCATTGGTTAATCCAATAAATTCTCAAAAATCTCAGCAGTCCCACCTTTATCTTTTCCAGCTAATTACTCTTTCATCCCCTGAACAACAACCCAATCAATTAAAGTTTTAAACAAACATGTGGTCTACCCTGATGAAAAAATAGACAACATGCTAACAAAATTGTCTTATGAACTAATCACATTGAATATAACGAAGAATATATGAGGTGTGTATTATTTACCATCACAGTGTGTGGAACTAGTCCCTATCAGTTATTCTTTTCACAAGATCAGCATGGTTGCCTTTCTGATAAACCTCTGAAATGCCTTCTGTGCATGATTTAAACTGGTGCCATCACAGTTATATGCACCCTGCTCTAACACGTGAGAATGCAGATCCAAGTTGATACTTCAATCTGAATTTTTCCCTGCATGATAAAAATATTGTGGATTATACGCATGTACCTACTCAGGTAATGAATATACACCAACCTTCCATTTATAACTACTTCTCAACTATAATTCAATTGGATACTCACTCAAAAGCTGCAACAGATTTCCAAATCCTCTTTGACCACCAAACAGAAATTCATACCACTTGACTGATATGTTACCCGGTTATAATATTCCCAAAACAAAATCTGGCGCCACTTACATAACAACCTCCCACCCTTTCGATACTAAACATGACCTAATAACCTGCCCACCACATCATACCATCAATGCTTTTCACTTTTTAACTGTTGCCATTTCCAATAGGTCGAACAAAAAACACAAAAAGACCCATGACCTTCTTCAAAAAATTTTAATATTTAGTTGAGATATTATGCATCTCCTTGAGTCTCTTCTTGAGACTCCCTACTTGACCCCAACTGTGATGACATGACCATGATTTGTTTGTCATGCTCAGAAAACTGTTTGCACAGCTCAGCCATATCACCCAAAATTGCTTCTAGTTTACTTTTATACAAGTCTGCACATTCCTTGTTCCTTTCATTCTCTTCAGCCATACGTTTAAATGCCTTGTTATTTTTCAAGAATGGGAGGGCTCAGGTATGACTGAGTGCCCCAGGCCAACTGCATAGCCAGATTTGAACCCCAACACCTCCTTGAAAACATCACCTGCAATCTCCTCAACATCCTCTTCAGTTTCTTTCTCATTCAACCTCTCTAGCATCAGATTCTGAAATGACAAAGAAATGCATTTCTCAGTTAACATAAAAATTATCCAGAATACTCCATTATGTAATTAAAAAATCAGTTACAGTGGAACTAACTCACATAGTTGTGTTCACTTGCTGCATTGATGAATTTGCCCTTCTTATTTGACCAGTGTGTTTCTTTGTAAAATTCAATCATGTTCCTTGGCTCCTCACCCTTTAAATAAAATGATACTTAATTAACTCTCAACAACTTCAACTCAAAATTGTTAATACTCACTTTAATAATGACAATCCAAGAATATATGAGTGCAGACCAAGTTGGAAAGACTATCAAAACTCAGTTAACAATCCAATCAGTTGTAGCTGAATTTAGGTTAATATCATGTGTAACGAGCAAAGTTTTAAGTGAGATGGATAAAATGATAACTACTTTCAGATGCCTGAGATGCAATTAGTTAAAGAGCCGTCAGTATTGGCAATGTACAATTTTGTAAGTGATATCCAAAACTTCAATTGGGAGATGAATTAAGAGAGTGGTCAGTGCTAGCGATAGTGGGATACAGTTTTCTTGGCCAGCAGAAAGGTCATTCATGATAAAGTGTAGAACAAATAACTGACTACTACGCAATAAAACTGTGATAATAATTGGCATGGACCAATCTAATGACGATATTAAATTGGATACCCCAACCGATGAATACCCCAACCGAGAGCAGTAACCAAACGTATCACTAACATAAATGTTTTATGTTAGAGGAGCCTACTAAGTAAAAAATCTATAAACAACCGTGGTTCATGGAGCAATAATAGGAGGCATATATTGCTATGGACAATTGTAATTCATTAATTCCCACAAAATTGTGGCCAATTATGAATGATACCAGAACAGTTAGTCGAATACACTCAAATTCTGAAGGTACACCAGACAGTATTGAAGAACCTTTAGAATAACATAAAACCGGTACATTACAAACAATCAAATATAAGCATATGAGATAGAGAATATAGAATTGAGTTCAGAATTATGTAAATTAACATAGTGTTGTTAACCTACTGTATAAAGTGGTTGAAAAAAATATTTTGCTAACCAAAACTAGGTCTGTGTATTTTCAGATTTTTCAACCCAAAAATTTGTAGCATACCACATGGTTAATAGGGGAAAAGATTTATCATAAACAGGATAGAATCACATTAAGTTAGTCCAACGCGCTTTTTCCGCTATCCCCCAAGAAAAAAATGACAAAGACAATCATATGCATGCACAGAGACAATTTGCTATAACAGAATATGAAGAGATTACAAACATGATGACAGCCATAAATATTGTTATACTTCTATGCAATATATAAAGGAAACATGCATGAAAAAGCTAGTTATTTACAGTTATAATCGACAATTAGTACATGGCCATAATTAATATACAATCATGTGCGTATTCGAACAACCCAATGTCCTACTCTTATATTGCCAAACACCGAGCCAAGAGCACAGTATATAGTTTACAGTTAACATATAATATAATATATATATTATATCAATGTATATACATGGACATCCATTAATGATGGTGACAAGCTGGCCCATGGCATATAAGGTTTATCAATATTGAAAGTTATAGCAAAGATAATGTACATGCCATGGTGGGGAATGGATGTTCCTTGCTAAATGAGACAAAATTCGGTTGCATCAGTTAACATGCATGGTTGACAAATACCATACGTAGATACCAATAAGATCACATAGGCTTATGATTTTTACCAAGACCAACAGACATTCATGAGCATCTACAGATGTCGTGTTGCTAAATGTTCGATTAAACTCATCTGCATGCATGTTTTCCAGCTTGGTAGTGAAGCTGGACGTAATGTAAAAGCAGAGATGAGGAAGCTCACCTAATATAGGCTATGGAAATTCAGCTTCCTTTTGATTAAAAGAGTGAATGATTGGGGCTATTTGGATGAAAAGAGGCAAGATTCATCAAGTGTGGCACAATTGGTCAATTAACAATATGGAAAGACATGGAGGCTCATTGCCTCCCAACTCAAAGAAACATGCACTGTTTTATATAGAACTTGATACTCTGTAAAATTACACAACCAGCTTTCAACTAAAATGCAATAAATTAAACAGGTTATTGTGGTCTAAATATCATACCCAGATGATGTTAGACAGCATTATTAACAATGTTTGGCATATGTGCCTACCTGTTTTCTCAATTAATGGACTGTTCAGGTTGCTGGGAGCACAGTAAACGTTTGACTATGGGATACTGCTGGTAATTAGTAAAAAGTAATGGTACAAATGATTCTTTCCATCAGCCTAGCAAATTCTCTGTAGTTGACATAACATATATTATTAAATACATAGTTGGGTTTACACAGGGCTGAAATACTTATTCGAACATCTAAACTTTGAGTTACAAGGGTCTACACTGTTTTCTTGCTGGCCGAAATACTCATGGGAAAAAGTCAGATAAGCCACTATATCTAAGAAGGTTTCCCATTTAAAACCCAAAATGGGTAAAAATTGTGTTCTAGAATTGAATTTTTCCATTCTGTGCATTATGATTAAAGTTCTCAATTAAGATCTCAGTGGAGTAATTAGAAGTGATAGATTTCTTGGCTAAATAAAAATGCACAAAAAACTGACCTGAGGCATTACACCCGGAAAACTGTATAGATATAGTCCGTGTTGGAACCAACTTGTCCCACCTATTACATATACACATATAGCCACAAATATATGTGTATATGTAATAATATATATGTATATGTAATAACAAACATGTTATTGCACTTAATGTAAACATTCAGGTTAATTTGGATCAACATCCCTACAGATCTAAGGGAAGACAATGACAATATTTTTTCTCATCCAGTCGTAGCATCAGTCTCAACTGCTCCTACCAATCTCAATATCTATACATGTTTCTAGCTCCAAAAACTTCATTAATTTGCTTATTAATGAAATTTTCCTCGTCTGTAACAAGTAATTCATGAGGAATTTGGGGAAAAAACTGGCCTTCACAGGGTGAAGACCTCAAGAAGGCTACCAGCAGCAGGTGTTTACATAGATTGAAAAATTTAGGACTCACCAGGAATATTTACCACAATTAATTAGCTGATCATGATGCGTTGTTCGAACACGTTTCTAGCATGCGGATAGATCTAGCTAAAAGAAAGGAAATCTAATTTTCGATTTGGCATGAAACCTCAACCTAATTATGTCTATTCGGGGCTAAACAAATAAAATACAAAATTGTGAAGATGAAACCGGGCTCAATCACCAGAGATATTTTAACACAGAGAAGAGGCAGAAATAGTCAAGGGATTTACCAAGGGGAGAGGGAGAGATGCTCGATTTCAAGAAGAGACATAAACGCCCTACTTGTTACTGGCGTCAACTGGCGGCAGTGAGGAACGTACTGGCAATTGTGGGCAGCTCGTGGACGCCGAAGGGGGGCGGCGCAAGGAAACCACCGTCGATTGTATGGACAATCTGAGAATATTCGAGCTTTCCCCAAAAATCGCAGATCCTAACTCGGCTTGTATGTGGTAAATGAAGGAGCAACACACTGACCGTGTGAAAAATGTGAGTTTAATGGCCACTGCTCTAAAAGGTAATTTGCAAAACCTTTTGACACGATTTGAACTCGTCGTTGAAGGCAACTATTTGACACGGTTTAATGCTCGCCGCACGGAATCTCGTGACATTTCATTAATTTTATTGCGTTGATGACTTTTTGTGCCATAAGCCATCTATTCCCCACCAGTGGTTGTCATGAGAAGGAAAATCGTGGCTAAATTCGAAATTTCTTGTAGTGACATCCTATGCTATTTTTTTTCTTCAATCATATATAAGTACTTATATTATGCACATGAACCACGTACGTTATATGCATGATCTGTGAGCATGCATACAGAGCTAACTCATGTCAAAGCTAATTAATTATTATTTTTTTGCCATGCATGACGCAGAACTATATGCAGTTGTGTCCGCGAGTTATTTGGAGTTTTTATTTTTTAATTTTTTTAAACGTCGAATATCATGACTTGCAAGAGTAAAGCATTCTGTTAGTATTTGAGTAAATATGTTTCATACTATGATATCTCTGTAAATTTATATAACTTTGATATTAATATTTAAGATGAAAAAACGATAAACGCATGAAATCTCGTAATATTTATTGAATATTTGATAGTTAGCCTAATTTAATTACACAAAACTAAATTTTCTCATTCTATATTATCATTACAATTTTTAGACAAAATATAATAAAAAATTAATTTTTCTAAATTTCAAAACAAAATTCATATTAAAAATTATATTATAATAACATTTTATAAAATTAAATTAAATTTGATAATATCACCCTCCCCGCGGTTCGAACTTGCCCCGACGCATTACGCAAGAAACAATATGTGAGAGCCGAAAAGAAAAATTACGGAGGAAAAAACAAGAAAAGAAAGAATCCCAAATTTTCAGGAGGTTCGCCGCCGGCCGGGATATTCACAGTGGCGGGTATGCGTTCAAAGCTCTCGCTATTAAATTCTACTTTGTTTCTGAGTCTCTGACAGAACCCGAAGCCAAAACCTTAAACACAGTGACAATCAAAGGGAATGGACGACGATGGCCTTCGAGAGATAGAGAGGCACCAGATGGAGCAGATTCGAGAGCTCGATCTCGAGGAACTCCAGGTCGAAGAGGTCGATGACCTCTACGCCTCATCCGACGATGACCTTGTCACCACGTAATTTCACCGACCCCTTCGTTGTTTAGTTTTCCTTTTATTCGAAATTTGATCGGTTTACTATCATATCCCCAAATCTTGTTACGTTGTACGGAAATTAGTTAGGGTTATTTCGTAGTTTGAATTTATCGTGAGGGTGAAACTGGACTTCCTTATGTGCCCTTTGGCTTGCGAGTAAATCATATCAAGAATTAGAACAGCTGTCATCGCGACAGAGTTCTGGTTACCTAGTTTAACACTTAGAGAATACAGTACCATGCATGATAATTCAAAATAATATCCATAGTCAAGGAGAATTTATTACCAGGTTTGATTAAAAAATATTTTATTTTTTTTATTTTTGGCTACTGAAGTTGAATAAATTGATACGGAAAATTTGAGATTAATATTCATAGCGTATTGTCTCGAACTCAATTAACAATAGGGGATGGATGTGCTTAAATAGCTTTTCTTTTATTTTTTTCCCGTTTTATAATGATCTGTAATTGATTTCACTTTTGTTGTTTTGATTATTTTCATGGGTTGCTGACTTCTTTACACCTGTTTTCCTGTGAACTAAAGTGATCGTGGTTATGGCGGTGCTGCCATGTCCGGCGAAATTACATTTAACACCTGTTTGGCTTCATTACATACGTATCTTGGTGGTATGCATACAGTGTTCTGTTTAATGTATATGCATATATTGGTGGTGCTTGGCGGTAGCCAAATTCTAATGTTTATGTTGTTTTGATCTCACTTGCATGAGACAGAGGTCGAAGACACTCATCGTCAGATGGCATTTTTGGAAGGTGGTGCCATTTTGAACCTCCCACTGTTCTATCTTGAAGGTAATTATTTATCTATTTATTTAAACGATTAAGCCATTGAATTTCAGTTCCAGTAGCTACCTGGTGGCTATTAAAGTTTTTCTCCACCATTACTGAGGATGCCTTCATATTCCTGTTCATTCTTGTCCCCTAATTGATTTTTCTAATGGGGATCCATGTGATATTTCTTAGGAGTTGTTCTGTTCCCAGAGGCCACCCTTCCTCTAAGAGTTATCCAGCCCGTTTTTATAGCTGCTGTTGAGAAAGCATTGACCCAGGTTGATGCTCCTTATACAATTGGTGTGGTAGGTGACCTCCTGACTGCTTTTCACTACTCTATTACTGCTTGAGATTTCTTTCTTGCTGTTGTCTAAAGGTTTTGATGACGTTTTGAAACTTTTCCAGGTCCATGTTCATAGGGATCCTGCTAACGGGAGGATAAGGTTTGCAACTATTGGGACAACAGCAGAGGTATAGTTACAAAACCTTGTAGCTCATTCTTTCTTCTTCTTTTTCTTCCTTTTTCAATTGATGGGGGTGTAACCTATATGTATGCAGATCTTATTTATATGCACAGTAATTGCAATATAACACACAATTCTACATTAACACTCCCTCCCCCCCCAAAAAAAAAAATAATAAAATAAAATAAAATAAAAGAAGAAACAAGAAACAAGAAAAATAAATAAGTGAAATTATAAGCCTGTTGGCAAGTGCCTCTTTTAATATGAGCTAGAGAAGTTTCATGCCTGTGGTATTCTTCATTGGGAGTGCTAGATTTTGGGGTCTAGTGTTTTGATACCTTATTAATGCAAATAGCTTAAACTTGTTAAACTCACTTTTTACAGATTCGGCAATACCGTCGGTTAGAGGATGGTTCTCTGAATGTGGTTACTCGTGGGCAGCAGAGATTTCGTTTAAGGAAACGCTGGATTGATGTGGAAGCAGTGGTTAGGATGATATTACATCTACTTACCCAAAAAAGGATATTGTTAGGCTTGAATAATATTTCTGTTTTATCTTTTTCGATATGTCTAACTGTAAGAGCTTATTTTGGGAATTTGTCATCTTTTTAGCCATGCGGGGAGGTCCAAATTATCCAGGAGGATCAACCATTAAGGACTCCACGTGATGCATGTGGAAAATTGACTCCATTCAGTAATCTTCGGAGTCATGTAGTCTCACTTACACGGCCTTTACATGCTGATGATAAATTGCATCAATTTAGAGATGAGGAAAATGTTTCAGAATCAAACTCCGAAGGAAGCTTTGAGAGTGCACTCTCCCCCGTAGAAAGGACAATCCACCATTCTGCAGTTTATTCTTCTAATGGGTGTGATATAATGGATGAATCAACTAGTAGCGATGATGACAAGTTCTTGTGTGGTTCAGACCTACAATTTAGAAGGCCTTCCCTGGATGACTCTGAGTCCATGGGATCATTGCATGCAGACCACAAGAAGCAAATAGGAATTGCTGAGTTGGGATTGGGAAATAGCTCAACTTCAGGAAGGCAATCTTGCAAAAGAGAAGAGCCAGACCATTGTTGGGAAAAAACAGACTTCAACAAAGTTCGCAGAGCTCCAAGAGCATTCTGGCCCTACTGGGTTTACAGTATGTATGACTCCTATAGCCTTGCTGAAAGGGCTGCAGGTAATTTACCTTGACTGTTCGTGCCCCTATATTCTTCTTGCCTTTCACTTTAAGTTCATCCATTTGAATAGCATAAGACACTAATGTTGTTGTAATTTAAGTCTAAGGACACTAATGTGGCTGAAACCATTATAAACATTTCTGTAGTTTGTCAGGGAAGGTATAAGACGGATTTTCTAATTCATGAAAAGCATCAAATCTGCAAAAAAATCTTGAATTTTGTAGAACCAACCTTGTTAATCTTAGATGAGCACCTATTAAAAAAAAAGTTAATCTTAGATGAGTAAGAACAACATCTGAAAAGAAATCCTCATTTAGTCCAGGGTATTTTAGCTTTGGATGCTTGGTCTAGGTGGAAAATTGCAGTGTAGTTTTCAGATATTTTGAAACCGATGGTCTCTTCCTGTTTGCTATGCCTTTAGGCCAATAAGTTTGGATCTTGTCTACTCATTTTTCAGTTAATGATACTTGTGTTTCTGCACTTATTTTCACAGATATGTGGAAAATGATAGTTGGGGCACCCAGCATGGATGGCCTTGTTCGGAAGCCCGGTATTTTGTCATTTTATATTGCCAGTAAAATCCCTGTTTCTGAATCTACAAGGCAGGAGCTTCTGGAGATTGATGGGATTTCATATAGATTGCGTCGGGAAATTGAGTTACTTGAGAGTGTCAATCTTATTCAGTGTAAAAACTGTCAGGTCATTTATCATCCTTGTCCAAACGTCTCTCTCTCTCTCTCTGTTGCTAACTGGATATGCAGCAACTCATTCCATTCTTGCCTTTTACTTTGATGCAATGATGCAGACTGTAATTGCAAGGCGGAGTGATATGCTGGTTATGTCCTGTGAAGGTCCTCTTGGTGCTTATGTGAACCCTCACGGTTATGTACATGAAATAATGACACTCTACAGAGCAAATGGCTTAGCGCTAAGGGGGCGACCGCATTTAGAATACAGCTGGTTTCCTGGGTATGAAATTATCTTTTCTTTTTGTTCTTATGTCCCAGTGATTTGTTTGAAGAAGTCTACTTGGGCAATGTCACACTTCATAAGCAAAGTGATTGCGTCAAGTGTCTGAAACCTTAGAAGCAAGCAGGGAAGCTTGGCACTGAATGTATTGACATTGAGTCCCGCACCATTGTTGCTTGCTTTTTTTCCCAGTAGCCATATATGCACAATGCTTTCCACAATGAATGTGCATTCTTTGGACCTTGATTGTCATGATTATATCTTGTGTATGATTTTGGTTAGGCTGCTGTGGTTTTTTGTTTTATGGTGCCTCTGACATTTTTCCATCACACAACCCCTCCGATTTCTACTTTGAGTAACGCCATGGTTATCAATGGCATTTCAGTGGCTCTTTCGATGATTCCCTTAGACCTGTCAACCAATCAGAATGCAATCATATGGTCTCTTCCGATTTTCAAATATTAGTATGCTATCATATATCTTTTTTCTGCACCGCATGTTAACTTATAGCTCCTTATTTGCACAGTCTTTTCCTACTGTGTAATTGTCTGGGACAAACAAGATGCTAAGTACTTTTAACATTTATTAAAACTGTGCAATTTCCACGAGTAAATTGTGATGAAACTGTGTACTTTTGGAAATATTTTATTCAGAACTCTAGATGTAGAATTAATCTGTTCTATGATAGTCTGATAGATGCAAAAGTTGAAAATTTACAAATTTTTGCAGGTATTCATGGACGATCACCAACTGTGCCACTTGTGAAACCCAAATAGGTTGGCTATTCACTGCCACAAATAAGTTGTTGAAGCCAAGATTGTTTTGGGGGATTAGGAGTTCTCAACTTGCTGATGGCATGCGATAACAGTGAAATGTCGACGTGCTTCTCTGAATTTTCTGGTCACTTTTTTTCCCCTTTATAAGGAAGAGAACGAATTTTCCAGTCACTAGGTAGTGAGATTATTGTATATGGCTTGGGTCAATCTCTCTGTTGAATTTTATTCGATGCGTCCTTAACTCTGTTTAGACACACTTTCAGCCGGTAGCATATACCTAGGAACATATAATTGGATAAAGAGCTTTTGTTGAAATGCATTGCCCCAAGATTTGGGTGCTAAATGTGATGTGAAGCATGTTTTTTTTGTTTTTTGACTATTTGATGTGAAGCATGTTAGAGCACTAGCATTGGTTTCTCTATATGCATATTTAAAATTACATCTTTTGAAAATTCATTTTGCATCTTTGAACCAAATAATAAAAAAATATTATTATTTTTTATTTTTTTCTTAAAATTATTATTATTTATATATTTTATAATTAGCACCATGTGTTCAAAAATACCAATTTCATATATCTAAATATTACTAATATTATATATCAAAATGATCAATTTTATCATATTAGTATGTACTAAAAAAAAACTTTGTATCATCAATTTAATACAAATTTTATATATCAAAATCATCTTAATACAAATTCCACAAAGTTAATTTTAATGGATAAGAGAGAAAATAAAATAAAAATAATGTTTAGAGAGTGAAAAGTGATTCTTCATTTATAGCTACGTTTTAGATATGAGATAAGTTAATATTAAAGTTGAAAGTTGAATAAAATATTATTAAAATATATTATTTTAATATTATTTTTGTATTGAGATTTGAAAAGTTAAATTGTTTATTTTATTTTGAATGAGAATTTAAAAAAGTTGTAATAATTAAGATGAAATGAAATAAGAGTTTTTTGAAAGTGAACAAGACCCTAATGCAGATGAATTTAAAGACATAATTCAAATTTAAAAATGAAGGTAAAGATGAATAAGCCAATTCTAGTGCTAAGAGCATTGTTACCGGAATAACCATATCCAAAAATAAAGTAACTTTTTAACAATTAGAAATAAAAGTAGGTTGCATTGGATTAGCCAATTCCAAATTCTTTAGCTTTTAGCTACAGTAAATGTAAAGTTATAATCAAATTTGATAGTTATTGTACAAAGAGTAAATCATTATTTTATTATTTTTTTGTAACTCTCCCTCTCTCCTTTGAATATTTTCAGAATGTTTGGTAAAATAAAATATGGTTTGATTGGAAAATAGAGTAAATATAATTAAAAATATAATTTTTTAACTCATAATTTAATTAAAATATGATTACTGATTAACATATAATAGGTACAATAGTAAAATATGATAAAATAAAATAAATTAATAATTAAAAGAATTAAATATTTTTGTAATTATTAATTATTCATTACTATATAATGAATAAATGGATAATTCAATGTGAAAATTTGATGTGAATAGTTAAAGTTAGATTCATCTCATATTATTTTATTGTTATATAATGAAAAAATAGCTATTCTAATGTAGAGATTTATGTAAATGGAATAGTCAAAATCTAAATTCATCTTACATTCATCAAAAATGTCATTTACATATGCATAATCCAATAATAATGCTCTTACAAGCTAAAGTCATTCTTTCAGAAATTTAATTTAATTTAATTTCCAACGTCAACTTAAAACCATCCGATGGAACAGATTTTTGTTGTACTCATCTAACATTTGTCCCACACCCATGTTGAGCCGAATTGGCAGTCCCACACATCAGTCAATAGGCATCAGATGTATAATCATAATACATTTGTCATTATTATATAGAGTAAAAATCGCTTATTTCCCTTTATATCTTTGAAGAAAATGGATAACAAAATACTCGTTATCCTAATATAAACTGTAATTTATGAACTCGAGGATTAAAGGAAAGCCAATCACTGGCAAAAAGAGAAATGAAACAAAAAGTTAGAATCTCAGGGAAATTGCCGATTACAAAATGGAGGGATTTCAACGATAGCTTCGGTAAACTGGGCTGTACATGCAGCTCTCTGCATACTTAACAAGATCCTTTGGTCGAGGGAGGCGAGAAGCAAGACCTATACAGCAATCAGATTATACAGCAATGTTAAAAAGTTACAGGAAACTTTTGTTTGGGCTGGGCTGAACATATGAAAAAGAAACTCACCGAGGTCATATGCCTTGGCAGCTACATCAGCAGCAATGTGGGCAGATATCTTTCTGATATTGGAGAATGGTGGGTAAATCAGCCCCTTATCAAAGTTTTCCCGTGTCACTTGTGCAGCCAAAGCTTCCGCTGTTGGAAGAGGTGGAATTATGAGAATAGTTTAAAACAAACATAAAAGGAAATGAGAAGATTGAAGAATAACAATGAAGTAGCAGCATGTGTTCTAACTCCCCCCCCTCCTCGTCTTCTTCAAGGTGAGTATTGTTAGTGATAATTGAATTAATAATTTCCCATCCACTTTAGCATTCTTCCACTATTCTACAAAGGATTCCTAGGCTACAAAGGATTTTTTTTTTTGTTGTATATACAATAAAAATATCTTTTACATGAGCTAAAATACACCATCCAAGTACACAGGGATTATACGGTAGATACAACTATTTGGAAAGAAAGAAGCATAAAACCTAAAAGAATTTCAGAAAACAAATCTGGAAGAATATGAGTATATGCTGCCATCATACGCAGCAAAGTTTTCAACCAGATATATGCATTATAGATGCACTTACAGGCTGCCAGAAGCATGTCATCATGCACTCGAATTGCACCAGAGATGATCAAACCCAAACCAAGACCAGGAAAAATGTAAGCATTGTTGGCCTGAATGAAATGAATTAGTTAGCACTTATATCCATGTAAATTTGATGTCAATCGAATCATTTAGGATAGCATAATAATAAAGTTTTGGACCTGGCCGGGCACAAAAACCTTCCCACCATACTCCACAGCATCGAATGGGCTTCCACTGGCAAAGATTGCTCGACCCTATATTGTATATTCACCGAGGACATAGTTATGATAGTAAAAAAAAGAGTGATGCTACTTCCAGCTCTATGCATAATAACGGTCAAATTTCAATTAATGAGGAGCTTGAATTTAGAATGTAAGAAAAAGAGTTTTACCTCGCTCCATGCATAAGCTTCTTCAGCAGTACACTCAGACTGTGAAGTTGGGTTGGAAAGGGCTAAAATCAGAGGTTTCTACAAGCCAATCATCGAAGCCAATGTCAAACTTTTTTTTGGGGGATAAATAGCATCAATTTCAACTCCTGTTAAATTATATAAATATATTAGATTGAGCCGGGAAGAGAACCTCATTGAAAGATGCCATGGCCTCCACAACCTCCTTTGTAAAAGTCTTTCCCACTCCAGACGATCCTATCAGAACTGTCGGCTTGATTGCCTGGTACATTGGAACCATGATGTAAGTTGACATAAAATTCCTTATCGGAGGTCCCTGACTAAAGAAAAAGTATTATCCAAGACATTTTCGCACCTTAACAGCATGCAAGAGCCCCTTAACAGGTTCATGGTCATGAGCCCAAGGCTTCTTGAAGTGTTGAAGCGACTCCCTACGGGAGCTAACAATCAGTCCCTGCAACAAAATTAGCATACTTGTTATAAGTGAGATAAAGAAGAAAAGAAAAGTCAACAGGATATAGGAAAAATGCCAAGAAAAAAAAAAAAAAAAAAAAAACAGAAAAACTATTTTTTCCTTGCCAGGCATGAACTTCAGATGAGGTTCCTATTACCTTTGAGTCCACAAGCCAAATCTTCTTGCGGGTTTGTTCTAGTGGAGCTTTTGTCTGTGAGGAAAATAAAACTCAATGACTGATTGTTTGCTGAATAAAACATAAAATGGTTTAGATGGAGAAGTTCATACCTGCTTTGACATCTCAAGTGCTATGAGCTCCGCTATACCTGTTCCAGCCTTCAATAGACAAGGGACAAAAGTGAGAACCAGTAGTGTATGTATGAACGTTGATAAGATTAGCTGGTACCATTCATGATGTATACATAAAGGGATCAGAAAAGCAACAAGAAGGAAAGCATGGGTTCATCTAGTTAAACGTTGCTTGAAATTTTGGATGAAGACTAAAAAAGGTAAATCCAACAAGAGTGAAACAATTGAATTATGACTTTCAACTTGCTCTTAGTCTCAGTAATGAAAGAAAAGAATCCACAATAAAAAGGAGGGAACAAAAAAAGCTTCAAAGGTAGATGGATTCGAGCCTCACTTCTCCGGCACCGAGGAACAAGAAAGTGTGGTCAGCTAAGCTTCCACCAACTAATTTCAGGGCTGCTATAATCCCTGATAATACCACAGATGCCGTACCCTGAATCAAATTGGAAGGGGTTACTATAGAGAAACATTACCAAATTGAAAACAAAATGGCTAGCAGTCAAAAAGTTTCTGAACGCGTTACTTGTATATCATCATTAAAGACGAGATGAGATGAACGGTATCGTGACAGCAACTCGAATGCATTATGGTTAGCAAAATCCTCAAACTGGGGAATAAAAGTTAAACATTAAGATAACAGGATAGCCATGTGAACAAACTCAAAACTTCAAAGAAGTACGAAACGGTTGGTTGAAAAATGATAAAGACCTGTATTAGAACCTTCTCCCCGTAGTTCTGTTTAACTGCACTCATAAACTCGTCTAGAAGCTCTGCATATTCCTAAATCAAAAGAAAGAAAAACCACCTCTATAATAAAATATTTACATTTGTCAAAATATTTTTAAAAAAATGCAGTAACTGAGAAGGGAAGGAGACAAGAATATCATGAAACCTGCCCAGTTGCCCTTTTATGCCTGAGCCCAATGTAAAATTCATCATTCAATAGCTCCTCATTGTTTGTGCCAACGTCGATGGTTATAGGCAAGCACTGTAGACAATAAATGGAAAAGTTACTTTCAAATTTATTATTAAAAAGGTCCTATTAATTTGTCAACACTTTTGATAAAACAACTAATTAAGGTCTAATTGAAGTAACAAAACTTTCAAGTCTCCATGAGGAGTTTATCGAACTGCATCGTCAGAGAGGTGTGGCCATAACCTACCAAGTTGGGCCAATTAATGCTAAAACACAAAAACAAAGAAAATTATACCAAGAACTTAGCCTTAAACTAATGATTACGAGAATCTAGTTTAAAATAACATAAGAACAAACAATGTAAAAGTCCATGAAACAAATGGGAGAGCAGTTGGAATAGGGCTTACTGCTGAAGGACGAACTCCTCCGAGCGCTGTATACAGAGAAAGTTTTCCGACAGGAATCCCCATTCCCTGATAAACATGAAACAATCATGTCAAAGAAATTGCTTAAAAACTCAACAGTGAGCCAAGAGATAGAGATTATATGAAATCCAACGCATAATTTATCTCTGTAGATATCAAATTCAAATTGAATCAAATGTACCATACCTGGCAGCCAAGATCACCAAGCCCCAATATACGCTCACCATCAGTCACGACAATAACTTGAATAGATTTCTCTGGCCAATTTTTCAAGACTTCAAGAATCTTACCCCTGAAAAAATTGACAGACCATTAATTATTTGGTTCAATGCTATGCACAAGATTAAAAACAAAAAATTCCTTCAGAAATTATACTTCTCTTTCAAACTGATGTAAAGTCCCTGGGGATGCCTAAAAATGCTTCCATATTTCTGGCAAGCTTCACCAACAGTTGGAGTGTACACAACTGGAAGCAGTTCCTCAACATTATCGATCAGAAGCTTGTAAAACAGCCTTTCATTTCTCTCCTGGAGATCGCAACAAAGTTGTAACAGAGCTTCAGTAGGAGTTGCTTAAATATTGTTCACAGCCATGAAACAAGATTAGCACCACTCATTTCCAGTTTTAAATTACAAAGACAAATTTTGATCCAAATTACATCCTCAAGAGTAGGGCCTCGAGGGAGAGGGGGCAAGAGAGAGTCAACTTGAATCAAAAGGAAACCGTGGTTTAACAATTGAAAATTAAAGCCCCTTCTGTGACTTGATTTGGATTGATTTTAAAATACTGGAGAGCATCCTTTTAGAGTTCATTGTCTCAGGTATGTTGACTGTTCTAAAACTAATATGAATTAGGCAAATGAAAAATTACCTGAAGATCCATCATGGCCATGTACCTTTGCAATGGAACTTTATATTGGCGAAGATTGTGCATTAACTTCCTTTCCTAAAAAGCAATAAGCACAAATTATCCAATTAGCAAAACCAAAACAATGACCACTATGGTATTAAGCACTGATTGTATGAGTAAGATAAATAGGTCATTTAAGTAACCTGAAGATCCTGAGAAAGCACTGATGGAGGCAGAAGACCTCGCAAGTAGTGAGCATCTCTCTCTTTACCATTGAAGGCAAGCCCTTTGTTGTGGCGTGGATCCCGCAGCAAGGTATACCCGCTGAAAACATACGGTCAACAAAAAAAAAAAATCAACTTTTGCACGATGTTTCTGTTCTTTATACCATTAACAAGCAAGAAATGAAAAGGCACAGAAGAAAAAAAAAATCAGAATGATTGGGATAAGTAAGCACCATTAAGGACGGCCAGTCCACGTACTTAAAATTTTTAGGAGAAAATTGCGAGGAAACTATGAAAATGAAGGTGAAATGAATAAAGATCGCATTTTTGCAAAAATGAAAAGAAAAAAATAAGGTGCCTACATCCATCAAAATAGAGATTGAAGGCACTTTTTTCCCAAAACCAATTTCTCATCAAGATATATCTAGCATTCGATTCGTAGACTTTATTCTCTCACTTGCTCATCAGAAAGTCCAACGACAAAAAAAAACCAATGAAATACTTTAGTTGCATAAAACGACGAAATGAAAAGCTTTGCCAGATCAAAACCTCCTACGTATAGAAAGCCTCAAGAAACATAGAACCAGAAAAATAGATTAAAAAAAATAACTTAATGCAAACAATGGATAAATTAAAATCGGTATTCTTTTTCTTTGGCAGGAAGAAATAATTAAAAAATCAATCAAAAGAAGTGAGAAAAAAGAAATTATAAGGAGATCTAAGAAAACCATCGACAGAAGTGTAAACAGCAAAACATTACAAAGAAAAACAATTTAAATCAAAATGCATATAAACAATTAAAACAGTAACGACATATTACTGCCATTCATCTCTGCGTCTCATTCTCACCTTGCAACTGAGACAGTCCAGGGAGTGACAAGCTGATCCTCTGTGGCACTATCCTCACCGTACACGTCCTCAACACCCCCTCCAAAACCAGACTTACCCTCCACATCCATCACTGAATCACCAGTACCGTTCCTCATCTCCTTCATTGTCCTATCCATCAATGTTAACTCCTCCGATACCCAAAACCAACAGAGAGTCAAAATAACAAGCAGAATGCTTTGCAGAAACGAAAAACCGCGACCCTCCTTTTATATCCTCGTTTTCCTTTCTTTTTCTCTTGTTTAGTTGAGTCGTTGCATATGGGGTTGAAAATAAAGGAGTTGGATTTCAAGATGAAAGAGAATAACGTGGACTACACACGGTTTAATTCAATTCAACGAACCCAGATCACGATCATATTATTTCACTTTGATTCTTTCATACTTTACAATAATGGTGTTTTCTTGTGCGTGCCAGAATAATATATAGTGCCTTTCCACCAATATCATAATGAAGGAACGTGAAAGGGCAGGCAAAACAAAATATTATTCCGCGTTTTACTTATGACGGGAGAGGCAGAGACTCGGTTCCGCGTTTTAAAATCGAGAGAGAATAACCAGCTCATAGAAAGGGGCTGGTGCGGGCGTTGTGTCACTGGTGTGTGTTTCTATTTGTGTTCCCGATAAAATGGGTGTACGTTGTAAATGTGTTTTCTCGGATTTTGATTGATGGTTGGATAATTAACCATTGATATCTGAATAAGAATCACGTCGTGAGCATAAGTTATGGAATGAGCGAACTATAGATTGAATTAAAATGTCTTAATATCATGTATGTATTAAATCATTAAATATTAATAAATAAGTGAAGCTGTAAAAAAAATTCTAGAATGAATTGTCGTGAACGTCGGATTGAGAAGTATAACAAAATATTATATCTAAAAAGTTAAAAATTTAATCAAAATAGTATCAACAATTTTAAAACTCTTTTTTAAGTACTCGCCCTACCCCTGTCTCGGGTTACAGAAAGTCTCAACTCTCAAGCCGTTTCCCACGAATTGCTTTTCACTTTGAGAGTCGGTGGAAAGGTTGTTGATCAGGATGTGTACGGTAAGGATAGCGCCACGGAGGATCGGTTTATCTATTCTTGAAACTAATGTCTTTATTTTGTTGTTTGGTCAGATCCGGCATGCTAGCTAAGGAATCAACAGGCTACATATCAGAAAATAAATAATCTCAATTTTGAAAAGTAGATGTAACGAATTAGATAAAATGAATTAGTTGAAATCGTATCAATTTATAAAATTATTTTTATATAATTTTTTTATAAATGTTACTGTACTTTTAAAATTATATCCAAATTTACTTTTAACTAAAAAAATTCTATAATGTTTTGTTTGCATCCAAGAAAAATCATGTTTGGGTGTTTACGCTAACTCTAACTAAGATAATTTGTTTATATTTTTTATAATATAATCTAGACTTCCACACAAGTTTATCTATCAAGAACAGCATAAGATGGTCAAAAGTCATATTTTTTAAAGGACCCTTGGAATCCATTCAAATATATATATATTGAGTGGTCTAAGACAAAGGTGACACCATTTTCACATTTGTCTTGTTGAGGCACCTGGTTACTTACTGCATACGCATCTCGTTGGCCTAGGGGAGGCTCATCCCGGGGGCGCTCACCCTCCGCCATCTTGAAGGATGGAACCCTCGGGCCTCCCTCCCTGTTTCCAATTAATTTTTAGTTTATTTATTTTAATTTTTGTATAAATAATTATTATTATCCTACAGTCATTATTACAACTATATTTAAAATTAAAAGTATTTATATAAAAAAATTTATAAATTATTTTATAAAAATATTCCTCACTTAAATTAATATACTTGTGAAAATTATTAGTCTATATTTCTCTTGCATACAACACAAGGAAGCTCCATAACTTGTCAAGGTCAAAGTCTGTTTTTTCAAAGGTGCTGGTCATTCGTAGATGCGCAATTTACAGGGCTGGATGAGGTTTTGGTTTTTTTTTTTTTTTTTTTCCTTCTTCTTCTTCTTTCATCCGGGCTTTAGGCCGAGGTCAATGCATGTGTCTTTCCCATTGATGCCCATAAATTGTTCAGTACTTAAGTCGATTTGGCGGGGTACGATCAAATTACCCAAATTAAAAATGATCTCCCAATTCCAAGTTACAACTCCTTGAAATACATTTTTAATGAACTCTTTAACGTCGTTGGCTCATTCAATCATTCATGCAGCTGAGTTTACCGTATCAGACCCGACTCGATTGAAAATTTATACACGTAAATCATAGCCACGTACAGAGGTTAGAATCACTACTAATCAATCAGCAGTTTTGAGAAATCTCGTCATTCCTAATACTCAGAACATGATTTATAAATGAGGTTTAGAAGTTGTTGGGATAGTGAGATAAAATGATTTTAGATAAAAGTTGAATAAAATATCATTAAAATATTATTTTTTAAATATTATTATTAAATGTAAACTACTTTCTAAATGGTGTAAAAATATTCTCTAAGTACTCACCCATTTGGTTTTTTATTTTTATTTTTATTTTTTTATTATGTATGATCTTTAGTAGCATAAGACTATTCAAAACGAGAGTGACCGATCTTGTGAATTTTTGGGTTTCAGTAGGCTAGGGTTGGTGGCGACTCGGCTAGAATTGTTTAAAATCATCTGAAAACTACAGTAGTGGGTCTGGACCTAGTGATCTTGACCTTGCGCGCCACATGATCGACCTGCTTCTTATATATATACAAGTAATGTTTTTACTTTCAAAGTCATATACAGGACCAGACTTTACGTATATATTCAATGTTGGAGGCCATCATTAATATATAACAGACTACGTTTAGTCATGCGCGCATGCAGTAATTCTTGAATCATTTAATTCGTTCTTGAACCTTCAAAGTCATTTTTCGTTCATGCATTCCTACTCCTAATTATTAAACAGATCAGAGATCAGTCGAATGAATTTGGATCAGTTTTCTGTTGTCTTTTTTCCTGGTACGTACATGACCCGATGTATACGTTCTTGAAGGCGAAAACTTTGATTTCAAACACGATATTGGCTCAACTCGATCACCATTTCATACCCAAGAGTAGTAAGATTTTCCCATTTCTCTCGTCTTGTCAAATAAGTGGTTAAGAGACGTACCTAATATCCTTTGAAGTTTCAGCTCACCATTGCAATTTTCGATACACACACACACACACACACACACACACACACACACACACACACACACACGTAATATGTATTGAATTCCATGTATGTGCATAAGCATGAATTGTATCTGTTAAGGACGTGTTTCACCGCCACCTACCACATGGATCACCTGCAACAAATGAATAGGCGGCACTGGTTGTCCTGTGGAATCTCCGATGCCAAAGTCAGAAATATAGTATGAGAGTAAGAGTATATAGTAAATCAAGTTCAGGATTTGTTATCTCCTGTAGGCTATTTATAGAGGTTATTTCCTTAGAGTGATAGGAGTCTAATTAACCTTATGAAGCATTTTTCTTGTAGGAGTCTAAGTCATGTGAAACAGTTCCCTTCTAAGAGTAGGAGTATATCTCCTGTTAGGAATTTGAGTTTGTTTCCTCTTAGGAGAGTGAGTCGATCTGTCTTATCTCTTCTTAATTTTATCTCTTAGCTAAAGTTGTGGAGACTCAAATATCCCTTCAAGTTACCCCGCTAATTTCTTTCGTGATCATCACGTGAGAAATTAAATACTATGCATTCTTTGTACCTGCCTTTTACTCCATCGGCTCGTGGGCATTCGTTTGCTTTTTTTCCTTACCCCGCTGAGGATCCATGCTAGTTAGTGCACGTGGGTGTCTTCACTTCCTTTTGGTTAGCTATCAGTTGGCTGCACCATGCATGAGGCTCAACCTTTGGTAGCTTGGCCTTTTGGTTGTCTTGGGAGTCTTCAAGTTAACTGTAATTGAGGTAACTTGCAGAAAAAGCAGTTCTTGTAGCTGTGAAGCCTTAGAAGGCCCTGAGAATCTTCAAGTCAATAATCTGCAAAATAAATTTAGAAACTTGGTCACTGGTATCCTATTCGATCCCTAGTTTGTTGTCCAATCCCTGGTTTTTTGTTTTTTTCGTGCTGAGCGGTGAGAGGCTCAACTTGGAGAGATAGGCGGGAGATGTACTCAACCGCATTGAGTGTGAGCGTGGAGCTTAGTTTTGAGTCTGTGGACGTTTTCCTGAGAGAATGTTTATTGCATGAAAAAACTGTTTTATCCTTGAGTGCTTTTGTAACTGTATTTTTGCACGGTTGAGACTGCTAAATACTTGCTCGCCCAGAGTTGTTGGTCGTGTTGCTCGCCTAGAAGCGTTTGTCCTTTTGCTCGCCTAGAGGCGTTTGTATGGTTGCTCACCTAGAGGCATTTGTATAGTTGACCGCCCAAAGGCGTATGTATAGTTGACCGCCTAGAGATGTCTGTATTCTTGCTCGCCTATAGGCGTTTGTGTAGTTGACTGCCTAGAGGCGTATGTATAGTTGACCGCCTAGGGGCATCTGTATTCTTGCTCGCTTATAGGCGTTTGTGCTGTTACTCTCCCAAAGGCGTTGGTTTACTAAAAACAAAAATTGGTTAGTATAATAAAAATGTACAAAGTTGAGATTTAAATACCTGAGCCTTGCTCTGGTGGTGATGGGCTTCCTGGCGAGAAGACTAACTTGGGCGTCGGGGAGTTTCCTTTGTACATGGCACTGCGAGGCTGATAGCTCGTCATTGGTATTTAATGGTCGGGCAGGCCCTGACTTTTACCACCTTTTTGCATGGCACCGCAAGTGTGAACTCATCATTGATGTTTAAGGGTCAGGCGGTCCCTGACCTTTCCTACCTTTTTGCATGGCACCACAAGCATGATATGGCTTGCCTTTGGTGTTTAGGGTCGATGTGGTCTGAGGACTTATGTGCTCTTTTTCATGGCACCGCAAGCTGCTAAAGCTTGCCTCTGGTGTTTAGGGTGGGCATGGTTTGAGGACCTACACGCCCTTTTTTCATGGCACCGCAATCTACTAAGCCTTGCCTCTGGTGTTTAGGGTGGGCATGGTTTGAGGACTTACACGCCCTTTTTTCATGGCACCGCAAGCTGCTAAGGCTTGCCTCTGGTGTTTAGGGTCGGCGTGGTCTGAGGACCTACGCGCCCTTTTTCATGGCACCGCAAACTGCTAAGGCTTGCCTCTAGTGTTTAGGGTCAGCGTGGTCTGAGGACCTACGCGCCCTTTTTCATGGCACCACAAGCTGCTATGACTTGCCTTTGATGTTTAGGGTCGACGTGGTTTGACGATCTACGTGCCCTTTTTTCATGGCATCGCGAGGCTGATAGCTCGCCATTGGTGTTTAATGGTCGAGCGGTCCCTGACCTTTCTCACCTTTTTACATGGCACCATGAGGCTGATTGCTCGTCATTGGTGTTTAAGGGTGGTGTGATCTACTGACCTTCACGCCCTTTTTACATGGCACCGCGAGTGTGATAACTCACCATTGGTGTTTAATGGTCGGGCGGTCCCTGACCTTTCCCGCCTTTTTACATGGCACCGCAAGACTGATAGCTCGTCATTGGTGTTTAATGATTAGGCGTCCCTGACCTTTCCCTTTTGCAATGTCGTGAAGACTTGACTGCCATCCGCTTCTATGGGTAAAGCGAGACTAGTATGTAAGGGGCACTTTATTCAGCACACAATATAATTGTTAATTTTAATGTTTGCCAAATGTTCTAGAAATATGCAAAAAGAGTCCCATCAATAAAACAATAAATCAAATAGAAAATAAAAACTTTGTTATCGCGGGTAACGTTTCTCCAAGTGCTCTGCATTCCTAGGGCAGGAAACCTGCTCGCCATATGTTTCTTCTGTCCAGCCGTAGGTCGAGAAACTGCATCTGATTTCACCTCGGGGCGCCCTATCCCTATCATCATTTGAGAGCACTCCGTCTCTACTGCTGCCACGAGTATCTTGCCGTCTACCTAGACTGTCCTCTCTTTGCTAGCTGTGTTCTAGTTCATACCGTCGCTTAGGCTTTGAGCGTCCTGTGACCATTCGCTCTAACTCTCCCATGCCCGCTAGTTCAGTGACCCTTTTCTTCATGGTCATACAGTCTTCTGTCCAATGCGAACCCGTATGGTGGTATTTGCAATAACGATTGCCTGCTTTAGACTAGCGATACTCTCTATCCGGATCCTCTATTTCTTGCATGAATAATGATAGCCTTACCACTATTCTACCACCACTTTACCACTTTTTTTAATTTTTTAATTTTTTTTAAAATTTTCTTTTACTTAATGATTAAAAAAGTGATTATTAATAAAATTGTATATTTTTTAAATTTTTTCTTAATGATTAAGTATATTAAAAAAATACTTAAAAGAAAATAAAGAAAAAACAAATACATTACAAGTGGTAAAGTGGTGGTAAAATAGTGGTAAGTGTATCATTACCCTTCTTGCATATATAGATTGTTGTACATCAATCTATTGTTGTGCTTTGGTCGCATTTCTTGTCTTCTGTCCCAATGACCTGACGTAAGTTTCTTGTCGCCTAGGTTGGTCTTACGTTCTACCCTCTGCTCATCTCTTCTTGTGTCTACAAGGGCTTGCAGTGTATTTTCAGCATTTACGAAGTCATCTGTCCCGTCCATGAACTTCCTTAGAGTAGATGGCGTCCTTCTGGCTAACTCGGCCATAAAAGGGCTGCACGGCCAGATCCCACCCAGGAGAGCGGCCAGAGTGATTTTCTCGTCTTGATCTTCGATTGTCAACCTCCCTATATTAAAACGGGTGAGGTATGTCTTCAAATTCTCTTATTCTCTTTGCTTAACTGTTAAAAGGTATGCCGATGGGCGCCGTCGCCTTCTACTTGGCATAAACTATGTTAAGAACTACTTGGCTAGTTCCTCGAAATTGTTGATTGATCCTGGTTGGAGAGTTCTAAACCACCCTCTCGCCGTTCCCTTTAGGGTCAAGGGAAAAGCTTGACATGCAATTTCTCCAGAGAAACCGTGGAGTGTAATATGCGCCTTAAAGTTCTCCAAGTGTTCCACCAGGTCTTTGGACTCATCGTACAAGTCAATCTGGAGAACCTTGAATTTAGGCAGGAGAGGCATTGCCATAACTTTGTCACTGTAGGGGAGGTCTGTACGGTTCAGTAGTTGTTCTGCTGAGGAAAATCCTCCCATCTTTCTCGCTATCTCTTCATATTTGTCAACAAGACTTTTTAGCTCGTCGTGCAGTTTCTTCTTTTCCAGCTCCTCAGTATCGACCCCGCCTACACTATGGGCATCCTCTTCCATTTGTCCATCGACTGGCGGCGTAGCAACATGCTATCGCCTTAACTCCTCGTTTTCTTTCTGCAGTTGCTCTACTAGATCTGTCGCCTTCTTCAATTTTTCTTCCATATCTGCCCACCTCGCCTCCATCTCTGTTGCGTTCACTTCTCGGTCTCTGGTTGCTTGTGATCGCGTAGTAGTAGGCATGTGAAAAGCACGCTGGTTGTAGGAAATATATATCCCACAAACGGCGCCACTATTAAGGACGTGTTTCACCGCCACATACCACATGGATCACTTACAACAAATGAAGGGGCGACACTGGTTACCCAGTGGAATCTCCGATGCCAAAGTCAGAAATATAGTATGAGAGTAAGAGTGTATAGTAAATCAAGTTCAGGATTTGTTACCTCTTGTAGGCAATTTATAGAGATTATTTCATTGGAGTGATAGGAGTCTAATTAGCCTTATAAAGTCTTTTCCTTATAGGAGTCTAAGTCATGTGAAGCAATTCCTTTCTAGGAGTAGGAGTCTATCTCCTGTTAGGAATATGAGTTTGTTTCCTCTTAGGAGAGTGAGTCGATTTGTCTTATCTCTTCTTGATTCATGAGAAATATGAGTTTAAAATATATGTACCCACTACCATAACTAATATACATAACCCACTTCTTATCAACACATGTCTAAGAAAAAATTTATTTTCAAATTGGTGTATACAGCATACCTAATAAGCTACTCACATAACATAATTTAATTTGAAAAATAAATTTTGAAATTTAAATATTATAAATTAAATTTTATCATTTAAATGATGTGTTTTACGTACACACCAACTTGAGAATATAATAACTTTATATATAATATAAGCTAAACCAAGATTGCAAACCAATAGATTTATCAAGATAAATAAATATATTATAAAATGATATTTTGTTTTAAAATAGATTTAACGAATCACATAAAATCACGTTAGTTTGTAAATTTATTTTTATAAAAACCTCTACTTGGTTATATCACTTCTCGTACCAAAACCCTAATCTTTTAATTTGGTGTTGAGTTTTCAAATTGTAACAAAGTTTTTCAGATTAGCTGGAAGAATACTTTTCGAATAATATTTTATTTTCTATCTTACCTCCTAAATAGTAGTATCTTTCCAGTATGATTACAGGAAAATGCTAGGGACAACCGTCACGTGTCCCCGCCACGACCTCACAACTGCCATGTCGGCAGATAATATTATATATTTTTTTTAAAAAAAATGAAAAAGTAGAGACAAAACACGGGAAAGAGAAAATTTCATTTTGAAGAAGTAGAGTTGCAAAGCACCAAAACCTGAGCTACAGATCGCCCTCGCTAAAATGCCGTCTTTGTTCGTCGTCGTCACGTACCCGTAGCTCTGAGTGGTAATGAAAATGAACCTATGGTTCAGTGAACTTGACTCCTTGGCAAGCTGCAAGATCGTGTTCCATGTACTCGAAAACAAGTAAAGACTACAAGACATTGTGGAAGTGACCAAGCCTTCGAGCTTAACCACATTGGGGTGATCAAGGCGGCACAGAACAAGAATCTCTTTGGCCATGAATCTTGTACTCTAAGGTTGTGCTTGGCCACTAAAAATTTTCAGATGAAAAATTTGAGTTTTAAGATAAAATATTAAAATATTATATTTTAATATTATTATTGTTTTGGAATTTGAAAAAGTTAAGAAAAAGTTGAATTATTTATTATATTTTGTATGAGGATTTGGGAAAGTTGTAATGATGAGATGGAAATTTTGATTTTGAGATGAAAATTTCAGCTGGCCAAGCACATCGCTCTAAATTATTGAACCTAACCTTCTTCAGAGCAACTATTTTCCCAATTATTAGATCCTTTGCTTTATATACATTGCTATAAGTCCCTTGCCTGACCTGAACAAAAAAAACTCCAAAAATGATATATTTCAACAATTATAATAATAAGGGCATTTTGATTTCAATAAACCAAATCGGAAGAAAACCAAAATTTAAACTTGAGCTTATTACAATGGATAATGGAATCGGAACATAGAGGATGAAGAAGGAGAAGGAGAAGAAAGGTATATGAGTGAGAGACTGTGAGTGTAAACGCTTCGATATTTGTTGGATTGGGGAGACATAGGCTGTGGTTGCAAAGCCTATGCAAGATCGGGGATGAGGATGAAGGGGATGAGCTTTGCGGGATCGTGGAGAAGAGAGAACACAAAGGGAAATCGATGGAGCTTCTCGAGATCCTGATGGGATGAGATAACACAGATATATAAGGAGAGGGATGAGAGAAAACAAAGGAAAATTGCAGGTTTATCTAAAAATGGAATAGAGAATAAGAAGGAGTTTTGAAGAGAAGAAAGTGACACTATTTTATTTTTATCCACGTAGGACAAGAGGACGTGGCGGGGATACCACACGGTTGTCCATAGAGTTTTCCATGATTAAATTCATTCCATGTAAATGTGAAGGAGAAATAATAGAGCTACCGAAACTTTATACATATATTTTGTATCGATTTTTTTTTTATAAAAAAAAATGTGTTAATGGTTAAAGAAGCATTTTTTAATGATTTATAATTTTTTAATTTTAAAAATGTTTAGGATTTTAAAAAATAATTAAAGAAAAACAATTACACTGTTTAGTACCATTCGGGATCGAATTTTCTGTGGGCACTGCCGAATGCTAGGAGCCCGATATCATCATAATGGGCTGGGACTTGGACCTGTCGCGTGACTATACATTTACACATTCGATGTCAGCAACAGACGGGGAATTGTTCGTCGTTCATTGCTCTATGAATTGGTAGTTTCTGTGTCCTTTTTTAGGTTTTTGTTCGTACCAGCAAACTGAACGTAAAGATTTAAAAATAAAAATAAAAAAAGTTTAGAAATGAATAAAAATAAAGCATTTGTTTCAATAAAACCGCCTAATTCTATAGGGTTTCTTCATATCTAAAGAGACGGAGCGAGGGAGAGAGGTTGCGTATTCAAAGTTAGGGCTTTTTCATAGAGTGAGTGAGAGAAGTTTCATGGACCGTCTTCTTCGTCCAAGAGAACGGAACGTCTTTTCTGGCTTTACAAAGCCTGAAGTAATCCCTACCTCCTATTTTTTCTTGGTTTTCTTCTTTATAATGCAAATGTAGCTGTTTTTATTTCGTTGTCTTTGTTTCGATTGGTTTCTTTAATTATGCACAAATGTTAGAACAGATGCGTGAGTATGAATGATTGTGTTTTGTAGACTCCAACACAAGTAGGTCCTACGTTCAAGACACGAGAATCTTCATTGAATTGTGGTTGGGATGCCCTAATCTTGTTAGCACAGGAACATGAGTATCTTGGATCTGGTTAAAACAGGATGCGATTGTTGTAAATTACATGTCAGTAACGTGCTGCATTTGACGGTCATTTTTATGAATTAAGCTTTTAGAGGTCTAATTCTATGATCGTGATGTCTTGATTGTAGCTTCTGTTTAGCAGAACACCTTTTGGCATTGACTAATTACCTTAATTCTTTGTGAATTGTATAACTAAGCTCAGAAAATTTGACTTAGCATTCTCGTGTATATGGATTAATGCATGAAAATCATGGCCTTTAAAGTGCCATACAAAAAATTCGGTTTTCTACATCATAATGTTAAAAACTCATCACTCTACAATCATCTGGTCCAAATTCTAGCTTCTTGTGAAAAATTTGATTGTATGTTGTTATTAACAAGTCTGCATTGCAATGAATTTGAGCTCAGTGATCCAGTGGATTTGTGTAAAGTTGTGAAGTTGCAATGAATTTTTATGTGCTTATCATATGGTGTTTTATTTTGATTACAAAGTCTTGCTCATAAAAAAAATGTTTAGAGAGTCCCAAGGGGCCAAGCCTTTTGGCTGTGCACTTTGATTAGCTAGTTCATGGTCAGCATTGTTTTCTAATGTTGTGCAGACATTACGCAATGAGGGAACATTTAACTTTTACTTTACTCAAGAATACCATCAATTCTGTCTTTAAGGCATTTCAAAAGCCTTATGGTCATTAGTTTCAAGATTTTTTGTTGAAAATACTGTCAGTATATGTTTTCATTTGGTTAATAGAGTCGCATTGTGTATCTGTCTCTATCCTTGCAAACAGATTGATAAAATGGAGACAATGCTAGAGGAATCAGAAGAACAGTTGCTTAACCAAGAATTTTGTAAAAAAATTGCAAAAAAGTTCAAGTAAGTTCTCTTATTTGCACTAATTGAATTTCATTGCTTGGTTAGAACTGTGATACATATGTGATATATATTTCCTAAATTTGCTTATATTGGAGCTAAGCCTTTCACTTTGCCATGTTATTTTTCTGCAGTCGCTCGTCTGGTCGTGCTGGGAAACCGATTGTTAAATGGACTGAGGTTATTTCATTTTCTTTTTTCTGTCCCCCCCCNCCCCCCCCCCCACAACAAAAAAAAAAAAAAGTGCATCTACTGTAGATTATTACTATTTGACTGCTGCCACCAAGGCCTGTTTTCTCTTTATTTTGTTTTTTGGGTACCACCTCTCTGTTTTGATTATGTCTTAGGTACATAGTTGGTTCCAAAATCGACAGAAAGATGCACCCAAAAACATGCATGTGCTCCCAAAAGTTAGCCCTTCAAATGGGACTAATGGAATCTCACAATTGCCAAAAGGTTTGTTGCATAAATGCTTACTGCTTCTTTTGTGTTTTGTCCATAGAATTATGCAAGGTTCATTTGTTTGTTTGCTTTTGAAGAAATGGTTTATGGAAAGCATGTGGACTAAATTAGCATTGAACTCATGATGCCTTGATATCATAAAATATTGTTGGTGCATGTAAAGCAATATCTTCTAACTCTGAAAAAAGGATGAAAAGAAGATATAATAATGAATGCACATTGAAGCAAGAAACATTGAGTTGCTTAATGCACATGTGAAAAGGGAGAAGGGGGATGAATGGATTATCCTATCATGCATTGCTACTGGAGTAACTGCTCAACTTGTTATTCACTGAAACAGTTATGAGTTATATAGCCAATAATGCCATGCTAAACTGCCTATGTCATTGTTGAATAACCTTTTTGCTATTTAGTTGCTCTACTATGCTGTAGAATACACATTCTATATGTTTCTGTGTCGATGCCAGGCCCTTACCTGGCGGCTCCTTTATTTGTTTCATATTCTTACCTTTAATTGGTTAAATCATTAAAAGAATATATATATTTGTAGAACTTTCTCTATGATATATGATGGTGATCCTAAACATTTTCATTAAGTAACCTAGTTGAATTGAGGATGTAGGTATGGACATGTAGTAACTCAGGACAGTGCTAATGTCTAGCTTTTGCTTATCAGTCCATATTGGCAGTCATCATGTTTTCAAAAATGGCTTTTGCTTTTTCATTGGGTGCCTTCCTAGTGATGGTTATGTTATTTGTAGATGAGTTAGAATTTTCGACTTAATAATTTTTATAAGTTTTTTTCATCTTTGTTTCTTTTCAATGACCACCAAGATAATATATCAAATAAGATATTGAACTGTTTCTCTGTGATCTTCCACAGAAGATGGTTCAAAAGCAGGAGCAAGGATCCCAGACTTATCAGATTTGGAATTTGAGGCAAGGTCGTCAAAGGATGGGGCATGGTAAGCATACATATGGCAAACAATGAGATTATTTTTAATGACTTAATCATTCTAAACTTTCAGCTGGTCATTTAATATTACCATGTTGGATGCATTAAGATATAGTTTGTTTCAGTCATGGGTTGAAGACCGATTCTATCAGTAGAACTTACCGCTTAAATTGTCTGTTGAAACAAAACAAAAAAAATGATAAATGAAACTTGGTGTTACTCATTCAACTTAATGTTGACTTGATCTCAACCACAAAGGGTTGGCTGATTGATCACATAAATTTTCTGTGTACGAGGCATCTGAAATGAAAGTTAATAATCATGTGCGATGCATTAACATAAAATAGTTTATTTCAGTCATTGGTTGAAGACCGATCCAATCTGTAGAACTTACCAATTAAATTGTCTGTTGAAACAATATATATATATATATATGACAAATGAAACTTGGTTACTCATTCAACTTAATGTAGACTTATCTCAACTACAAAGGGTTGGCTGAGTAATCACATAAATGTTCAGAGTATGAGGCATCTGGAAGCTTAAAGGCACACTTACGGATTTATAAACTAAAAATGTATTACTTACTTTTAGTCTTCGAGGCCTTTTTGTTATCAACAAAAAACTGGCCTTGTTTAAACTGCCTCATTCTGGGGCAGGATAGGGCAAAGTGGTGGGAAGCCTTACAGAATCTGACTTTTATGGTTTCAAATCTAGAACTTCTTCAGAGGGTATGGTTGTGCAGTTCAAATTATGCCCACCTTTTGAATCCAGTCATCTGGTTTTGCAGGTATGATGTTGATATCTTCATTGGTCACAGATTTCTTGGTACTGGTGAAGTTGTAAGTCTTTATTTCCTGTTTTTCTTTATTGTTCCGAAAGGATGCTAAATTCACAATAATGACCAAAGTCTTCAGTGTGGTTATTTGAACTTTTGGGTTTGAGAAGGCTGAGAAGTACCCGAGCCATAACTATGCCCACTCAAATATAAAAAAGTAAAAAGAAAGAACCAAGACTAAATAACCTGAAATAATGAATACTAAAAAAGCAGCCAGTCATTGTGCACTTCTGCCTACCGAAAATCATTTGATGAATTTTGTCTGAAGGAAGTTCGTGTCAGATTTGTTGGATTTGGTGCTGAGGAGGACGAGTGGGTCAACGTGAAAAAGGCAGTGCGACAACGTTCCATCCCTCTAGATCATTCGGAGTGCCATAAAGTGAAGGAAGGAGACCTCGTCCTCTGCTTCCAGGTGATTCTAAATGCGTTGTTTATTTTTTGGGTTTCTCAGAAGTGGCCGTAATTATCGTCAGTCCATTTAATTTGATGCCATTTTGAATTTTAGGAGAGAAGAGATTGCTTGATCTACTACGATGCCCATGTTTTAGAAATCCAACGGAGACTGCATGATATAAGGGGTTGCAGGTGTCTTTTCTTGATACGGTACGATCACGACAACACTGAGGTACGTTTTTTTTTAATTTTTTTAAAACTACATGGCATTCATATGTTTCTGTTACTTTGCACAAATGGTGTATCGGAATAAAAGACCACTGTAGATCTGATTTGCTTTGCTGATACTCCGCTATTTACCCAGGAGAGAGTTCGTTTGAGGAGATTATGCGGCGTTCGGTGCTAAATAGTAAATATAGTGGCCAATCTTTCAGATCCTGTCTTCTTTATGTTTTTGTCCGATTAGTAGGTGCATATAGGAGGAATATGGATACCATAGAGTGCAGTTAAGACATGTAGGGACAATATTATTGGGATACCTATCTGAGTGTAGCTCAGTTTTTTTGTTTAATCCTGGCTCTTTGCAAACATGTGGATGGAAGTGTATCCTAATGAATCACAACCACATCCTGGTAACTACAAATTTATTCCTCATACTCGCTCACATCTACAGTCTATCCTAATGAACTAACTACACGTGACATCAAGTGCTGTATTGCTTTACTTCTGGAGTGAGGTTGGATCCAGTCGACACTAGCTACTACTTATGCCCATAAGTCATTTGTGAGATTTGATGCTCAGAAAATGTGGCTAAATATTAGAGAATTAATTATCTCCCTATAGTTATATATATATATAATAAAAATTCTATGTATACTTATTTTTTGTCTACTTTTTATGCATTTTACTAATATAATTGACTGGATCACTTTTTTTTTAATATAAAATAAAGAAAATGTTATATGCAAGTGTTTTGTCTCACCCATTGCACGAAACATGACGTGGCTGCATTTTTGGCATTTTGAAACCAGCGTCTTCTCTCCCTTTCTCTTCTCCTCTCTTCTCTAGCATTGATATAAGCCTCGCACCTTTTTCTATTTTTTTAGCAAATTCTCAGCGCATTGCATGTTCGGTACAGACAATTCTCAAGACCCTTCGCCATATTTTCTTTCAGAAAAGGTGCCTTTTACCATTTTCTGTTTTGGCTCTCTAGACTCTAGTCTGACTTTATGCCAAACAAGATTTTCCCGCACGAGTTTATCTACAATTTTTCAAAAAAGTGAGTACAATTTTTAATATCAATTTAAGTCCTTTTTTTTCAGTTTAGTATAAAAAGTTCAGGCCTTCCACATCGGTATCTCACCATTTCGGGCATGAGATTTTTTCAGCTTTGTTTTCCATGGTAAACACTTAGTGAAATGGATTTCATTTGGGTCTGAAATAAAAGGAAAAATATAGTTGCAAATACAATTATGCACTAATGTGATGTGATTGGTCAAAAAGTAAATTTTATTGAAAACAGTATTAATTTAAATTTTAAGTATGAATAAATCAGTATTAGTATACAAATTAGTTCGCAACTATACTTATATATAGTAAAACTCGAAGTAAAATCCCAGTTTGTCCACTCTGCAAGCTGTCAAAGTCCACTGATTTGATTCCTTGTCTCAAACCATGGTATTGGGAGAAATATTAAAGGAATCTAAAGTATAACACTTTCTGCAAAATTTTTATTTTCACGTATGAAATATTTAAGATTTTCGTGGTTATGCACATATTTTTTAAAAGAAAAGAGATATTTTGCGAAAACACTGGTTTTATATTGCCATGTTGTGTTTAATTTGTGCTCAAGCGGTGTACCAAAATGCTTGCATATAACATTTTATATAAAATAATTGTTCTGACCAATTAGATTATTAGAATACATAAATAATACAAGAAAATGATTTTATGTAGCAGAACATATTTTTTTAATAATAGTTTTTTCATGTAAATTACATATTTATTCTACAGGTCAGGAATAACAGTGTGCATGTACCTTTTATATGGAAAGCTTCATTTCCCTCGAGCCACAAGTTCAGAAGCGATGAATAAAAATGTTAACGGTATTTAAGCTGACAATGATAACGCTAGCTTTTGACCGCCAGAAATTGCACTGGGCGGGGCATTTGAATGGCTCTAAAAAGAGGTTCTTTTCCCCACATTTGGGGTACAGATCTCTAGCAACCCTTCAAGGCAGGCGACCACCTCTTTGGAGGGTTATTAGCCACCCTATAATTTCAGTTTTTTTAAAATTATTATTATTATTATTAGAAATGACAGTACGTTTGCTTCTAAATATTTAGCTATCTTTTTCTTTTTCCTTGTTTTTTTTTGCTAGTCTCTTAATGGATAAAATTCAGAAGCTTTTATTATTATTGTTATTATTATTATTGGTAAATAAAATTTTATTGATCATAAAAATAGGCAAATCCCAACACATTTTAGTGATGATGTTCTAGTGATACCAAAAATTCAGAAGCTTAACTCATTTTAGTGGAGAATGTTGCCTTGACAAATCAAAATTAGTTTAAAAACCAATATAGAAAATAAATATATCTCCCAGTAAATCTCAGCAACTTAAGAGCTAAATCTTATAGTCTAGAGTAAAACTAGGGTCATTCAACATTTCCATAAGCAAGATATCACACGGAAACTAAACTAACGGTTTTCTGCGTACCTATGTAAAATTCACCTTCAATTTAAGAACAATCGGAATACATAATAACCTAGAAACTAACCTACCGCTCATTTTTTCAGAGAGAGAAAAAAAAAAAAAAAAAAAAAGATTCGGCTTAATCCTTCCCAATTTTTTTATTTTTATTTTTAGCATATTGTCCAGTAGAACAGTACACCTAGATTAAAAGAAAAGAAAGATGTTGGGGAACAACGAAATATGTTGTTTCAATAACTTATATTTTTGCTTTACATCGGTACAGGAAAATTGATGGAGTTTCCTGAAAAATATCAATTTTCTAATTAAGAAAGAAAAGGGTGAACTACATTTTGATGTTATTGAATTTTGAAGTACATGGGGCAAAAAATCCATCAAGATGGCTCTACCCCAAAGCTGAAATTGGTAATCAATTGATAAAAAAAAAAATGCAAGTTATTGTGTGAAGATTGACAAGATGCTCAGAGATATTAGATGTGTCTAAAACAAGTCAATTTTCTTACAGCACACCATGATGAATGCGGTTGGTCATCAAACATACAAAAATGGAGTCATCTAGGAAATGATACTTTGTGATGTTTTGGGGTGGGGGTTAAGGACATACCAATAATCAGGTGATGACTCCCACTTTAGGTACAGCGTGACTGGATGAAGGATTTTAACCACCATGAATAGATCTCAATAGCCAGTCAGATTCCATATCCAAACAGACCTTGAATCCATTACATTTACTCATATTCAGTCTGCTTCTGCCCATAGATGGCTTTAGTTTTTTCTTATAGAATTCCTTTTTTTTTTTCCTTAACTGAAAAAAAAAAACTCTTCAAGAAATAACGAAAGCCATCCCTGGGCAGAAGCAAACAAATAAAAGGTGGGTGCTTACCAGGGTAAAGATAGGCTTGCCATAGACCAAAAGAATCGCATGTGGAACCTGAATATAAAATTGAAATCGATTAATCATTCTGCAACCATACTCAACTTCTAAACAATCAGAAAAATGCTTCCACAAACTGCACATTAAAGAACTTCACATGACAGTTCCCAGCGATACTCCCAGGACTTACCAAATGGAATACCGGAGTTTTTCTTGGTAGCATTTTTTAAAGATATTCTTACATGGATACAAGGAGCTTTGCCTTCTATGTTGCTGCTTCCATGATCTCGAGATTACAGGCTAATCGTTGATGCTAAAATACACTGAAAATATATCAAATTCACATTTCCAAGTCTTATGTAAATGAAGATAAAACACCAGTAAGGCGCATAAATATTCAGTGTCCCACAACCGATCTAAACTCTTACCATGCATTTTAAAAGGCCAAAAATTGACTATTGAGAATTTTTTAATTTAACAACAATTAGTTTTAACAGATCACTGCATCAGAAAATAGCCAACTGTTGCTGCCTCTAGGCAGTCAAATGGAATGTGCATGATCAATGATCATATATGTACGCATGACTTATGTCTCTGTATATTATACATAAACACATACAAATGGAATGTGGTTGCCCGTGTGTTCAAATACAGAGAAACCTAGTACAAGATCTCTGGATATGAACAGGTCATTGGTCCTACAATATGTACCCAGTTACCAAAATGATAAAAACCAATGAGGTCATGTTATAGATTGTGAGAAAAGAGTTGTGAGAAAATGGATATGCATTAGCAAAAAGAAAGAGAGAGAGAAAGGGGGGGGGGGGAGAGAGAGAGAGAGAGAGAGAGAGAGAGAGACTATGATTGTGTCGGACAAACCAATAGCACCTTGATATACTTACACAAGCCATGTACCTTATGCACCATACTGGTCAAATCAAGGTACAAAAGTATGCAATAAAATTATAGCATGAAGAACAATAACAATAAAGAGATCATTACAAACTGATGTCCCAAGTATACAACCACTTTCTTTCAGGTCAAATTCTGGCATCCCAGAAAGTATCTACAGGTCCAGAAAGGCGAACAAAAAAAATACGAGGAAGGATTAAGCACAGGATGAACAACTGAGAATGTCCAGAGCCCACAGCAAAATCATAGTTGTACATCCCAAAATACCATCAACAATTAGAATGCCCTGTGCACATGCCTTCAACTGTGACACTATTGTTCAAAACTATACCAACTTTGAAATGATAGGTAAAAGTAACTCCAGTTGCAGGTGGATAAATGATTTAAAATCAGCCTCATAAGCATTTTGACTCAATTTAAAGACAGTGCACAGGTGTTTGTAACAGATGCTATGTGATGGCTGCAATAAAGAAGAGTTTAGCATACATCATCTCCAAAATGCCACGATCAGTACATTTGCCTTGACAGGATCTTTGGTTCCCAGGCGAGAGAAGTAGATATTATGAGCCGGTTCTTTGATCATAGAAGTGAGAGGTCAGAGTAACATAAGCAGCATCCCAACGATCTTTGGCAGTTCATGAAACAGTTCGACCATAGCAAATAGATGCAATATAAAGATTCTTTGCCCATTTCTCCTGCATAAACACCATTTACAACTTTTGGTTTCAGAAATAAATGATGGATGGGAAGAAAATAGGGAAAACGATCCATCTAAATAGTTCACCTTGACGTGTGTACTAGGAAAAGCAGAAGTTCGGAGAGTCTCTTGAGTTTCATCAGCCGGTTTTCTTCTAGGAACACTTAGAACCAAAGCAGCCTGGTCCCAAGTCGCTGCAGTTGATGTAATGCGGTAACCACTGTCCCACCTTCGATGAACACCTTCACTAGGATAGAGAAAATCTAGTTCCACAACCTGGAAAAATAATAATAAAATAAATCATCTATCTTTTTTCAGCAGTACCATATGGTATTTCAAGAAAGCAGAGATCAAAAAAATCCAACCAAACCTGGTCAGAAAATCCTGCCCCGCGAGACATAACAATTGCCCATCTACTCCCAGCAGTGGCCATGGCAGTAACGTAAAACCCCTCCCTCCATTTTTTGTTGATCCACTTGAATGGAAATGATTCGCTGACTTTATAAGACTGCTGTAAGTACTGTGTCCCTAAATTCAACGGTATAATAGAAGTTAAGATTGGCAGATAAAATTCTTTTAAAACTGTTACTTAAAGATGCTTGGACTAACCCTTAGACATTACAACTAATGAACTCCCATTGTTTGCCCCTGCTATTGCACTGATGTAGTAATTCTTCTCCCAGTGTTCCATAATCCATTCCTTAACAGAATTAGAATTTAGAGGAGATTAATTTAATGACTCGCACAAACTTCAATAACTATAAGCACTACTATTAACATTGCTACAGCATAGTTAAGGTACAGAAATGTAAATGCAGTTAACCATGAGTGATTTTATAGTTGGTAGACAACTGCTCAAGACAAATAAAAAACATGCAACCTTGTGAAGAAAGTAGGGTGAGAGTTCATGAACTTGTGCTGTAAAGCCAGTGCCAGCATCCATGATTAGGGCCCAGAGGTTTGTACATGAAGCCACGCCACTAATAAATAATCCATCTTCATTTCCTTTCTCAATGTGCTGGGAGAGCCTTACATCTGCCACGTTATAGTGATATCTACAATAGGAGATGAAAAAATCAACCTCTCACCCTATTGCCACATACTTAACAAGCTTAACGAGTAACTTCAACCGCTACCTTTGCTTCATAGGCCGACGAGCATTGTAGACACTAATCCATTGGGTTGCAGGCATCCCCATTCGAATCTTCTTTTTAGGTTGTTCATCCTCCTCCTCCTCCATGGTCAATCGTCCTCTCTTATGTCCAACCTGACATATAAGCTTCAAAATAGCAAGTAGGTATGTGTTACGTGAATTCAAAACAAAGGCTTCAAAGAAATTATGCCTAAAAAATTACACAACATCAAGTTTGTTGTTCCCTTGAAAATTAAGCATATCAAATCGGTCATTGTGTTTTCCAAAAATCTTTGTTTTAGCTTTTGGCCTTGACTGTCTACTGAGTGCAGGAAGTGGCTGATGAAATAATTTTTTTTGTCACAAGTTGAAAACTAAGCCTAATTAACAACCAACAAAAGGGTGCGATGTGGCCCACTAAACATACACTCCAAATGCCGATTAGGCTTTTTTTCATTTTGTAGCTGTGCCACAACCAAAACAACAGTGCCATGAATCAATTACGTTAACTTCAGTGGAGAAGTGGAAAGAACTAAGAAGAAAAATGAAGCTGTCAGAAAACACGAAGTATTTACCCCACAAAAATTTCAAGGAAAAAGCATGAAACTCAAATGATTTTAAAGGAGAAAACATAAAATTTAACCTTCAGAAAAATTTCAACCTCAACATGGAATAAACTATACAACAAAGAATGTCAAAAGTACCTTCTGAGCACCATCAGTGTTTATTGGCCTGATATCTGGATTTGGACCAACAATCCCGTCAAAAAGGGAGATATACTTTGCATAGTTCGGTTCTTCATCAAACTTCAGATTTACTATATGCTCAACAAACTGTCGAAAAGGATGAGGGCAAAAGCAACAGAGAGCTTCTGGGGAAGTGGCCATTTTCTTCTTGCATACAAGGAATCCTTTATTTTCTCCCTAAAGAATACACGACGTCAAAAGGACAAACATAACTACGCAAAAACCTAAAAAGGCAGAATTTTGAATTTTTGTAACCTGATATCCTTGCCATGGTAAGCGACCACGGAGAAGAAAAACAAGAGTGTAGGCAAGAGATTCCAAGTCATCTCTCCTGCTACCAGTTCTACCAAGATGAGCATGCACGCTGGCATACCGGACAGTTCCCCTGGATCACATTATCATATAGAAATAAGAAACGCAATATGTCCACAGAAAGCATGGTTAAGTAGACTTGCAGTTACATACAGAGTTCTATTTTACCTGAATACATCTGGACGTTGATCATACTCAACATGCAAGCCAGTTGTACTGTCTCGCCACCGGGTGGCTGTAATGTCAAGACATATAGAGAATAACACGGTATAATGAGTACTTCAATTTCACCTGCTAATAAAAGATGTCACAAAAGGGGAAAGGTATTTTAACAACTTACCTAATCCAAGGTCCACAAGATATAGCTTTTTTTCTTCAGGAGTCCCAGGAGTCCCAAGCAAGAAATTCTCAGGTTTCACATCCCCGTGCACATATCTGGCAATGATATCAGCAGTAACTTAATAATCACACATACATCGAAATGATGGGAGACCACGAGCTCCATTATTATCATTGACTACCTAGCCAGAATAAGTGCAATAACTCTGGAATACTGTCTCATATTTTTAACATTGAAGTTTATGAGAGTCCAGGGAAGAGAACAATGGCTATTCAACTACAGCAGCTATAAGTACCCAAATATTATTCACCACCTCCATCACATCCTATAAAGAGGCCCCTACTAAAATAATAGGGTGAAAGGGTGTCACTATGTTGATGCCCCCCACATACCAAGCATCGGGATTCAACTCTTTAAATAAGAAATTTATAACATCAAGAACTAGGTGTGACTTGTTCAATGAGAAATCATGTACATTTGTAGAAAGGAAACCGAACATTATCAGAATTGATATAAATCTCACCCCCTAGAGTGTATCTTCTCTAATATGGATATAGCCTCAATGGCAATACATGCAACCATGTCAATAGACATCCTGTATTTAAAAGGAAAGAAGTTAAGGTCAGATGGGCACAACCGATCACTTCATTAACAAATAGAAATTATCAATTTGAAAAAGAAGCTTACGTGTGTGACTTATTATTCCAAACATCCCACAAACTTGGCCCAAGCATATCCATGACCTGGAAACAGTAATAAAAATTATCTTACAGATTCTGAAACCAGAGCTAACAAACTATGAATTCACTGCTGTGAGATAAAAAGGAGCCTATGAAAGTGAATAATACATACCATGATATAGTAGTCACCATGCCGGCCCTTATAATGAACTCGTGGAACACCGTGACTGCCACCAAGGGCACTGCACAAAAAGCAGTTACAACCATATATGTTCAAAGTGACAAGGCAATATACAAAACAACATAATACGAGCGCTGATATGCCTCACTTGTAAACTTGCCACTCATATGGTGGTCCATAATTGCATCCTTTACTACTCCTATGCTCAAATTTTAAAGCTACCTGAAATGTTAAGAGAGATTATGCAGAAAAGTTACCACTAAAATTATCCAATATAAATACTAGGTATGTACATGCACCATATAAAAAATATATGAAACCTCCACAGCTCTAGGGCCAGTTCTCTCGTTTGCACTAGGAGGACCAATGCGTCGACCTACGTAAACTTGTCCAAAGCCCCCTTTCCCCAGTTTTCTGTCTACTCTGTACATCGGGGAACCACCAACTTGGACCTGTTGTGATGCCAAATAATAAAACGAGTACTCAGAATTGCAAAAGATCTTGCATGCAAGTCATAGCTAGCCCATGAGAATTCCCGTTCTTGCTCAGTTTATAAACTTATATTCAATTTCCGCCAATGCAATTATCAAAACCTTAAGCTATTGTAAATGAAACAGCGAATTTTTCGTAACTTATTTTAAAAATTTTTCTTTTTCTTCTCACTGTGCGTTTATTCTTCTTACTCCTAAGAGCGTCCCGATATTAAAGTGAAAAAGATTCCAAAAATCCAAATTTTCGAATCGATGAAACGAAGAACCCAGAATTTTCATGAGACCCGCTCCAGAAATCAACAAATCTCTGAATAGGGAAAACAAAGAAGCAAGAAATCAACAAATTTTCGCGAACAGGACACAGAGCCCACAAAAAAAATTTCGCACCTCTCCTTTTCGTCAGTTTCTCATCATCCCAACAGAATAACCAAAGAGTAAATAATGAATCAGAGTCTAATAACGAAATCAGGAGAGAGAGAGAGTGAGAGAGAGAGAGAGAGACCTTTTCAGGAAGAGGCGCAGCGCTGCCCTCATCCTCGGCTCCGGGGCCCTTATCGCCGCCGCTATCGTACTCATCCATGGCTCTTTCCCCGGCTCCCTCTCTGGAAACCCTAATCTCTTCCTCTCCTCCTCTTTCTTCGTCTTCGCTCTTCACAATATTCCTCTCACCAGCGCCGATCGCGTTCTTATTATTCCTCCGATTCCGTCCGGTTTCCCTTCTCTGTCGAGTACGTAGAGCTGGAGGAAGCTTCTTATGGTTGTGGAGTCCTGGTTGATGGGTAATCGGGCTCGGGTCAGGGTTGTTGGATGGGCGGTTTCTGCGTGCTCGGCTACGGAGCTCAGGCATCGTAAGGGTGAAGGTCCATGAAGAGGGCGAGGCCTTGGTGATATGACGGTAGAAGATTCATAAATCTTCTAGAAACGTTATCGAAGGTTACTTGAAGATATGTGACATATTTTCGCAGAAGGCTGTGAGCCCAAGAAACAAACAAGATCAATTCTTTAAACGGTGAAAGAAAGAAATCACTGCAACTTTTTGGGATTCGATGGGAGGGAATTTGGAGATCCGTGGAGGGAAATCAAATGCAATTGGTATTCCATTTACTTGTGCAAAGATATGGAGAGATGATTGGCATTTTGGATTTGAGTGATCTTCAGCTAATCTTGAAATTGAGGTGCTAATTGTATTGACCAATGGATCAACAACTTCCTCCCGTAATTTTAATGCTTAAAACGAAACAGAATTCTCTAATATTCATAATTGGTTTTTAAATTATATATATTTAAATATTTTTTTTTATAAGATTTATAAAAGCTAGAGAAAATATTTAGGCCGGTTCTGCTGTTCTTAGTCAATTAAACAGTCCTCCAATAATAATCCTCCACGTAAGTTTTTTAGTTTATATATTGTGCATTTATCCACACCTGATCAAAAACTCATCACAGCCCTTCTATGCCCTCTTGTCTTCCACTCCATCCCAACCAAAACTGAGATCTTGATCTATTCTCATTCCCAACGGCAACTCAACCCCCCAAGCCAGGTGTAAGACGGAGCTCAACCCCCTAGCCATGTACTTAACGTGTTTTTTAATTTATAATGCGATCCATCAATGACATTTTTTATACAAGTAAAGATTATCAGGATTGAGCCCTCTAACACAAATGCAATGGCAGTAAAGTCATAAATAAAGAGTGATGTTGGACCAGGTTGGAGCTTTTGTAGATGGTGTAGCTCTCAAATAAGTTGGTGAAGAAGCTTTCTGCATATGTAAGGAATTGTGACAAGACCTTAACAAAAATCGCCTTAGGACAAGGTCTAAGACATGCATGGACATCCGAAATTGGGCCACATATGGGGTCGAGTCTAGTTTTAGAGGACTTCTTTAGGGGTTTAGTGCAGACCCTCGGAAGATTGCGGGAATGACACGGGTCAATTGGAATATAGCTCACATATTTCCATTTGACTAGGCCATGGATCAGCCTATTGACATAACTGTTGACATGTCATAACAGCCTCACAAGTCATGCCTTGACATGCACTGACTATCCCACCAGCCCTGCATTGACGTTGTCGCTGATATGCATTGACAACCCCATGGGCCATCAGCATGACCATCACCATCAGCATGCCCAGCCACCCATCAGCACACCCACAGGCATGCCATGGCCCTAACCATAGCACGCCCCTAACAGCTCTGCATGCATGGCCCGACGGGCCATGGCATGCACTTGATAGTATTGCTAGCATGTTATGGCACACCAATGTCAGCCGCATAGACATGCCGTAGGCAAGTGTGCAATGGTAGGAGCCATGGCCCGCCCAATACAGTTACATGGCTATCTTGTTTGCATGCCTTGACTTATGCCCAGACACACAACAGGCACCCATGGAGGCTACTGGCCGTGCCCAGGCCATGCATGCCAGCCTGCACATTCCCTTGAGTGTGCATATGCGTGCATGCATACACGCCCCAGCACCACTTAGCAAGGATAGTGGTGTGCTCTCACAGGAACGTCATCGCACGACTCCAGTTAGTGCCTTGCATGCAAGGCTAGTGGCATGCCCACCAGGCATGCCATCAAATGCTTCACTCAAAAATGAGTAGCACAAAGGTTATCCCAAGTGCAAGAGAATATCACATAATAATTAGGAATAAATTCCTAGATCGTCTCATCAGGAAAAGTTACTTAAAATCAAACTCGTTTAAAATGGTGAAAATATTCACAAAGAGAAAATAAAAATGATGGTATGTGTAATGGATGAAAGAGTGCAACAAGAATGAAAAAGGGCATTAGTCATGGACTATATTCATATTTTTAGATTTTTGAGTGTCGAAATGAAATGTACAAAATTAACAAATTGAAATTAATAATCAAAGAATCAACTAAACTGAACAATCTTAATTAATCTGAAAATTAAATAATAAAGCTGAAATTATTTAAGTCCTAATTAAAATTTAATCAATATAATATGCAATGGAACTAAGAGATTAATAAAACTAAACTAAGAATTAAACTAGATTATAAAATAATTGACAAAATACGAACTGAAAATTAAAAAACTCCAAAATCAAGATTATAGGGTTCATCATTGTATTAAAATCACAAATTCTCAAAATTAATCCATAGCAATTGTAATCACTGTTAAATGAAAGCTTAAAGAAGCTAGACAAATAAATAACACGAAATAAATAAATAACAAGTAAATTGCCCAAATTTTTAAGGTTAAAATCTCAAAAATATTCCATAAACTTAAAACTGAAATAAAATAAAATGTAGAGAATGAAAAGATCAAGCCAATTGAATGGAGATGGAGATTGAAAATAGTAGAGGAGGATGGACTATAGCAACAATTGAACCCCTCAATGAGCTTTTCAACGGCGCTGAAAAATTCTCCAAAAAAATATGTGCTGCGGCTTAATGAATGCTTGAGAGACTTTTGTCTGCGACGCTGAACATCAATTGGCTTTTAAGAAAATTATTGTGCGGCACTCAATGAAAATAGATGAAAAGCCCTTCCCCCAAGTCCAATTCCGTGTGGTCTCAAATTGAATCTCAAAATGAATATATCTATGTTGCGGCACCAGGAGAGAATTAAAAAATGTACTCGGCGTGAAATTGCCCCCAAGTCATAAAAATGTGTTTCTGCGCCACTATCAAAGTCCAAAATAAATCCATGTTTGCGTCTAATCTTAAACTCTCCATTTTCTCCATGTTGGTCAAAGTCTACTTTTTATTTATTAGCCTATATAAAAAAATTAAAAATAAAAATTAGAAATAAAATAAAAATAAAGAATAGAATATCAAAATTGTATGATACATGTAAAGAAATATTACCCAAATAAATCACAAATTATAAAATTAAGCATAAATTCATGCTATTAATCAATTTAAATCACAACTCGAATTTATGTATCTTAATCATTTTTCCATATAAAACAAAAATAATGTAATGAAAGAATTAAAATATATTGGTTCTAAATACATTAAAATATGTAATAACTCAGCTCAATCACACCCCTCAACTAGTATTTTGCTAATCATTGAGCAAAATAGTAAAAATTAATTGAGGTAATATTGCATAATGATCGAAATTCAAACAAAAGCAATCAAATACAATTCCAAATTCTCGCAAAATGTGATACGATACTACTCAACCCTAGGGGCTATACTCACCAAGACTATCTCAACAATCTTTCACATAGAATTGAGGCAAATGTCTCAGAACTCAAATATGTGTGTGGAGCTAAATTGGTTGTGTGTTCCTCTTTACTAGCCATAACTTGTCATAGGATTTTTCAACCTTAAGATCAATCATTGTTGATTCTAACTACCTTAAAACCCAAGGGACTAGCAGTTTTCATGCCAACTCTGTTTTTAAAGGTTGAACACTCAACCCCCAAAATCTTGGGTAACTATTTCTAGCCCTTTTACTTAGGAAAGTTCAATAAATCGTCTTTATTCTTTTTTTTTTATATAATAATCTTTTCAAATCATTTTTTTTAAAATTTTTTTTTTCTTCCTTTTTTTTTTTGAAAGGCATGGCCAGGTAGTCCTGCAGTTTACTTCTCCTGTGTTAAATTAGTGAATAATAAATAAGGAACACTACAAACATAAGCATGTGCAAAATGTCCTTCAAAATTTGTCATTCGTTCTACAAAAATCTTATCAAGTTTCATATCAATAAGTATAGCATCCCGGTGTTTCAAACCACACATCAACAAAATATGATGCATCAAAAATCATGCTCTATGCTTAAGCTTGAAAATAAATCTTCATAAAATGATTCCGCTCAACTACTCCACCAAGATACTCAATCATATATGTATCAATGCACATCATATTATTATTTTTTTATTTTTTTTAAACTGTGCACACACGCTATCCCCAACTAGTGAGAGACATGGTCCTCAATGAATCGAACGAAAGAAAAACAAAATGCACAAAAATAAACAAGCAAAAAAAAAATCAACATGAAAATAAAATCAAAGAAAAATAACAAATAATAATAAATAAAAAAAATGCAAGTAAAGAAAACTGTAAAGATGGTAAAAAAATCAAAACACTTCCCTGGAATCTTGCACAAGCAAGATCTCTTCATGTGGATCAAAGACCTTCAGAAATGACTTTAGACGTTGTCCATTAACAGTGAAGTAATTATCATTTTTTGGATTGACAATGTCTACCAAGCCGTGAGGATAGACGTTCTTTATAATATACGGCCCACTCCATCGAGATTTTAATTTACTATGAAAAATATGCAAGCGAGAGTTGTAAATGAGAACTTCCTGGCCAAGTGTAAAATGCTTTTGATGAATTTTCTGATTATATAGAATTTTCATGCGTTCCTTCGCCAGCTGAGCATTGTTATAAGCATTCCGACAAGTTTCATCCAATTCATTGATCTGCAATTTTCTCAACCCTAAAGCTTCATCAAGTGACATGTTAACATGTTTTATGGCCCAAAGAGGTTGATGCTGAATATCAACAGTTAAATGACAAGTTTTACCATAAACTAATCGATAAGGGGACATCCCTATATTTATTTTAAAAGCTGTCCTATAAGCCCACAAAACATCAAAAAGCTTAATTGACCAATCTTTCCTATTAGGATTGATANACACTCAACCCCCAAAATATTGGGTAACTATTTCTAGCCCTTTTAATTAGGAAAGTTCACTAAATCGCCTTTATTCTTTTTTTTTATATATATAATCTTTTCAAATCTTTTTTTTTTAAATTTTGTTTCTTCCTTTTTTTTTTGAAAGGCATGGCCCGGTAGTCCTGCAGTTTAATTCTCCTGTGTTAAATTAGTGAATAATAAATAAGGAACACTACAAGCATAAGCATGTGCAAAATGTCCTTCAAAATTTGTCATTCGTTCTACAAAAATCTTATCAAGTTTCATATCAATAAGTATAGCATTCCGGTGTTTCAAACCACACATCAACAAAATATGATGCATAAAAAATCATTCTCTATGCTTAAGCTTGAAAATAAATCTTCACAAAATGATTCCGCTCAACTACTCCACCAAGATGCTCAATCATATATGTATCATCAATGAACATCATATTATTTTTTTTTTTAAACTGTGTACACACGCTATCCCCAACTAGTAAGAGACATGGTCCTCAATGAATCGAACGAAAGAAAAACAAAATGCACAAAAATAAACAAGCAAAAAAAAAATCAACATGAAAATAAAATCAAAGAAAAATAACAAATAATAATAAATAAAAAAAATGCAAGTAAAGAAAACTGTAAAGATGGTAAAAAAATCAAAACACTTCCCTGGAATCTTGCACAAGCAAGATCTCTTCATGTGGATCAAAGACCTTCAGAAATGACTTTAGACGTTGTCCATTAACAGTGAAGTAATTATCATTTTTTGGATTGACAATGTCTACCAAGCCGTGAGGATAGACGTTCTTTATAATATACGGCCCACTCCATCGAGATTTTAATTTACTATGAAAAATATGCAAGCGAGAGTTGTAAATGAGAACTTCCTGGCCAAGTGTAAAATGCTTTTGATGAATTTTCTGATTATATAGAATTTTCATGCGTTCCTTCGCCAGCTGAGCATTGTTATAAGCATTCCGACAAGTTTCATCCAATTCATTGATCTGCAATTTTCTCAACCCTAAAGCTTCATCAAGTGACATGTTAACATGTTTTATGGCCCAAAGAGGTTGATGCTGAATATCAACAGTTAAATGACAAGTTTTACCATAAACTAATCGATAAGGGGACATCCCTATATTTATTTTAAAAGCTGTCCTATAAGCCCACAAAACATCAAAAAGCTTAATTGACCAATCTTTCCTATTAGGATTGATAGTTTTCTCTAAAATGATTCTTATCTCTCTGTTTGTCAATTCTGCTTGCCCATTTATTTGAGGGTGATAAGGGGTATAAACTCGGTGTGTGATGCCATATTACTTCATGAGTGTAGAAAATGGTTTGTTTCAAAAATGAGAACTCCTATCACTCATGATAACTTTGGGCATGCCAAAACGAGTAAACAGAGATTGCAAAAATTTTAGGACAACACGATGGTCATTTGTTTTGCAAGCAACAGCCTCCACCCATTTTGAAACATAATCCACAACTAATAAAATATACGTGTTTCCAAAAGAAATCGGAAAATGTCCCATGAAGTCTATTCCCCAACAATAAAAAATTTCTAAGGTAAGAATATGGGAAAGAAGCATCATATTTCTTTTACTAATGGATCCCAATTTTTGACAAGACTCACAAGCCTTTCAAAAATTATAAGTATCTTTAAACATAGAAAGCCAGTAAAAACTGTTTTGTAAAATTTTAACAATTGTTTTCTTTGCTGAAAAATGACCACCACATGCACCCATATGACAAAATCTCAACACCAAAGAAAACTCATCATCAGTAATGCATCTTTGATCAATTGGTCCGAACAATATTTGAAAAGGTATGGATCATCAAAATAAAAGTGTCGTACCTCAGAGAGAAATCGACGCTTATCTTGGGTGGACCATTCAGAAGGCATTCGTTCATTCACCAGATAATTGACTATGTCAACATACTAGGGAACTCTATTGATCACAAACAGCTACTCATCCGGGAAACTATCATCAATAGGAAGGCTGACATTTGAAAAGGAGGATGATGGCAATCTAGAGAGGTGGTCAGCTACCATGTTTTTAACTCCTTTCTTGTCCTTAATGTTGATGTTGAACTCTTAAAATAGTAGAATCCAGCGAATCAAGCGTGGTTTTGTATCTTTCTTAGCCAATAAATACTTAAGAGCAGAGTGGTCAGTGAAAATAGTAACAGGAGAACCAAGAATGTAAGTCTGAAATTTATCAAGTGCAAAAACCACTACAAGCAATTCTTTTTCAGTAGTGGTATAATTTTTTTGGGCATCATTTAAGGTTCTACTGGCATAATAAATCACAAAAGGTATATTATCCACACGCTGCCCCAAAACAGCTCATAAGGCATAATCACTTGCATCTGTAATGATTTCAAAGGGGAGGTCCCACTGCAGGGGTTGCATAATAGAGACAGTGGTAAGCGGTTTTTTAAGGGTATCAAAAGCTTTTTGGCACTCGTCAGTCCAAAAAAATTCAATATCATTTTGTAAAAGAGTGCACAAAAGTTTTGCAATAAAACTGAACCCTTGAATAAACCGCCTAACTATCTTCGAGCTGTATATACTACTCTCAACACTTGATGTGACTGTAAGCAACCTATTTGAACTGTCTCTCACCCATGACATGAAACATAAGTCTAAATAACATAAATAAGATTCAAGTGATTGAGTGGTAGATGGCAAATGAAATATGTAATCAGAGATAATATAGAGAAAAGAAAAGAAAAGAAAAGAAATAAAATAATGAGTTTAAATTTAAGTTAGACAACTCTCCCTGATAACGGCGTAAAAAAAAAACTTGACTCACTCAAAAATGAGTAGCACAAAGGCTATCCCAAGTGCAAGAGGATATCGCGTAATAATTATGAATAAATTCCTAAATCGTCTCCTCATGGAAAGTTACTTAAAATCAAACTCGTTTAAAATGGTGAAAATATTCACAAAGAGAAAATAAAAATGATGGTATGTGTAACGGATGAAAGAGTGCAACAAGAATGAAAAATGGCACTAGTCATTGACTAGATTCATATTTTTAGATTTTTGAGTGTCTAAATGAAATGTAAAAAATTAACAAATTGAAATTGGCAATAATAAAGCTGAAATTATTTAAGCCTAATTAAACTTTAATCAATCTAATATACAATGGAACTAAGAGATTAATAAAACTAAATTAAGAGTTAAACTAGATTAGAAAGTAATTGACAAAATACGAACTGAAAATTGAAAAGCCCCAAAATCAAGATTCTAGGATTCATCCTTGTATTAAAATCACAAATTCTCAAAATTAATCCATAGCAATTGTAATTATTGTTAAATGAAAGCTTAAAGAAACGAGACAAATAAATAACATGAAATAAATAAATAACAAATAAATTGCTCAAACTTTTAAGCCAAAAATTTCAAAAATATTCCATAAACTTAAAACTGAAATTAAATAAAAAGTAGGGAATGAAAAGATCAAGTCAATTGAATGGAGATAGAGATTGAAAACAGTGGAGGAGGTTAGACTGTAGCAACAATTGGACTCCTCAAGGAGCTCTTCAACGGCGCTGAAAAATTCTCCAAAAAAATATATGTGCTGCGGCTTAATGAATGCTTGAGAGACTTTCGTCTACGGCGCTGAACATCAATTGGCTTTTGAGAAAATTGTTGTGCGGCGCTCAATAAAAATAGATGAAAAGCCCTTCCCCCAAGTCCAATATCGTGCGGCCTCAAATTGAATCTCAAAAGGAATATATCTATGTTGCGGCGCCAAGAGAGAATTAAAATATGTGCTCGGCGTGAAATTGCCCCTAAAATGTGTTTCCGTGCCACTATCAAAGTCCAAAATTAATTCATGTTTGCGTCCAAGTCTTAAACTCTCTATGTTCTCCATGTTGGTCAAAGTTTACTTTTTATTTATTAGCCTATATAAAAAATTAAAAATAAAAATAAAGAATAGAATATCAAAATTGTATTATGCATATAAAGAAATATTATCCAAATAAATCACAAGTTATAAAATTAAGTCTAAATACATGCTATTAATCAATTTAAATCACAACTCAGATTTAGCATATTAATCATTTTTTCATATAAAACCAAAAATAATGTAATGAAAGAATTAAAATATATTGGTTCTAAATGTATTAAAATATGCAATAACTCAACTCAATCACAAGCGCACGGCTCCAGTCCGTGTCTTGCATGCAAGGCTAGTGGCATGCCCACCAGGCATGTCATCTAGTGCATGACTCCAACTTGTGCCTTGTAGCCCCAGCGCCTTGACCGTCAGCTTAGGCCATGCATGCCCATTGCCCTGGCCATTAGCCCGGGCCATGCAGGACCACCACCCAAGCCACTTAACTAGGCTTCACAGTAGCAACACGACACCACCCTATGCCCACCATCAGGCATAGGCTTTGCACCATGCCATGCCACCATCAGCTGGCCACACACAGCGCCATGTCGTGCCCACCACCAGACCAACGCATGACACCATGCCATGCCATACAGCCGTACCATCTAGCAAACCCATGCATGGCACCATGCCACGCCTAGCAATGAGCCAGCCAACCATCAAGCCATGCACGACATCATGCCATGCACATCATGAGCCACCATGGCCCATCCATGGGCCGTGGCATGCTATAGGCCACCATGGCCCATCCGTCACTATATTATTATATTTAGTTTATTTATTTAATTTATTGTACTATGGGCCTTTTGGGGGTTTCCAACTTGTAAACTCTATAAATAGGACCTTTAGTATTTCATTTTGTACCTTTTGGCATTTACCCTAGAGGGAGATTATTTGTTAGGAGATCATCTTTTGGTGCTTGGCACTTGGGCTACTTTGGTGCAATTCATGAATCCCAAGAAAATGATCATCACCGTGCAATTCGTGAATCAGTGTTGATTCAATTTATCAATCTTATAAGTATTTTCCTTTTTCCATTCAATTACCTATCTTTGTTCTTGTTTATTTCGTAGTTTGTTCATCTATATTTTCTTTGATTTCTCAAAATATTCATATATACCAAAAAGAGAGTCTTCATCTTTCCTTTGTTGAGTAATTTATTCTTTGTTTATATATATTTTCCTACGTGTTCATATAATTTCCCATTGATCTTATATTTTCTTGCATCTTCTCATATTCCAAACACAAATCACGCCTAGCCCATTCCAATTCCATAATTCCTTGTTCTTCATTCATATAACATCCTAGATCTACTATTCCCAAGAGATCTAGCCAAAATACTCATTACCACATATTTTTCATACACTTTCCTACTACCCAAATACTAATTTGGCCTCCATTAATCCATAATTCATCATAGATCTAATTCCCATCATCATAAAACCCTAGATCTATCATAGATCTATTCCACAAAGCCACAAAACCCTAGATCTAGCCTAAATCTAGTACCTCCATAATTCCTAACCCCTAGCCTCCATAAGGATTTCCTACATTTTAGGAAACCCTAACCCTAGGCTCAAATTCCTATATTTTTGAATTTCATCCTACACATTACCAACCCTAATATCCATTTCGTATTTGACTTAACCAAAACCCTAGAGCACCCAAAATAACTCTTCCAAAATTCGTAGCCCTATCCATTCACCATTCAAACCCTAGCCCCACTTCACCTTACCAACCCTAAACATCACCAAAGTGTTGCCAACACCAAAAGTCATCATCAAGCCATCCTACGTTGCATCAAACACACAAATTCACCATTTAGATCACTCGAACTCATTATTATCATCAAATCCATCACTAAACACCATACCTTTATTAACATATGAACCCTTCATTGTCATATCCTAGCCTAAACCAAGCAAGATGATGAGAAATATTCAGTCATCATAAGGCAACGCGAGACCCTTGGACCCCTAATGTTTGAGACTAGACCGAGATCCCCAACAATTTGATAGATGTTATAGTTATTGTAAACCATGATGCAATCTATGCCTCGATAAAGGTGAGGCTAGTTTCTTGTTTTAAAGTTTGTTTACAAGCTTATTTGTTTTTAGCTAAGTTTGCTTATTCATCTCTCTGTGAAACCAAGACTTTTAATGTTTTAACTGCATTTTCCTGAAAAGCTTTAATCCTCAAAATAATAGATGTAGGTGTCAGATATTGGGATTTATATATTAAACATCGAAGCTTCAAATGATTTTGTGAACTAGTGGGCCAACATAGATGGGGAGCTGGTGGGCCAACGTTTCTCACGATTGCTGTCATTCACGGAACTCTGATCTGGATAAGGGGTTTCCGATGGGAAGGGATAGGGGCTATTCTTTGGTCATTTATGAGTTTTAATTAGATGTGTGCATGTGTAGTGTAAATTTATGCCACACAAGGTCTATTTATAATTGGGGGCTGTTATTTTGCTCTTAGCAGATGGCCTGTTCTGAAAATGAACTCTAAAAGTTATGAATTAATCAAGTATATATTTTTTATTTGATAAATATTTTTACTATGTTTTAAAATAATCACTAAATATATATATTTTTAATTTTATAAAATCTATTTTGATTTTAATTGATGCAGCAATTAAGATAAAATGGTTGGTGAAAATTAATAAAAATGTGTGATGACAATTGATCTATATACCACGTAATCCATAAAGAGAGCCTACCCACGTTGCTTGAGGTGAACAAAAGAACAAGAGAAATTGTTTTATGTTGTTTAATTTTGTGCACCGAATTCAACCAAATCTTCATGGAATGTGTAACTTATATGTACGTACTTTTCTATATACTTCACTAATATAATTGATTGTATTATTTTTTTAATATAAAATAATTATTTTGATTAATCATATCAACGAAATGTATAAAAAGTAGTAAAATTGATTGTATATAACAAAACTCAATTCTGAATTTATTTTTATTTTTTACAACAAGTGTGAAGTATTATATGGCAAAAGTTTAAGAGGAAATGACATGATTTATGATTAATTAAAAGAATATGCCAATGATAAGTTACAATTATTTTATAGTTTTGGTTCAACTCTTAAACGAGATATTAATCTATTTTTAATTTATTTGGGTTTTTATGGAGAGATTGTAAAATAATTGTATCTTACATAACTTTTTTCTTTACACGAATGCAGACGAAGTTTATGTTGGACAGTTTTAAAAGAGGACACGTGGACCCGAACTCCTAATACGGGCCTCAAGCCAATCCCTTGCCATGGGCTTGGTCCAAATGATCAAATAAAAATTAGCCTTACCGTCATTCAGGGCCCAAGGGGAGAAATTCCCGCGCCGAAAAATCTTCGTATAATATTACTGTCATTTATGACATGAAAAATTCTATTCATAAGTCTCATACACCACATACCATTCTTTTTATTATTTTTAAATTTTTTTATCTTACCAAATATGTGGTATATGAATAATTAGAAGAATAATTCAATTATTTTAAAAAGAATAAAACTAAATAAAATTTTAAAAGAATTTTAAAAAATAAAAAAAAAATGTAATATGTCGTATATGAGGCTTATGAATAGCAATGCTCTTATATCATACTCACGAATCATGATAATGCCAGGTCAGTGAGCATGAAACGATAAAGTTAAAAGATAAAGTTAAAAAGTCAATTAAATATAATTTTTTAAAATAATTGTTTGTTTAGGAATTTGTAAAAATGATATTAATTTGATATTTAAATAATCATTAGATGAAAATTTTAAATTAAAAAATTATATAATTAATTAATGTTTCAAAATAAAATTATAAAAGAAGTCGTGAAATGTTAAAAAATCCATATTTGCTAAACATATGGAATTTTAATATGGGCCTCAAACCAATCCCTCGCCGCGGGCTTGGTCTTCAATTAAGATAGGCCTTGTGGTCATTGAGGACCATGTAAGGCTGTGTACGATTGGTAAGCATGCTTCAATCCATCTTATATTAATTATTGATAAGATTTATTTATTTATTTTTTAAATTAATATAAAATAGTTAAACTCATCTCAATCTATTTTATGCATTTAAACACAAATCATAATATATTTACATTCGAATACATTTTAATGGCTCTATAAAACATTACTATTCACATATAAACTCAGATCATTTAAAATTACGTCATCATCCAAAGATTCCAGATATAGTCTAAAAGAAGCTTTGCTACAAAAGAAATGTTATTTAAAGATTTATATAATATATATCATCTATATAACATAATTTAATTTGTAAGACTCAGCTTTTAAAATTTATCTTAAAAATTAAATTATATCACGTAAATTGTGTGTAGTATAGGGTAGGTTTTACAAATGGAATGAGATACATAATTCTCATCTCATCTTATTATTATAACTTTTTAAAACTCTCATATAAAATATAATAAATAATTCAATTTTATAAACTCCAAAACAATAATAATAATAAAAAGTTAATATTTTAATCTTTAATTTAAAACTAAAAATTCTTATCTTACTATACAAACATACCCTAAAGACATTTTAATAGAGTTATTCTTGCTATACATAAGCTAATATGTTAACAAATAACTTATAATAAAATTCATTTTAATTTTAAAAAAATTAAAACACTAATTATTGATTGGATAACTGATATGGAAACAATTTCAAATATTTAATAAATTTTATATATTTATATACAATATATTTATTTATATAAATATTAAAAAATATTTGTTTATATGTGGAGTGTAGTGAGGAGAGGGGTGTGGCGGATAAGGGTGTGGAAGCGAGGTACGGACTCTTGCTGTCCACTCCTAATTCTTATGTCGAAAAAACTGAAGATAATGTTATTGACAACTATCAATCAGTCACTTTTATCAAATGAAAAATATTAGATACAGTCGTAAAATGTAAATAACACAATCCTTTTAAAAGATTAGTAGAATTTACCATTACAAAATTAGAAATGCTAAGTGAGACAATAGTTTGACGATGGTTTGATAGATTTTTTTTGTTAAAAAAAAATTCTTAATAGTTAAGAAAGTGATTATTAGTAAATTTATATATATAAAAAATGTTTTAAAAAATTAATAGGAAAAAAAAAACAAAGATTTACCTATACAGTAATAGGAATCTTAAAAAATTAAAAAAAAAATGGTTTTTATATGAACTTCATATTTAATCATTATTTTTAAAAAAACTATGCGGTCACTATAAATACTATTTCTTATGTCTAAGGACATTCTCAATAGATTAGTCAAAATTAAATAATACTTTTGATGAATATGAGATAAATTTTAGTTTTTGACTATTTCATTCACATAAATCTCACATTGGAATAATTCTTTTTTATTATATAATAATAAAATAATATAAGATGAATTTCATTTTGACCATTCATATCAAATCTCCATATTGAATTATCTATTTATTCATTATATAGTAATAAAATAATTAATAATTAAAAAAATATTTAATATTTTTTAACTATATATTAATTGATTTTATTTTATCACTTTTTACCATTTTATAATTTATTTTATTTGAGTTATATGCAGTAGATTTTCATTAGAAACAGTGGTTGGAGTTGAATGGAATGATGAAGGAAAGAACGAAGAGAGAGAAATAATGGATAAAATAAACATTTGATGAAGTTATAGTAGCAAGCAAATTTGAAAATATTTTTGGTGTTTACTATATAGCTAAAGTCCAAATATTTAGATTTTGACTAATCTATTGTGATAGTATTTTGGGATCTAATAGCTAAATTGAGGATAGATTTAGGCCCTATTTGGATACACCGATGAGATGAGATATTTTAAATAATAATAAAAATTTTAAGTTAAGATGAGATGAAATAGTTTGTAAAAAAATGTGTGTTTGGACAGTGAAATGAGATGAGATAATTTTTAATTTTTGAAATTTGAAAAATGTGTGGGTCCCACCATTTAATAAAAGTAGCCAAATTGTCTATTGTTCACATACTGTTCATGTCAAATTATATTGGTCATATACTGTTTATATATTGTTTACACACTGTTTATAACTTTATATATTGTTTATGTCAGATTTTTATTGTTTATATACTGTTTATTTAAGAATATATTTTTAAAATTTAGAGATAAAATATAGTATGTTTAGATAGATAAAACTAGAATTAATATACTTAGAAGCCACTATTTGGGTGCATCCATTACACAATGTGGCATAGTGAAAATGACTAATTTATCCCTGCATGTTAGGTGTTGCATGCAGGGACAAATTAATCATTTTACTATATCACATCATGTGTACAATGAATGCACTCAAATAGTGACTTCCATATAACATTACTCATAAAACTAATATACGGTACAGATAAAATGTGTGTTGGCCATCCAAACCGGGCCTTGTTAATGCATTGATGATCCTCTAATACGATGACATTTGTAATGTCCAAAGTAAGTGTTCGTATGCCACGTCAGTAGTCACAGTAAGCATGAACGGCACGCCAGCCGTCTATTTTAACTCGTCGTCTTTCAGCAACCCATTTTGGACTTTTACCGTTTCCGTCTTTTCTCCGTAATGGAGCGAAACTCCCTTCCGGCACCGCCCAAGTGGGAAGGCAAGGTTTCCGCAAGACTAAACGGTGCCGTCGCTGACCAAATATGGCCTTTGTTTAAGGACTTCTTCAACTTCCACAAATGGTTTCCTGGCTTAGCCACTTGCTACGGCATCCACGGCACCAACGGTGAGCCCGGCTGCATCCGATATTGCGCCGGATTCTCCATCCCCTCCGACTCCGGCGGCGATTCCATCAGCTGGTCCAACGAAAGATTAATTGCCGTCGATGAAGATTCACGTAGCTTAAGCTACGAGATCGTGGACTGCAATATTGGGTTCGAGTCGTACGTTGCGACGGTGAAGATTGTTCCCCAGGGTGATGAAGGCCAAGCTGGATGTGTGATCGAGTGGTCGTTCACCGTTGATCCGGTGGAAGGGTGGGTACGGGATGATTTAGTGAGGAGGTATGAGGTGGGCCTGCAGGGCATGGCCAAGAGGATGGAGGATGCACTACGAGAGGGAATGGAGCGTGACGGGTAGTTGTTTTTGGCCCGGATAATGGAGCGTGAAGGGTGGTTGTTTATTTACGGTCCGGAGAATGGAGGATGGCGCTGGGAAGTTGGGGCCAGAAGGGTAGTTGGTTGTAATTTCATTACTGCCCATGGTGAAGGGTAGTTGGTTGTAATTTCAATATTGTTATTGATGAAGGGTAGTTGTTATTTTACTGTTATATTCACAGAATAATTATATAAAAATAATTTTACACATTAACATGACTTCATTTATTTTATTAAATTTAATTTTCAATAAAAATAATTTTATAATTTGACAAAACACACATCAAGACATCTCAATATGTGATTTTACTTTAATATAATATATTTATGGTTAGAATTTGTCCCTTATTTATTATATTTGAATTAGTAATACTATACTTACTTATAAATTTAAATATAATATTATATTTATTGAGGGGTAATTTCATTTTATCAAATTTTTAATTAGAATCTTAATTTTTAAGAACTTCACAATTTTAAGAATTGAAACGTCTGATTATGTCCGTAAAATTATATGGCTATAAACATAAAATTGTAATTATAGATAGCACTTTTTTCTTAAATCAATAATAAGAAATCTTTAATTTCAGGAGGATGGCGCGCGGGGAAGTTGGAGCTAGAAGGCTTGGTTGTAATTTCAATATTATCCATGGTAAAGGGTGGTTGTTATTTATTGTATTTTAATGAGTAGTGTTACGTATGTATGAAAAATTCTATTTATTTTATTCTACACTATATTTTAATATGTAATTTGTCATTTTTATTATTTTATTTAAACACACATATTGAATCATTTATATGTAAATATATGTATTTAAATAAAAAGATAAAAATTAATAATCATATATTATTATGTAGTGCGGATATAATAAGTAGTATTTCTCCAATTTTATTTATAATATTATGTGTATTGTGGGTAGTTTCATTTTATTTTATTTTTTTAATTAGAATTTTAAATTTTAAATTAAAATATATTCACATATCAATAATTGATACGTCGACATATATGATTATGAATAATGATATACACAACATATTTTTCCAACACATTTCAAACAATATTTTAAGATGATGGTATTTTTGTAATGAGTTTTGTTACGTACAAGCAAAGTCGCATACTAATATACATATCAATATTGATTCATTCATATTTAAAATTTAAATTAGTACTATTTTTAATAAAATATACTTTTTGACCAATCACATTAGATTAGTACACATATTAGTGCGCAATTGTGATTGCAGTTAAAATTTTCCTTTAGTAAAATAATGTTATTTTTATAAGATATAATTTAAAAATACATTTTATTTAAAATATAATTATATAAAATATTGTGAAAAAGGTTGTATGTAAATTATTTTTCTTTAATTATATATGTAAAATTGTATATTTATAAACGAAAAATTGTAAGTATGGATAATATATCCTATTTAAATAACAAGAAATTTTCGATCGTTAGGGAGGATGGCCCAACGCCGGGAAGTGGGTAGGTGATTGTAATTTCAACGTTGTACAGGGTGAAGGGTAGTTGTTATTTACTGTATTCCAATATCACATAATTACCAGAGATGATAAGAAATCTCCAGGGGGCAGTTGGAGCTAGAAGGGTAGTTGGTTGTAATTTCAATGTTGTACAGGGTGAAGGGTAGTTGTTATTTATTGCATTCCAATATCAAATAATTACCAGAGATGATAAGAACTCCCCGGGGGAAGTTGAGCTAGAAGGGTAGTTCGTTGTAATTTCAATGTTGTACAGGGTGAAGGGTAGTTGGTATTTATTGTATTCCGATATCAAATAATTAACAGAGATGATAAGAAATCCCCGGGGAAGTTGGAGCTAGAAGGGTAGTTGGCTGTAATTTCAGTGTTGCCAATTGCGAAGGGTAGTCGTTATTTATTATATTCCAATATCAGACAATTGACACAGATGATGAGAAATCACGTGTAATTTTTAAATGATTCAGTAAAAAATAAATATCAAAAGATGAAGAGAGATATTTTAGCTATAACGTAAATTAATTTATGTAATTTAATGTAATTTGTTAGATTTTGAAAATATTTTTATTGTAAAATAAATTTAATAAATCACATTAAATCAGTTTAGTCTATAAATTTATTTTTGTAATAAATATGGCTAAATATAATATATTAAATCTATTTTATAATTTTTATTTTAGAAAAATGTATTGAATTAAATAATTCAATTAAAAATATAAATTAAATATGGATGATATGATAATTTTTTCATACATTAGTAAAAAATTACTAATTAAACAAGAGTTTTTATGATATCAGATTCTTTTCAGTTTTCACGGGATATGATTCAGCCAATAATTTAAGCTGCTTGCCATATTTTGTTTGACCGTTAGCTGCAACAGTTCACACTCAATAATTGCTAGCCTTTGTAGAAAATTCAACAAGATTGACGTAATTGTCCTATGGCCCTACCCAGGGCATACTTTCTTTTTTTTGCTCTATCTATTTTGTCCTGCGTACACGTATTCAAAGAGACATAATTCTATGTAACCATTACATTGCTCGTACACGGGGGCGTTGATGAAGTATCAAAAAGTTAGTCAGAGATAAAACAGGAGAAATTATAAAAAAAATTAAATTTTTAATATTAAATTTTCACAACTTTACCGAACATTTTTAAAAGGGGCCTATGTTATCGAGGTTAGACGGGAAGGGACATTGACAGAAGAACGGAGTTTTTTTTATTTTATTAAATAAGATGAGATAAAATGAGATATTTTAAATAATAATAAATAAAATATTATTATAATATAATTTTTTAATATTAATTTTATATTAAAATTTTAAAAAAATTAAATTATTTATTATATTTTATATAAAAATTTTAAAAAATTATAATAATAAATTAAAATAAAATAAGATAAGATTTTTAATATTGTATAACCCTAAGTTGAGACGATTCTGTGATTGAATTGTCTGTCTCCATCAAATTATTGATGCAGCTAATATTTTCTATTAAATTACAAAAAGCAGCAAGGACAAAAAGGAAAATCCAGTTAAAATATAACAAAATGGCACTGGGAAAGTTGACATATTCGCGTTCCCCAACTAAAACTCCTAAAAATTAGCCTCGAGGCGTGAATACTTTGATTTTTTTTTTTTCTTGATTCTTTGTTTTATTTATTTATTTATTGATTCATATACCTTATCTCGAGCATGATTATCGAATATTAAACGTTAAAGTTGGAAAGTGGAGATGCGATGGGCCTGCTGCCACCAATTTATATTGTTATCAGTTTATAATTAAACTGCCACATCTTTAAATTATGGGAACAATTTTTACTGTTCTCGAGTCTTGATCTGGAAGCAAGGAGACCGATCCATTCTTTAGATCCGGTGGGTTTTATATAATGCTACGTAAGAGGGAGTAGGTGGTGTATAGTTGTTTTGAAAAATAATAAAATTTATTATTAAAATGTATTTTTTTAATATAAATTTAATATTTATTTATTTATTTAAAAGTGCTTATACTTCCTTTGTATAGTTACAACTATAATGATTATTTTTCTTATATATGACATATTAACATAGATAATAATTTTAGAATTAGTCTACCTACAATTTTTAGATGGGGACTGCTCATGTAAGTCCATATAGTTATTTTAAAAATAATTTAAAGTTACAATGATATCTTTTTTAAAATAATAATTTTTTTACCTTTTATCATATTCTTCAATAAAACTGCACACGAAATCCCCCACTTAGAATTGCAAATATAATTTTTCATAATTTTAAAGACTTGTATCATTTGTATTTTAAATTCATGTTAGGTAACGCTGGGGGAAAATGTTAGATGGCCTATAAAGGATAAGTAACGATATTGAAAAATATTGCATGTCAACTCAAATGTAATTATTTAATTTATGCCTAGTTTTCCAAACCCATTGAAAAATAAAATAGAGTTAAAAGTTCAAAATTCAAACCTTATATATATGTATAAATTACCATTAATGGCTAGGCCTTGGTGTTATTTGCGACGTGCACATGATGCACGAACCTGTTTGCAATACCATGGTGCTCTCGCAAAATTTCTCGATCGTTACGCATGCATTCGATCTATATATACACTTAAAAGTTCCAGATTATATATCTTGCATAACTACGATCGAGGTATTTAATAATTTATTTTCTAAGTGTTTTTTTTTGTTCGGATTTGGAGAGATACATGAGATTCCGATCAGTCACGTTGAACGTGACAGCATTTAATATAAGATCTACATGTTTTATTTATTTTTCTCTAAATTAAAAAAAATTGGAACAGATCTAGGATTCTAGATCAGTAGGTGACAGAGATACATATACAAATATTTATAATTTTGTTTTAAATTAAGGATATTTTTTTATAAAATAACGATATTCTTATAATCTTATTTTATAAAAATGCTTTCAAATTAAAATGGAATTGTAAAATATGGTTGTATTACTGTTAGAAGAGATTGATGTATATTACTAGCATGCATCATGCGTACAAAAGTACTGGTATTTATGTATGATAAGTATATATAAAAGTACTGGTATTTAAGAAATTTTTAAATAAATATATCATTCGAACTTTTTGTTAAAAAAATTAATGGCATGTCATGCCAAGCAACTAACAAAGGCTGAGACGTGACAATAATATTCACGTCAACCGACCAGAGGCTAGCTAACACGTGATGCATGGATATCGCATGTCAAAAACGTCGTTAATTTCTAATTGTAAAATTAACGGATGTATTGAATTATAAGTTTCTTACTGCTTAAGCATCAATTTTACAAAAATTAAAAACCGAGATTTCAAATTATAAAAACTTGAAAACTCATATATTAAATTTGTAATTAACCCTAAAGAATTATAAATATTTGAAAAGTTACTTTTTACTTATCAATTGGTTTTTATATTTTCCATAAAAAAAATTTGCAAATAGATTCCGGAGGCCGCTGGACCACAAGTTCTATCTAATATCTCTATTTTCCACTGGATCCTATCCAATATATGTTATGTTTCGTACGTAGCCTGCATTCGATTCTTTATAAATAGCTAAGACCCCAACTACACAAGAACACATCTTCAACAATATCCACACTTATCACTCCCTGATCAACATCTCCCTCCCTCACTCGCTCTCTCTCTCTCTGGCACACACGTACACACAAATGGCAGCACCAGCACAACCAAAATGGGTAGAAAATCTCACTGCAGAACTCGTAATCCCAACAGCAGAAGAAGCATGGCCATTCTTGGAGGACTACTGCAACCTACACAAATTTGCTCCTGACGTAATCGACACGAGTCACCGTGTCGAAGGGATCTGCAACCAGCCTGGCCTCGTCCGCTACTGCGCTGCCACCGCAACAAGAGTATGGGACGGGCGCCTGCAACCGAAGCAATTGTGGGTTCATGAGAAGCTGATTAAGATAGATCCCATCAAGAAGTCTTTGAGCTACGAGGTCACGGAAAATAACGTCGGCATCAAGACCCTAGTGGGAACATGCTCAGCATATCCAATCAGCAAGGAAAGCAAACAAGGGTGCAAGCTCCAGTGGTCATTCGTCGCTGATCCGATTCCAGGGTGGGAACAAGCTGAGTTTGCATCTTTTATTCAGGCTATGCTCACTTCCATGGCAAAGAACATAGAAGATACAATAACAGCTAAGAAAGGGAAGACAGAAGATCCCAAGACGCTATCTTCCATGGCAAAGAGCATAGAAGATATATTAACCGCCGAGAAAAAGAAGACAGAAGATCCCCAGACGCTATCTTTTATTCAGGCTATGCTATCTTCCATAGCGAAGAACATAGAAGATATATTAACCGCCGAGAAAAAGAAGACAGAAGGTCTCAAGGCAGAAGATCCTCAGCCAGCTCCTATCTATTAACTAAGCGAAGTTGCACTCTTCCACGTGTTGTATGTTGTTGTTTCGGTTGATCCCAAAATAATAAGTTGCTGTGTGTGTTTCATTTGAAATTAAGAATAAACATTATTGTATGTTGTGCGAAAATAAAAACCAGATGTTTTTTGGTGTCCATTATAGTATCTGCGCATTCTAAACTATTTTGATGCCGTGCTATGGATCGGAAATTGACAAACCGGGGTAATCGGGTTCACTCGGGTGGTTATCAGCAGCCTGGTTTTACCCCGTCTAATAACCGAATTTATTTAAACGGGTACATCATTTAATAGTTAATACACCATCAGGGATTACGGCCTTGAACAATAATTTTATTTTTTTACAAAATCCGAGTATAACCCGATCGAGTATCCAGATTTTGGATTTCAAAAACTCTAATTCATCCATGCACCAGTTCAAGTAGGCTGAAATCAGCCGGTAAAGGGGGAGAAAACCGGAGATGTCAGTTTCAACGTGATCCCGATCGGTCATTGGTATCCCTTTGGTGTCTCAAGTGGCTGGAAACTTAGAAATGGAGATGCGAGTTGGCAAAGTTGCTACCTTTTGATGTGAGAGAGAGAGAGAGAGAGATACGCCACTGCATGAGGGAGGAGAGAGAGGGATGTGCCGCTGTGTCCGCAGAGAGAAGAGCGAGCGAGAATTGGGAAAAGAAGAAGAAGAAGATAAGAGCGGGGAATTAAACCTAAATTAAAATGATGTCGTTTGGTGTATTAAACAACATTAACGACATCATTTTACTTAAGTGAAACAACATTGTTTTACTTAATATATAAAATATATATTATATTGACCGATTCGTTGGTTTGAACCTAGTTCAAATTTGGATCGAATCTACCGGGGTTGGTTTCTTCAAATTCCCATCATCTACAGACCGGTTCTAATTGGTGCCAATCGGTTCTATTGGTTCCTGTACATTCCTAATATTTAGGTTGCATTTGACACCTAAATCCAAGCTTGGGTATACCCGGATCTAGGTTCGAGTGAACACCTTCCATCTAATTCTAACTACTAACTATTGACGCCAAAGAAAAACAAAAACAAAAAAAATGTAGATGACAAAAGGGCAATTGGGCCAATAACATGAACAATAATTGCTATACTTAAGCTGTGGGAAGAGAACGAATCACATCACCACATAAATAACCAGTTTGCAATATGGTTTGAACGTTGAAACCATCCAAAATTGAGTAATGACACGCTAATCAAAATTATCATAATTAAGTTACAATATTTGTCCCCATCAAATCCTACGTTGTGATACGTCATTTATCTTTTTATCATCTTAATAATATTGACCATTCATATTGGATGTATGATACCTATTTGATCACCAGAAATAATTGTAGAGAGTTCAATTTCTCATCAACTCAAATCGAGTGTCATTTTGCCTTGACATGGACATTCCACTGTCGAAAATAGCGGGTAAGCTGTCAAGATTTCTCATTCATGATCGATCGATCACAACTACCAGTCTTATGCGGTGTAAAGATCGGCATAACAAACAACCATAAGTGCATGCATATATATATATATAAAAGCCCCAGCGGCAAGTCAAACTTGCCAGTAGATAGATCAGGGGAGATCAGAAAACGAAATTGACGACATTAAAACATCAAGATTGTTTATGATGATTTTGAATGAGACGATCGACATCTTATGATTGAAGGCGAATATCATCAGTACGTATTTACATGACTACGAAATTATTCGTCAAAATGCATGGATCGACGGTGTTTCTGCTACTCAACTGCAATGTAATATTTCACGCGCGCAAGTATTAATATATATGTGAAACTGCAAAAACTTAACCAGGCCCCCAGCAATTCCCTCCAGCACATCAAGGTCTAAGCTGCCTAACCTTCAAAACCATAAAAGCTTCCGGTTCCAGCAGAATGACGAAAAAGGAAGCATATCAAAATTCCTGAGTGATCTAATTAATTCAGCGCCCGCATTATACAATTAAAATAACCAAGTTGCACTTGCACGTGACTGAACATGTAATCTTATATATTTATATTAAATCCAGAGCATGGCCTGATTTTTGCAATGTTTAATAATAGTGTTCGTCCAAGAGTTCTTGTCAATGTGAATCAAATGGAACCTTATAATTTTAGAGAGGATCTGGTATCATTTGAGATAGTGAGCGGAAAAAACTATTGGGTTTCCGACCTCGACCTGCAGTGAGCCATCCAGGTAATTAATTACATGGAAATTTCACTGACAAAGTGTATTAATTAGTATATATATATTTTTAATAATATATAAGTTCAAATAGACAAGTTGCGAACAAGCTCTTTGTAGGTCTGTTTAACCGGATTCCGACTTGAAAACTTGGATATATCTAGAGCGGAACTTAGATTTTAAATTTGGACTAGAACCTGGATGAATCCAAGTTTTCCAATTTTTATTTTTAACATAAAAGCCTGCAGCTTGGATAACATATGCAACACCAATAAATGATTCAATTCATTTATCATGTTTCGGTCTTTCTATGGTTCGGTTTGATTCTCTAGAACATATCAGACTCAAACTTTATTGATGATCATTTTGAATGCATAGTTTGCATGCAGACTTTTGAGAAAATGATATGATCAATCAATGATTGGGATACTGGTTTTATGCTTAATTGGTATTAGTTCCTTTATAAAACAGTAGGAAGAATCCTTTTTAAATTGACTTTTTTTTAATGGTCTGAACGGTTTTGAGCACCAACTCTTAAAAAAAAAAACAGAATTCTAGTATATCTATTGATAAAAAATGATAGATTTAAATGCAAATAAATCCCCAAGAAATATAAGAATGATTGAAGTAAGAAAATTTAGCAGCACTGTGGACTTCAATTATTTTCCCCATCAGTTTCAGCTTATATAAACTAAACTTAGTAGCACTATAGAAAAAGAAATATGCAATATGTGAACAAATAAGTAAATGGTATCTTAGCTATGCACACAAAATTAGTCCAACAACAATCCTATTTGAAAACTAAAAAATAAAAACAAATTCTAATACACAGACAATAAAACATATGAAAATAGTAGAAAGCACATTATATATGCAGTGTTCATTTCCAAAAATAGATTATATCATCGTTTGTTTTGATAAAATCCATTTGGCATATCCAAATACAAAGCACATAGTTTTAAATTCAAGTTCCCGTAAAATACTGACATTTGTACATATCCAAATATCATCTTAAACCCAACAAAACCAATATCTTCAAATCAGTTATTCATGTGTTGATTTCATCTAAGGCTACGTCTTATATTATGCATATTTTGAGAAAACAAATCAGCAAACTAATCCTCTATATATGTGTTAAATTCTTCCCTAAAGCAATGTTAGTAAAATCCTCACCCATTTACATCGTAGATCTAATTAATTTTAACTAAAAATTAGGACTTATTTGAACTTTTATAAAAAACATTTGTAAAGTTTGACTATGTGAAAGAGTTATGATTCAAGGTAAATGCGTAAGTTCACCCAAGACTACTTCCTATGATCAATTAATATTCTTCTTCCTAATCTGATAATGAGACATGGATTTCAAGTGCATGGCAGAATTGAAAACAACTTTCCATCTATGAATTCGTCACCGACAAGCAAGGAAAATGAACAAAAATACTAGCTACTTTTATTTTTTACCATGTTGATGGGATCCCTGGCCAGCCTTGCCTGATCCACTACTGCGCCTCCACAATACCATCATCATCAGGCGGCCAAGAGGAATCGGTGATCACCATGTGGGTCAAAGAGAAGCTGCTGCTGAGTGATCCCTTCAAACGGTGTTTGAGCTATGAGGTTATTGATAATAACATCGGCATCAAGTCATACGTCGCGACGATGAGAGTATTGCCAATCCACGACGATGAAGGCGAACGTGGGTGCAAGATCGAGTGGTCATTCCTGTGTGATCCGATCCAAGGGCAGGGATTTGAAGAGTTTAGCTCTTATATCGAGTCTAGTCTTCAGTTCATGGTAAAGAAGATTGAAGATGCCCTCCTACCCGCAACCTGAAATATGGCTGTAGATGTATGGTATTTATAATATTATTTCTCGATTTCCTGCTGTGCTTTTGTACTTTAGTTTTAACATTTGGAAATAAAGAACGTACATCATGCACCCTGATATTAAACCTCATGTAATCATGTTTTGAAGTCTTGAAATTGGCATATTAATTTGAGATCCTAATAAAACATTTGGAGGTTGCGTAGGAAATGCGTACATACAGGGAATGGCGGAAAGACGTGCAGATAGATAACGGTGCTGTGGTATGGTACTCGAAAGAGTTCACGCCCAATTTGGAGATATTGTATTTAGGAAATTAAGGAAAACATTTAATATTGCATGGTTGTTATTTTTCCATTATTTTAATAGTTGAAAATAATATATTCCGTTCTTTGATCAACGAAAAACAAGAAAGGAAAACAAATGGCAAATGAACTTTAGATGGGAATGACGGTGATACATAGGTTTTTGCAATTTCTGTAAGAGTTTTATTTAAATTTTATGTCCTACACACTTAGAGGTGGTAATATATTACACAACCCGTTAATCCAACACGAGCACGACACGATAATAGCGGGTTAGAATTTAGTCTTAACGGGTTCAGGTCAAAACGGGTTAACCTGTTAAGATATGATTGCTTAACGGGTTGATAACGGGTCAACCCGTTATGACACGTTAAGAAAGTTAAAATTACAATTATACCCTTATACCTAAAAGTAAAATTGTTAGAATTTTAATTTCGATATTTTTATTGTTTAGATTATAATTTTGGACATGTAGTTGGCTTTATAATTTTTATAAATATTGTGATTTTAAAATTTATATAAAATTATACTAAATTTAATCAGGTCAAACTTGCTAATTTCGGGCCTATTTAACTCATTTACATAACCAATTTGAAATGGGTCGTATTGTATCATGTTAACCTATTTCATAATATTCACTAATGGGTCAAAACGGGTTGACACGACGCGTCCCGTTATGTTAATGGGTCGTGTTAGGATTTGAGATTTTGACATGACAAGCTTAAAGGGTCAGGTTCGGGTTGAGCTATATAGTATAATATACATGCTTTGACACGACACGAATACGACCCGTTAACACGATTTGACACCCCTACACACACCCATCTTAACAAAGTTTAGAATAGGTCAAAATTTATCAGTTAATAGATGAGTTACAATGAGATAAGAAAACTCTTAAGAGATAAAATTAAAACTTTATATTTCTAATTATAGTTAGATATAAGGTCTGAGATTTCTTGATCGTCAAAAGTCTATAAATAGTACTGAGGGGTTAAAGGATTCTCATCTACAATATTATTGTGCCTCTAGCCATCATGAGACACTCAGAGGTAAAGTTGTTAGGGTGATCCTTTCTTCATAGTTAGATTAATTTCTTCATTAATCAGATGGAGAAAAGTACATGTTTATTTATTATTGTTTTATTATTGTGAATCATAGAAAATCAAAGATTTAATTATTAATGCTCATATTAAAATATTTAACATGTGACATCAGAGAGACATGTTCCAAATTTTTTATGATCTCGATAAAATACATTGTAAACAATAAAAATGCATCTTTGATTTTATAAGAAAGTGCTTCTCTCGGTTTATTATTATTTTTCTCTCTTCAGTTTGAGAAATTTCTCTCTTCAGTTTGAGAAAGAACATATACTACTGCTTGGAACATTTCATGAATGATCGTAAAATTATTTTTCTTCATATGAAAAGTTTTGGTCTTAATATTAATGAATACACATATTTGTTTCGGTCTTTGCTTGAGTTTTTTTTTTCTCCCCTCTTGTTTGTACTGGTTTTGTGCTGGGTTGAAGAGAATTGAAGAAGGGGCGGCCGTATGGGTCAGCGGTGGGCGGCATAGAGGTGGTCGGAATGTCCTTGTTGGTACTTCGGTATGGAAGAATGTCGCCACTGTCGCCGTTGGAGACCCACTCGGTTTGGTGGCCTGAATCTCTCTCAATCCGTTTATAGGATGTTTGGCGTCTGTAGGAGGATGAGAACCTCCTCCTCGACACCTCTATAATGGCGGTGCAATGGATTTTAAAAGCCCTAGTGACCATGGCATAGAGGTTTTGTACATGGCACCCTAGTGACCACGGCATAGAGGTTTTGCGCGCGCGCGCACACACACAAATTTAATAGAAATTTCAATTGTTTAGTTTTTTGCCGAATGATTCATTCTATAGTGTGAGATTCTTGAACAATTCGCTGAAGTACAACAATATAGTCTAAAACACACACACACACACACACACAGAGTGAATGGAGGTGGGTGGACCTCCCCAGGAGGAGGCTGGGGATGCCATGTCGTCTTCTCCTTGCCAGCGACATCCATCATTGAGATGCTATGAAGAATTTAATAGAAATTTCAATTGTTTATTTTTTTGTCAAATGATTCATTCTATAGTGTGAGATTCTTGAACAATTCGCTGAAGTACAACAATATGTTCTTTAGACTTTTCAACCTCATGGTTTCTGGCTTATAGCCGTTGGGAAAAAGCAACTATAGATGAGAAATAGCGAGTCCCGAGACTCACCAACTCGTAGATAGCATTGGAGTTTGACTTATTAGCAAAATTATTATTCTCTTGCTGTAACATGACACCAATGGTAGGTGAAGAAATGACATGAGATTGAGGTGTAGAATACCTCATGGATGAATCCAGAGGAATGTTAGAAGAATGAGCCATTGAGAAAAGAATTGAAAACTTAAAATGAGAATGTTGAAGGAATGCAGATGAGTTATAGAGATGAGAAGAAGATTTGATGCGAATTGGAAGAACTTTAAAACTGATTTTATAGAGATAGTATAAAGAACAAGACAAGTTATCATCCAAGTCAATGACCATGTGATTTCTTTTTTGTATCCAATGGATGAAAATGATCATTTTTCAACAACATTAGACGACTTTTAAAATCTCCATCCACACTAAATTCATAAAGTTAGTCCTCAAGACTTTGCAGCACTTCTCGGGTCACGGGTGGGCCTAATTTTTCAACTATCTACAGTTTCTACTAACACGCCATTTTCTTCAGTTTATTTAATTGCTGTGGATCCCTTTTAATGATGACAAAATGAGGAAAAGTTTTAGACTAGAACATTAATATTGTCCAAATTGCTAACCTTGTTATATATGATTGAAATTCTATTTATACTTTTGCTTGAAAAACTAACACATATTTTCAGGGAGAGCTTAAGTATTAATACAGGTTTCTGGTTCAACCAAGTATTTGTCATCATAAAAAAGGGGGAGATTGTTGAACCCAAAGTTTCAAATTTCGTATAATTATATATCTACACATTGATTTTGATGATAACAAATGAATTCCAATAATAAAAGAGTCTTAAACTCAAGTTGTCTACATAATAGAGTCAAACACATCAAGAAATCAAGCATGAACAAGAAGGAAACAATTTCACATTCAAACTCATAGAGTAATATTGTAAATCTCTTAAAAATTTGAAATTAGGATTAAGATTCAAAATTAATATTTTATCATAAACCATTAAAATACATTTTTCACAGGTGCATGAATATTTTGAAAATTAAATTTAAAAATTTTGAAAAATGATTGATTGTCATCTTTCACATGTGTATACTTTATTTGAATATTTTCAAAAGTGATTGATACTTTTTTTTACTTTTGCAAAAGGTAGATGATTTTGTTTGAAAATTCTGAAAATATTAAAGATGATTGATTGTCATCTTTCACATGTGCTTGCATTATTTAAATATTTTTAAAAGTGATTGATACTCTTTTTGACTTATGCAAAAGGTAGATGATTTTGTTTGAAAAATTTGAAAAGTAAAGTGTACTCATTTTGTTATATGCGAAAAGTAAAAAGATTAAATATGAAATTTTTGAAAAGTGAATGATATTGTTTTTGACAAATGAAAAAGAAGAAACTTTTATTTGAAATTTTTGAAAAGTGAATGATGTTGTTTTTGACATGTGAATCTTTTTAAATTTAAATATGAAGTCTCATATGCATATAAATAGATCATTTGAGAATTTCACATTTACAATACCAAGAGCATACAACATTCATTCAAAACTTTCATTCTCTTATCTAAATATTGAGCCTTAAACTTTGTTCATTTTGAGAGATATATAGTCTGCGCTGTACTGTTCTTATGTCACTAATTGAGGAGTGTTTTCCGATAATCTACCCACTATCAGCTTTTGTATCAGTAAAATAGTGTGTATAACCATTGTGAGTGTAGAAAGTATTATACATAGGGAATAGTTGAATCACCACGTGTAAAGTGACTGCAAGTGTAGAGTGTGTTCTACACGGATCTTTTGTAGCGGTGTTATTCAAAGGTGTAATAGGTTTCTACCTCCACCTTAATGAGGTTGAATAATGAATTTGGGGATTCTCAAGGGGTAACTTGAGGCGAGAACGTAGGTAGTAGGGCCGAATCTTGTTAACATACCGAGTTTGCTTCTCTCTTACTCTTACTCTTTATATTTATTGCTGCTTTGTATTTTATTTATATTTTATATTGTGTATTTGATTTATAGTTGTTAATTTTTTAAATATAACTCAATTCACCCCCCTCTTGTGTTAGTCATCTAGGCAACAACTCTTAAAGAAAAATTCTAACGATACAACTAGTTCATTTATAGAATTTAAAATTGGAGGGAACATTTTGTGTGTTGGGGTTCATTCCCAAACGAGGGATCTCGATGACACTATTAGTTCATCCATAATAATTTAAATGCTATTATTATTTATGAGTGTCGAACTCAAAGAATTAATGTGATCAAAATGTTTTTCTTGCAGTAAATATGTTAATATCATTACAAGTTTCATATATAGAATGGACTCTAATATAGAGAAATATGAGCATGTCAAATTTACACTAAGTTTTAGACCATGGTTTATCCATTTTAAGTTTAAAATGAATTATTATTGAGAATAGTGATAAGGGTCATAAAAGTACAATATTTAAGAATATTGAATCAATTATTAAATATTAAATTATATGAATCTTTTAGTTTTGTACATAATGGTTTACTTTAGAGGCATTATTTTCATTAAAGTAATGAGATATGAATAAGTTAGCAGCATGATGGTAAGTAAGATACAAATTCATTTTGCTTATTCATATCTTTTGGGTAATTAATGAAATTATTGTGATGAAAATATAAGAATTGTGTTAATTGAAGTTTGAAAGAAATAATGACACACGAAAGGTTTAGGTGCTCTAAGCATAAGACATGATTCGAAGGGATGGGCAAACATTTTTCTGTATAAGTTTCAAATCAGATTTTATACATGTTTATACATATCTTTTAAATTAAACTTGAGTGTAAATGCTCATTTTTTTTTGTCTGTATAAGTTTCAAATCAAACTCTATAAATGTTTACAATTATTTTAACTGTTGAACTCTAGTACAAATGTACAAATTTCAATTTGTTTCAAAATACCATTTATGTTGGTTCCATGCTTCCTTCCAATAAAGTTTTATTTGTCATGCCTTCATAATAATATTTTTTTGTTAAAAGTTTTTTCACTCATGGGGTATGTATTGGAACCAAAGGAAAAATGATTTATGAAAAACTTTTACAATTTATGGCATAGAACTTGAAACATAATTTGTAGTATAAAAGTTTGGAGAATATTTTTAAGAAAAGTTATAGATATTAGTAAATAAAATATTTTCCGCATTTAAATTTTCTAATCTCTGGATGTGTTGATTTATATAAAAGGAATTCAAATTAAACATATCAAGAAAAGATGATACAAGGAATAGAGAATTTTTGAGATAATGCATATAGACGCATGTAAATATTTTTCTCTATAATATTTTATATAAGTATTTCATTACTTTTATAGATGATTTTCATGATATGAATGTATCTATCTGCTACAAGAGAAGTCTCATGTCATTAATAATTCTTATAGTACTTCTCATGGGGGAAATTGCAGTTAGATAAAAATGTGAAAATTATTGAATTGGATTGAAGTAGTGTCTTGAAAAATATTACGAGTTGAGATATAATGGTTTAGAATTGATATCATAATGGTTTAACACTTATATCGTGTTTTTAGCCTTAATGATTTATTTTTGAGTTATAAATTGTTTTAAGACATATTCATGTATAAGTAGTCAAATTAAAGTAATAATTTATAACCCAAATGAAAGATTGTTTAATCTTATTATAGTTATTGGGTACATTATTATTATTGATTACTTAAGGAGATTCAAATGATTTAGACTGTATTGTTTCTACTTATGGTTGGCAAAATCGGTGGGAGTATGAAAACAAGAGATATGATTCTTGTGAAGTGCATTCTTATACTTTTGAAAATTCTTATAGTTTCTTTTTATGATTATCTTAATGATAATATGGAACAACAATCAACTGATCATCTACCCCATAAAAGAAACACCACTGAAGAATTGGCCATAGAGATATTAGAATAGGTAACCTCATGTAATCTTCTTCATTTGCAATTTGGTTAGGCTACATTGTGTATCTTCAAAATTTGAATTTGACATAGAAACAAATAAAAGTTTACGTATGTTTTCACAAATTTTAGAAATAAGTGATTTTATAAAAGATTGATGCATAAAATAGTGATTGAAATCCATGAAAAAATGTAAAGTCTATAATTTCGTCTAATTGCCTAAAAAGTATAAAAAGTTTAACGTAAATGAGTTTTGAAAACAAAACCCCAACTGTAAATGAGTCTTGGAGACAAAACCCTAACTTTAAAGACAATATCGAACGATATAAAGTTAGACTTGTAAACATGAGTTTTACTTAGAAATGAGCATTGACTGGAGAAAGATTTTCTATTTAACCTGAAAGAACTCATTAAGGATCACTATGAAATTAGTAGCTCATTATGGTTTAAAGTTTCATTAAATGGATGTGAAAATAATTGTGGAGTGAAAGTTTGCAGTCTACAAGAAACGAATAAAAAGATTATTTAGAAAATGTAACAGTTTTTTTTTTAAAAAAAAATTAGTATCTAAAATTTGATAATACCAATACTATTTTGGATTTAAGAAAAATATTTATTGTTAATATATATACTCGTAGGTCAATGAGAGTATATTTGTATTTATGGTCATGCATGTATATGACTTTTGGGCAAGTATGAGTCATCGTTAGTAGTATGACATTAAAGTTATGTCTCTAAATGAAATTTATAAATGAAACATCATTCTTAATTTAGATTGAATTTAATACAAAGACAATGATTGTTAGGATTGTTTTAGTATAGTTGTATAAAGTTTTGAAAGATTTTGCATGAAGAATTATTGGTCAACGGATACTTTAAAAATATTATGTGACAAGCTTAGTATTTTACAGTGTCCTAAAATTGATTAGGCTGCTAAAGAAATTCTATATATGATTGTTATAAGGAATTTGATAATTGCACAAACTTGTATAAGGTTGACTATCAGTTTTGTTAGTTGACATCTTTGGTTGTTGCCAAAGTAACCCAAGGATGTTTGACCCAAAAACTGTGAAAAGAGTATAAGGTTATTTGCAATAAATTAAAGACTATATTGTTGTCTTAAGAAGAACTGACATTCTTAAGGTAACTAAATATTCGGACCCTATTTTGTGGGATTACTCTCTAATGAAAAATCAAGTTATGGTTATATATTTTGCTATCTAGTAGAGCTATTTTTTGAAAAAGTATGAGGCAAATCTCTTACTGCTTTTATATGCAATTGGGATTGAGTTTGTGGTATGTTTTGAGGCTATAGTGTATGATATTTGATTGAGAAAATTTATCTTAGGACTTTTAAGTGTTGACTTATAGCTAAGCCGCTAAGAATGTATGGCAAGAATTTCTCTTAATAGTTTTTTTTCGAATGATGAGTATTTAATGAAATTTTAAATACTTAAGTGTCAAGGAGAAAATACAGAAACAAATATGTCTATATCAATAGTGTTTTAATTATTATAATTTAAAGAACATGTTGAAAATATGGGTTCTATACTTATACCCATAATGTGAACATGTTACAGAGATAATTGATATGTCGAGTATTTTGTTAATGGACATTGAAAGATATATGTTATAGTTGTTTTTTTTTTCTTGTTTTTCTACTTTATATATACATTAAATGATGTGGTTGAATGACGAGAAGATAATTTCTAAAACAGACATGAATTGGAATCCAAGGCATCAATGTATTCACCTTAATTGTCACAATTAAATATCGTGTTAAATTGGTTACTGGTGTTGTGGTACATGGAAGTGAATTTCTTAGTTATATAACAACATAGGACTGCCATGACTCGTATTGATAGTTAATTTAACATTGATATTACAGAACTCATGTAATGTGTTTTGAGTTATGAATTTGTGCAGTATGGTTAATTTCCTATGATAAATCCATAAATGAAAAAATATTATTTTATGGACGTATGAGCCGAGTGTGAAAATGTAGAGTAAATTGAGAGTTTGATAGAATATAGAATAAGGATATACAACAAGAACCAATCCCAACGAAAAAGTAGAATAAATTGGGTTGGTAAGAATAAATTGGGTTGGTAAGTAATACTACCCCTATGGCTCCTAATATTAGACCGGATCCCAAAAAGACTAAAAGAAAATCATGTATTGGTCCGGGCAAATCCATTATATGTAAAGAAATAAATAAATTGAAATTTTTTCATGACCTTATTAAACCATCAGGAAAATCTTTTTCTGAAAAGTTCTTAATTGAATTAAATCCTATGAAATGTGAATTGATCTAGGTACAGTTCTGGGACTAATATCATTCTTTATCAGATTGATATTTTAGAAATCATGTAATGTGTTTTGAGCTATGAAAGTTTCAGAAAATGAATTTGTGCAGTATGGTTAATTTAATGTGATAAACTCATGAACGAAAAATATTATTTTATGGGTGTATGGGTCAAGTGGGAGAATGTAAGTGTTTTATTTAAACTCTATATCCCACACACCTATCTTAACAGAGTTTAGAATAGCTTAAAACTTATCAATTAATAGATGAGTTATAATGGGATAAGATTAAAACTCTATATCTCTAATTATAATCAGATATAAAGTCTGAGATTTCTTGATGGTCAAAAATCTATAAATAACATCGAAGGGTTAAAGGGTTATCACCTACAATATTATTGTACCTATAGCCGTTGGAAGACACTCGGAGGTAAAGTTGTTAGGGTAATTCTTCTCTCATAGTTAGATTACTTTCTTAATTAATCAGATGAAGAAAGATACGTGTTTATTTATCATTATTTTATTATTGTGGATTATAGAAAATAAAAAAACTAATTATTTATGTTGATATTAAAATATATAACAATTTCTTCGACAACCACCCCTTGACAATTACAACAGCCAATACCGTCAATGCCATCCGTCATAAATCTTTGTCATTCTGATCAATCACTGCGACCACTTCTCTCTGATGGAGGACCAGATACTTTTTTAATAAACGTTTTTCATCAACGAGCTATAGTGTTTATTTATGATTTGTTCTTCCCATCTTCAACTTTTAAGTACTAAAAGAAACATATATATACTTATAAAAGCTTTCCAAAGAGCTCGAGCCGTTAAATAAAGACGTGCATCGATCATGTGGATAGATTACCATCTATTAATACAAATCCCTATATATTCAGATACTAAATTTCTCTGGCAAGATGTTTTATGTCCCGTGCAATCTCCTCTCGTTCAGGCTCAAAGAGAAGGTCATGCAAGAAGCCATCATACAGCTTTATGTTTTTGAACTTGGATGCCGCCTCGTTGTACAGATCCTTTGAGGCTAGAGGATCCAAGACTTTATCAGCAGTTCCATGAAGGACCAAGAATGGGACAGTCACTGACCTAAAGTTCCTCATTAAATAAGAGGAAATGCGCAATATCTCGTGGCCTGTTCTAACCCTTATGGGACCCGTATATACTAATGGATCCGAGTACTTTGCCAACAGTGCTTCAGGATCCCTAGAAACTGGAATGCCCTTTTTGTTTGCACCTTTAAACTGTAACTTTGGAGTAACCAGAGAAAATATAGGAGCCACAGCCTGCATAAAGACATCGGGTAGAAATTTTCCCATGTAAAAATTTTACCAGCATGGAACCACCAATATAATATTTTCCTCAATTATCAAGCACGCACTATTCATCAAATACAATTCTCAAAACGCACGTAACTTAGTGGTTTTATATACGTGTTAAACTCTTCCCTAAAGCATTAATGTTAGTAAAGTCTTCACCCACACTATAAGAAAAATGGATTTTTGCGACCAATTAATAGTAACGAAAAGAGTATTAGCAACCAATTTTTGTAGTGTCATTTACGTCGTAGATCTCATTAATTTTAGCTGAAAATTAGGACTTATTTGAACTTTTATAAAAAAACATTTGTAAAGTTTGACTATGTGAAAAGAGTTATTTATGATTCAAGGTAAATGCGTAAGTTCACCCAAGACTACTTGCCTATGATCAATATTCTACTTCCTAATCTGATAATGACACATGGATTTCAAGTGGCAGAAATGAAAACAACTTTCCATCTATGAATTCGTCACCGACAAGCAAGGAAAATGATCAACACAAATACTAGCTACTTTTTATTTTTTATTTTTATTTTTCTCCTACGACATAACCTTCATTCTTCTTATTTGAATTTGTTAACATGCATTTTACAAACCCCAAAAGTAAAAGAACAAACCGGCATATGTGCAATCAAGTAAGAAAAGTATTAACCCATAAAAATTTTCACGCCATTACATTACAGAGAACAAATATATTCATAAAAAATTACAGATTTAATGCATTAAATACTTCTTAAACATTCAAACATTCTCATAAAAACAAATCCAAAATCAACCAGGCATAAATTTGTCACCTATATATAGCACCTACAAGTCAAGAAATTTGTTGGTTCAAGTTTGACTTTAAGGTTAGGGCGGCCAGAGAATTCAATGCAAACTATCAAAATGCTTTTCCCCTTCTTTCAGCCAACCAAAGTGAACATTTGAGAATCACTGGCATCATTATCTTATTAACAAATAGACTACAGACTACAGATCTATAGATCTCCACGTGTCAAAAAACAAGCTACTGAATACCGTGCTAAATGATGCATCCAAATATACAAATATCCATGAGTCAAAAGCTACAGAACCTAAAAGGAAAAAACAACCCATAAGAAATTGAGCAAAAGTTTTATTTTTATTTATTTCATAAATGTCAAAAAGTTTATTTTTTGTTTCTCTTATGCATACAAACATCACTACAGCAAACTCATATTCCCAAACATATGCAGTTATAGGCATAGCACATCAGTACTATAGATTATTTTTTATCAAATAATATACACAAAAATGCTTTAAAAAAATATATATACAACACTGGTAGGTACCTGGCCTTTTGTGGGATGTAGCATCATCCCATATTCAAGAGCACTGGGTCAGCGGTCATGTGGTGGTATTTTGGTAATATTCCTTCTTGTCCTTAAACAGAACACCCACTAAAACCATATATACAGGTTGATTCTCGATTGTACCGATAGCTTTCTTATCCATAGTATCTCGAACGCACACTTTTTATTTTTATTTTATTTTTTTATATTGGGGGATTTGGGGAGGGGGATCGAACCAGCACCTCACTTATGGAGGCTGGGTCTATGCCATCTGAGCCATATGCTCTGGCCTCAAACGCACACATGGAAGAGGAAACACAGCCTTTAAAATGGGAAGGAAAAACCTCTGCACAACTCCCAACCGCAAGAGCACATGAAGTATGGCCTTTCTTGGAGGACTTCTGCAACCTACACAAGTGCTTTCGTATTGATACGTGTTACCATGTTGATGGGATCCCTGGCCAGCCTGGCCTGATCCGCTACTGCGCCTCCACAGTACCATCATCATCAGGCGGCCAAGAGGAATCGGTGATCACCATGTGGGCCAAAGAGAAGCTGCTGCTGATTGATCCCATCAAACGGTGTTTGAGCTATGAAGTTATCGATAATAATATCGGCTTCAAGTCATACGTCGCGACGATGAGAGTATTGCCAATCCACGATGATGAAGGCGAACGTGGGTGCAAGATCGAGTGGTCATTCCTGTGTGATCCGATCCAAGGGCAGGGATTTGAAGAGTTTAGCTCTTCTATCGAGTCTAGTCTTCAGTTCATGGTAAAGAAGATTGAAGATGCCCTCCTACCCGCAACCTGAAATATGGCTTTAGATGTATGGTATTTATAATATTATTTCTCGATTTCCTGCTGTGCTTTTGTTCTTAAGTTTTGACATTTGGAAATAAAGAACGTACATCATGCACCCTGATATTAAACCTCATGCAATCATGTTTTGAAGTCTTGAAATTGGCCTATTAATTTGAGATCCTAATAAAACATTTGGAGGTTGCGTAGGAAATACGTACATACAGGGGATGGCAGAAAGACGGGCAGATAGATAATGGTGATGTGGTATGGTACTCGAAAGAGTTCACGCCCAATTTGCAGATATTGTATTTAGGAAATTAAGGAAAACATTTAATATTGCATGGTTGTTACTTTTCCATTATTTTAATAGTTTGAAAATAATATATTCCGTTCTTTGATCAACAAAAAACAAGGAAAGGAAAACAAATGGCAAATGAACTTTAGATGGGAATGACGGTGATACATATGTTTTGTCTGCCAATTAAGCAATTTCTTCGACTAGACGACCACCCCTTGACAATTACAACAGCCAATACCGTCAATACCCGTTAAATCTATGTCATTCTGATCAATCACTGCGACCACTTCTCTCTGATGGAGAACCAGATACCTTTTTTATAAACGTTTTTCAACAACGAGCTATTGTTTATAATTTATGATATGTTCTTCCCATCATCAACTTTTAAGTACTAAAAGAAACATATATATATATATACTTATAAAAGTTTTCCAAAGAGCTTGAGCCGTTCAATAAAAGCTGAGTCATTGATTGAAAAGAAGTTTTGCGCTGTACGTAATGCCAACCTCCAAGACGTACATCATGTAGATAGATTACCGTCTATTAATACAATTCCCTATATATTCAGATACTACATTTCTCTGGCAAGATGTTTTATTTTACCAGATATTAACAACATTTCCAAGACCAGCACCTAATCTCTTCTCCATCCAGGCAATTATGTCCCGTGCAATCTCCTCTCGTTCAGGCTCAAAGAGAAGGTCATGCAAGAAGCCATCATACAGCTTTATGTTTTTGAACTTGGATGCCGCCTCGTTGTACAGATCCTTTGAGGCTAGAGGATCCGTGACTTTATCAGCAGTTCCATGAAGGACCAAGAATGGGACAGTCACTGACCTAAAGTTCCTCATTAAATAAGAGGAAATGCGCAATATCTCGTGGCCTGTTCTAACCCTTATGGGACCCGTATATACTAATGGATCCGAGTACTTGGCCAACAGTGCTTCAGGATCCCTAGAAACTGGAATGCCCCTTTTGTTTGCACCTTTAAACTGTAACTTTGGAGCAACCAGAGAAAATATAGGAGCCACAGCCTGCATAAAGACATCGGGTAGAAATTTTCCCATGTAAAAATTTTATCAGCATGGAACCACCAATATAATATTTTCCTCAATTATCAAGCACGCATTATTCATCAAATACAATTCTCAAAACGCATATGAGTTGGTGGTTTTCTGCCTCTCAACTTCAATGTGTATGCGTTGTACCTATTAGATTATTGGAACTCTGTGAAACTGAAAATACTTACACCAACAATTGGATGTGCTGGCTTCACGCGCAAAGCTGGTGAGGTCAGTATAATTCCCTCCAGCATGCCTTCAACTTGAGGGTGTGAAGCCGCCTAATCAAATGTGCAAATTTCATATTAAAACTATCAAATATCAAAGCAGCTCAACTAGTCGATCTGTTCAAACTCCTTACCTTCAAAACCACAGAACCTCCGGTGGAGTGACCAAAGAGGAAGCATGGAATTCCAGGGTTCTCCGTTTTAAGTTTTTCTAGTAAAGCCACCTGTTAAAAAGGCAACATAGAGCTTATAGAACGGTATTTTGGAATGTTATGCATTCAAAACTACTAAGATATGACTCACATAAATGAAATGAAACTGAATAGTTCTAACAAAGATTAGGTAGCATTGACTTGACCATAACCAAAGTTGGCTCAATAGATTTTGAGGCCTAAGGTGACAAACATAAGTGAGCCCTTTCTATAATTTAATAAACTAAATAGTACTTACTTTGTTTCCTACATTACAATTTTTATTGCATTGAAAAGAAAGCCACAGGACTGGAAAAAAAAATCAATGTAAGATTGACATTTTAAAAAGTGAAAGATGGGAAATCACTTAAAAGAAATTCTCACAAGTAATCTGAATTATGATTTTATTTTACCCGACAAAAAGAGAGTAATATGAATTCTGTTCACTTAAATGTATATAAGCCCAATTGCAAGATTGACAGAATTACAACTACACTTACAGTGTCTGCAACAACATGGTCAAGTGAAGGAACGTATCCATGCAATCCATCGCTCCCACCATGACCTATATAGAAAGAAAAGAAAAACCCATCACCTCACAGTTTCTTTTTAATCATCTCAGATGGAGAATGATTACCAGCAAAAAATAAAAAAAGGATGTACACATTTTCTATAATAACATGATAATTTTTCAAGTCCATGACAGCACGATCATATAAAAACAAAAAAAACTGCTGGTACTCCAAATTAATAAAACTGCATCGAGGACATTATTTCTCGAGATATTTTGAAGCCATAATCCAGAATATTATTGTTTCAAATGCTAGGAGAAGGAAAAAAATCATTCGAAGGATACATTAGAAAAGAAAGAGAAAAAGAAAGAAATAAAATAACAGCTTCAAATTTCTTCTTGCCGAGTAAGAGATTACCAATATGAAACTTGTACTTTCTTGTTATAAAAGTAACTTTTGTCATTTAAGAACTATTAAAGTGAAACAACTCAACCAAAAGTTTTCCGGACATAGCTACCTATCCAATCCATCGCATAGACACCGAAATTGCATGATGTTAGTTGCCTTGCAAAATGAGCATATCTTCCACTGAAAATGAACACCAAGTTAAAAAATAAAATAAAAAATCTTAAAATCTAGTAGTTAACAACTTAGGGTAGACCATGGATGAGATCCCAAACGCTATTAAAATGATCAATTGTGAGTACTAATATCGAAAAGGAGTTGAGAAAACCAAAGTTACCTGTGCTCATTAAGCCCATGAATTATAATCAATATACCCCTGAAATCACAAACCACTCATGCTTAGGATATAAGTACACAGATAGAACAGATGAATTATTGCAACAGCAACAAATGTAAAAACAGTACATGCTAAAGATGAGTGGCACAGAACCAGAGCCTTGTTAATCCTTTCGTCTAGTGTGACTCCTGGTGCGCCAGAATTTTATTAGAAAATACTGTAATGTATATACATCATACAATAATCCAAGTTAACAACCAACCCCTTGCAGATTGGATCCAAGGCTCACAATAGGTATATTAACAGAGCATGGTACATACACAAAAAAGAAATACAAAATTCACTTCATAAACAGAACGACATCGGTAATAGAGATATAGCAAAACAACACTGAAACAGTACAAAGTTGAATTTAAAACTCATTTGGAAAAATTATGCTTCGGATGATACCCTAGAAGGCTAAGATTCGACAAAGTTTAAAACCTTTAACCAACCATTCAGGCATTTTCCTTGCAACCAACTCAAAACCTCCAGCAGAATTAAGACGCCACAATATGACTAGGTGATGCAAGGAAGAAGGGTTCATTTTCTCCTTTTTCCATTAAACAGAGCAACATAGAAATTCGTAACTAAATTCCTTACGAAATTATGATTTTTTCTTTTGGATAAATAGCATCCAAATAATGTATTCACGGACCACGGTAAAAGTTGAACCAAAAGTAACATTTCACTCTTAAACAGATTGTGGAATATTAAATTTCAATTGATGATTATTCCGCTCTTCCAATTCGAAACAATAAAAGAATAATCCCAATTTACTTCCTTCTTCTATAATTTAACACCCAGATTTTCAGTTTGATGTCATTTCCTAGCCAAACCGACCATGTTAGGCAGATAGATGAACTAAAAACATTAATTCTTCCAAAAACCTTACTTCAATTCAGAGGAGACCGGAAGCCACGACCGGCAGAAGAGGGCGTTCCCACGTACCCCTGAGAACAGGAACGTGGACCATCGGCACCGGCAGTCCCCATCGCGAGTCTCGAAGCCCATGTCCAAATCCTCGGCTAAGGCTCTCCTTCTCGCGGTGTCTTCGTCTTCCATTCTACGTTTGGAAGACTTGGAAGGTGGCGCCTGAGTCAGAGGCGCCACCGTGGATGGAGAGAGCCGGCGGGGCCGGCGCGGGAGGATGAAGAGGACGAGAGATATGAGAATTGTGTAGACGAAAATGAGGGAGGCCCTTAGGGTCTTCAGGATTGGAATGATCCGGTTACTCGCCCCCGAGGTCAGTTGTTCCATCTCGGCCGTCGACATGGATGGCTGAGATGGATTCTTTCCGTATCACCGAGAGATAATTGCAACACACAGATACGCGCATAAAGGGACGGACGGCAAGGGAGAGAGAGAGAAGAGGAAGAAACTTCTGTGCCTAAAACTGCATATTTATAGACTATACTCGTAGTGTGTAATTTACGGACAAGGTGGGGAAATCTCGTTTAACGCGGTCTGTGCACGTGGGTCCTACGATGGAGGCCCTAATTGCTTGTCGTATACGGCTGGTCCAAACCGGACCGGACAGACCCATTAAATCGATGACGTGGCCTCTTATTAGTGGATTCCTAGGACAGTTAACATTGGGGTCATCTAGATCGTAGAATAATTCATAATAAGACTGATACCGATCACTATTCTGATCTAAGATTCTAAATTTTTATGATAAAGCTTCAAATGAATTTAATATTTTGCTTTATGATTTAATCTCCGCTTAAAACAAATAATTAATATTTTTCGTTCTTTACACTGGCAATGGAATTTTAATCCTATTGTTTTTTCTCCAAAATTTTAAGGAATTTTTTTACTCGTAATATATAAAATAAAGTAACATTCAAATAATATTAATGACGTGACAGACATATTAATATATGTTGCATATTAACTAACAAGTCTGAATTGTCACAAGTTTTATAAATCTAATCCATTCCTTTATCACCCAAACTACGATTGTCGAAGTTTTTTGAAAATTAAAACTCTTTATAAAAAGAGCTTACATTTTTTGAATAAAAAATTTATCTTTATAAAAAGTAGATATTAGTTATTATATACCTTGAATAACGATCGAAGTATTTTAACCAAAAAAACAAGAAAAACAAGAAAAAAGATTACAGATTCGTTATCTGTCGTCATGTCCCGAAAAGAATCAAACGGTTTGAATATATCAAAACAAGACCAGCCATTTTAATAATGACAGTTCGAAAAACCATTGAGGATGTGGCCTGCAGAATGAGTCATCCAAAAGGCAAAAGGTCATATATATAACAAGACGTTTTAGCAACAAATATTGGCGACCAATTCAAACCAAACCACAATCTTCTTCTTCCAGCAACGCGCATTGCGGCATTATAACAAACACATGGTGTCCGGACCGAGACATTCATGTAATATTCTATTCCAATGCAACGCAAAAACCACCGCTCTCTCTATTCAACCCGGGCACTTTTGGTTTCAGTACTGGTCAAGCCTATATAAAGCTTTAATAATATGAAAAACCCGCATATAATATTTGTCTGAGTCGTTTCTTTGACTTTTTAGCACGGACGAAGGAGACGGCGAAAGGACAATGAAACTTCTACGTCATACCGAATATTGAAACTTGAAAGAGCGCGTCCACTCGGAACCTCACAAATATCTCTGTATTATTTGCCAGAGTGGGACTCTTTTCTCACGTGTATAGGTTCTTGGAGGCTCACCACAAATTCATTTTTTGTCCTTTCACGCACTTCCCATCACCGCCAACCCTACTAACCCAATCAGTATCACGGCAATGTACAAAATAACAAAATAAAAAAAAATTTAGGCGCACAATTTTTTTTAATAAAAATAAATTTATAAATTAATATAATTTAATGTGATAGATTAAATTTTAAAATTATTTTTATTATAAATATAACTACTATATCATATCAAAACATGTCTTTTATAAAATTTCTTATCCATTAACATTTTAAAAGCTGATATCTTCTATATATAAAAAGTGTCTATGTAACAGATTTTCTTGTTTCAACGGAAGTTGTCAAACGGAATTATTGTTTTTAACGAAAGTTCTTAACGCAGTTATATTTAATTGACATTGGACTTTTCATTCAATTAATTATGCATGGTACTCAGAGACAGAGAGAGAAATGAAGAGCAGGAGAGAGTGTGAGAACGAGAGTGGAAGAGACAGAGGCTTACAGTGTAATGGTGATCGACTAGGGCAGTGTCTCCCAGTTGGGCTACGGTGCACGGGCATCAAGTGGTTGGGGAGTTTGAGGAGGAGTCATGTTTAACGAAAGAAACTGTACTCTGTTTTTGTTGTACAGAAACAAAACTTGCCGTGTGGGTTGGAAGAATAAGTCAAAGGCATCAATATCATCGTCAAAAACGCTGGGATTGCCTCCCTCATTTCGTTCCAATCTATCTCCACCACCGATTTCATCATTAACACCCCCACCAGTATCAACGGCGGTCCCACCGCCCACACTGGTATCCACGCCAGTAACGGCATTATGAAAAACGCCAACAGGCATCCTCTTGGGTCTCCCTCGCCCCTGTTACAACTGCAGCGAACAGGACAGTTAGTTTACTCCCGAAAGGTACCGTTTCAGTTTTGGTATTAATTGTTGTACATATGTTTTCAGTGTTCAATTATAAGAGATGATGTTAAACTTTGCACACACTGATTTTGGCTTTCTCACTTAGTTATTGAGGCATTGGGATTACAGGATATACGTCAACCAAAATTATCAATTGCTGCTGGTCTCGTGAAAAGATTGCATGATCTTGCAGGTGATTAATATATGATATCTGTACACATCACTTATTTTGACCTCAAGTTGTTTTCTATGTTTTCTTCCTTTATGACGTTAAAGGCGCAATGATTTATGGAATAGTATTTGTAACGGGGGTGTCGTGGTTCAGGAATACAAAGGTAACAGCGTTTCCGAATACGGAGGCGGGGGATGCGGCGTACAAGTATTTCAAGAAGGTAGTGGATGTGCATGCGATAAAAAACACGGCAGGGGCATTGAGCTTTAGTAGTATCGGAAAAGGTTCCTTTTGGCAAGCTCTGGTCACGTTCTTGTACGTGGACATACTGGATACGACGGGTACATTGTACTCGATGGCCTGGTTCGCCGGCTTCATGGATGAAAACGACGATTTTGAGGGGCAATATTTCGCTTTCATGTCGGACGCCACATCAATTGTGGTGGGGTCGTTGCTTGGGACGGGTTTTGGGACGAGTTTGGCAAGTTTGATTCGTAACCCAACTGCTGAAATTGCCAAGAAGATTAAACCTTCGTAACCCAACTTCCCGACCCGTGAAATCCCACAACTGTGTAAGCAAAATAAGCTAAATAAAAATGGCAGCCAAGGCGTTTGCTAGTATATATATATATGCTTTGCAGTTATTAATAATAAAATTTCAATATATTCTTTAAAGTATTAGAAAACACAAAATTAAAATTATAGGAAAAGCGTCGTCTAAAAGGACAGCTCTGCTACTTCGGTTTACGTACTTTTCAACAGTGACACTTTGAGGAAAAGGAAAAGATGGACGGTCGGGGTAATGATCCCGATAAGATCGGTTGTGGATTCGATCCATAAAATGCAGGGAATAAACTTTATTCATAAAAGGAGCTCTTACCTTGAATTATTGCCTTTCCTTCCTTAGCTATAATATTTGGCCACAATTTGTTTGCGATTTTCCCTATATTTTTCCAATTAAGGTGGTTGCTGTGTACACGCAAGACAAAAAGTAGGGAGAAATTGTACTTTTCAGTTTTCCCCAATAAATTATTATTATTTTTTAAATGATAATTTCCTATAAATTGTTTAATTTTAAATTGTAAATTAATAATATATTTTTACATCAGCTAAAACTGATCAATAATTTAATAAAAAATAATATATGACGTGGCATAGTTATCACACTATTTATAAAACTTTTGCCACGTTTATTTTGTTAGGAAATATGACCTGGTAGGATTAAAAATGATGAACTGATTACGCAGGATAATCCGAACCTCGAGGCGGGACCTGGTGGCACTTTCTTTTCATAAAGCACCGGCAGTAACTTGAAACAAGCAATGATGGTGCTACACCACACGTTTTTGGACCGTTTGCGTTAATTAATGACTGAAGAAAATGGCACATCTGTCCCTTAAATTGTGGGGCCTGTAGATCTAACGGACGGACTTTGCTTTATACGTGGCCCCATTCTCAATTCTATAATTGGCAATTGCTATTGATAATGGGCCTTTATGCCAACAATTGGGCCTTTCTCACAGATGTACTGGGTCGACATGTCGTCGCTGCAGTCAGGTTTCTTTCATACAACTTTTTGTTGGTGTATTATTTTTGAATAGTCGGGCTTCCGAAGTGTGAATCAAAGATAGGCCTTCCCACTAATGGGCCTGCCTTTTCGGACTGGATCTACGGGCTTAAACTCAACTGCTGGAGCTCTTACAAGTACAATTTTCAAGTATATTTTTTTAAACTTTTTTTTAATATATATTTATTAGGACTTATCAAGCATTATTCAGCCCTGAAAATGAAGTGAGTATGTCGTCCTTGGTGACGTGGCCTTTTCTCTTGAAACAAATCCACGCACTCAACGCACTTTCCGTCAATATTAATTTTTCCAATCCGGGATTCGGGAATGCATGCAGCAAGAGATCAAAACTGGTTTCTCTTGACCTGCTTTCTGCTCCCCAAAGTAAAGCCTGGAACTGGAAGGCTGAAGCTGGAACCACTTTTTATTTCCCCACTTCAGGATACATGTGATTGTAATACTTTTTTTTTCCCTTTAAATCGTCCATCTGACAAGTGCATGTCTCTTTCTCTGCATCTCTCTTATCTCTCTCACATGATTGACTATGTTTCTCGTGATTCTGGAGTTCTTTGGATCAATGGGATGTGTAAAGACAAACCCATATTATTCTTTTTGGAAAATTTATTAATTTGTTTCTGCCTTTAATCTTAAAAAAACAGAGCCAAAAGCCATTTTCTACAACGTCTCATGCCTCTCACCAAAAAGAAAAGAAAAAAAAGCTGAAATAAGGACTGCATGCATATGTATGGTTGAACTGAATCTTCATGTGAATAACCACAGTTTTTTGTTTCTTTCCCTTTACCGGAATTCGCAAAAGGTGTGATTCTGCAAAAATATACTCGGAGGACTTCTCTCCTCTAATATAATGTGAATTAATCACTTGTCCCAAAAAGCCAAAACCACCAAATGAAACCGAAAGTTCGTGTGTACGCGCGCAGTATTGGCTACTGTAATTAATATAGACGTAGAAAAGGCTGATATTTTCTGATATCTTCAAGAAAAATCCAGGTTATTAATGGTAGGTACTCTCCATCTCTCTCTCTCTCTCTCAAACACATTTATTGATTGCTGAGGTAACATGGTTTATGGTCCACATACAACTGCTGATCTTAGCTAGGTTTCTGTAGATATAGAAGACCATTATAAATAAGAACATTGGCAATCCACACCTTGCTTCCCACATGAGACAGTCCTCAAATTTCTGAACTCGTCCTTCATCCTCATGGCTCCACACAGAGAAAATCCCATCGGGTCCAACTACAAGAGGGAAAACGTTAGTAAGCCACCCCCAAAGCTTTCAATGGAAAGTCTCCAAAGAACAATATCCGACATCTCATTGGAGCTAAGCAAAGAAGACATCGACGCACACCTCCCACCCATATCGGAGGTAGAGGAGGCCCAGTGCGAGTGCTGCGGCATGTCAGAAGAGTGCACCCCGGAATACATAAATTGCGTGCGTGAAAAGTTCTCGGGGAAGTTAATCTGTGGGCTGTGCGCTGTGGCTGTGAGTGAAGAGATGGAGAAGAATGGAGTCAAAAGAGAGGAGGCTTTGAATAAGCACATGACTGCGTGTGTCAGGTTCAACAGGATTGGAAGGTCATATCCTGCGTTGTACCAAGCTGAGGCCATCAAAGAGATTTTGAAGAAGAGCCCAAGATCAAACAGAGCCAAGTCTCAGAGTCCAAGAGATAAGGTGGTTGATCTAAAGAAGGGTGGGCTTGCAAGGAGCTCAAGTTGTATTCCGGCGATCACGAGGGAGGTTGTACGTCGACCGGACGGTGGTCAATGACTGAGCCACCAAAGAGGATGGGACCGTACGTTCTTATTATATATATGTTGGTGCATGATCATTAACTAGCTCGCGAGAAATCTGCATGGCCAGTGGTTGCCTGCAGCCACTTTTGCCTTTTCTCATACCCCAACGTTTGCTACATGCCCTGTCCAAGAGCAGTGGCATTTTTGTAGATGAAACGATAAATTACATGCACCTCTTGAAGACTTTCAACATCTCTTTCCCCTACACTAACTTACATCGAATCTCGATCTGCTTGGACTTTCACTGCATGCGAGGGCTAGTTGTTAGACGACGTTGTGAAGAGAACAATCATATATATCATTATAATTTCATCAAGTGATCTGTAACGATGGGTACTTAGTTTGTAAGCAATAATATCTTGGCTAATAGATATATAAAAGCCACCGAAGTTTTTCACCGATTGCGTAATTTTTTAAATTTTTTTAAAATTCTTAAATCTTTAAAACATTTTTAAAAAATAAATAACAATCACAGATTCATAACAAAACACTTCTTTAAACATTAAATAAAATCGGTGACTCACCTCGGTCTGAGTAGAGTTTTCCTAATATATATCTTTAAATATTTGAAATTTAGTAATCATGATCAGTATATTTGCACTTATCTTCAGGTACCATGCACTAGTTGATATGTATTTAGCATGCATCATCTATCCCAATCAAAACTTTCCAATTTTAATTATGATAAACTTTTACAGATCGAACATCAATATTGCTTGATCTTCAAATTTTATTCGATCTGGATCTCAATAAAGATAGAGACAAATGAAAAAGATGGAGAAAGATATATTGATATAGAAAAAGATAGATGGAAAGAGCTAGCAAGCGAAATAAATAATTTAAAAAGAGGGAGAGATATATATACGGAAAAAACTTTATATAAAAATATATATTATGGTATCAAAAAGACGTTTAGGTTGGTAGTACTGCATGCAAAGAGTTATTTCACATTCCCTTGCATAGTCGATCTGATTGAGAGAATTTTTTTTAGAATTAGTTAAAAAAATTTCATATATATAAATAAATGTAAAATACATACATATGGGAATGTAATTTTAACTATAATCTCCTTGAACCTGTACGTTTACATTTTATTAGAGAATCTCATTGGCATAGCCAATTAATGTAAATGCAAACTAAAATTTAGCTAACAATCTCTTAAAAGGGTTTATATTAAAAGAGGCAAAAGGTAAATATATTGCTTGCTAATTACAGTAATGGTTACCATTCACCCTGCATTGGATAATTTACATTAATGCCCCTCTCATTTTGTTGCTAAATAATATTTGCACCATTAATTATTATTTTTTATATATATAGGTACTTGGGTTCATATAATTTGCAATAGGTTTGAGTTGAAAAATATGAAAGAAAAGATAAAATTATTAAAAAATTAAATTAATAATATTTTATTATTATTTTGACTAATAAATAGATAACATTACAAGAAGGGGGAAAAAAAAAAAAAAAAAAAACTGCGAGCAGAAACCGACTAAAAAGTGTGATCGGAAACCGCCTAAAAGTTTATTTGTAGTAGAGAATCGAGACGGGAATTTTTCGTTACAAAAGATAGGTTTGAGTGGCATACGTATATACAGAATGTCAATAAACAAGTATTTTATTTTTAGATCAGTCTGTTGGGAGAAACTTGGGCCTGTCATCTCCAGGCTTGTAGTTAACCTGTGACTTGTAGGAGATGTGGCCGAGTCCGAGACCCACAAATTTTTTTCAACTTTAAGAAGGCCGTGCTTGGTTACAGAAAAATGTATTGTAATGGGCTGCATCCATTCGAAGATTAACGTGACCCAAACAGAACACCTCAACTTCTGAGGGGGCGACAAAGCTCTCGTTTAGAATCCATCTATCTCGATTCTGCTTTTTAAATATTATTTAAAAGTTAAATACAAAACATTTTTTAATCTTTTTGTTTTTTAAAAAATTCAATTTACTCATTTATTTATTATCTAATCATTCTAACATTTTCAAACTTGTAGATAAAATATAAAAAACAATTCAAAATTTTCAAATTCTAAAACGAAAATAATATTAAAAAATAATTTTATAATAATATTTTTATTCAATTTATTCTCTCTTCTTTTTCAAAACTTTAAAAAAAAAATTTAACTCAAAACATTTTACTGTTATTGAGAAACTACTTCACTACTGCTCGCAGTTTTCTCTTTTTCATTCCATTCTCCAAATTAATGTTGTCAAAATCAACTAATTAGGAAAAGAGAGAGAAATATAAATGGTGCTTTTTTACTGCTAATTCTGTCTCTCTTCTAGTTCCCGATCGAGCTTCATTTAATTTCCTCTCTCCATTCTTTAAAATATTCTACAGCTTTCATCTATATGACTACAAGCATGCAGTTTAAGATATATATGGTAAGATCAGGCCAGTTGAATTACAAAGATGCACGTATGTCTGTCTCATACATGCATGTGTTTTAGCAAAACACAATCAAATCGGGTTCCTTACAGTGGATCTCGTGAGTCCTCACGAGTAAGGAAAACGATTAGTATTTCATACCCTCGAACATGCACCCACGCACGATCTTTCGATGTCTTCTCCAATATCGATCGTTGCAGCACTGCAAATTGCAGAAAAAGCCCTAGCTAGCTAGCTAGATGGCTACTGCCTACCCACTGGCCATTCCTACTAGCTCTGCAATTTGCACATTAATGGAAAAGCAACCGGCCTCATCCGTAAAATTTGAGATATTTTAGCCTGTAAAGCGTTCAATCCTCGTGGAAATTGTCGATCGATAAGCTAGCTTAGCTAGCTATTATGACAACTAAATCGACTTCCCTGTTGATTATATCCACTTTAAGATCAGATCAATTCTTCTCACTTATAAAAGACCCAAAACAGCCAATTTTTTGTACGTACAGATGTATATATGAGTCTGAATTGAAGTGAAGCGAACTTCTTTAGAAAGACATGGCATCAAAATCACTTACTGAAGTAGAGGTATTCCATCTCCTTTACCTCATCATATATATATTAGTGTTCGTTAATTTAGTGTTACATTGCTTATTTCACTTGTTATATTATCGAGCTAATGCATGGCCTGGTTACCCTCTCTATCTTGCTCTCCAGAATGAACAGATCAGGCTGCGAAAGGTGGTCTCCGACATATCTGTGGAGATAGAAAAATATAGCAAAGACATAGAGACCATTGCCCGCGTAGTCAATGAAGTCGAGCAAGCTGAATGCAAATGCTGTGGCCTCAAAGAGGACTGCACCCCGGCCTACATCGTAGAAGTTGAAGAATCTTATTCAGGAAATTGGATATGCGGCCTTTGTTCCGAAGCTGTAAAAGAAAGGCTAATTCGAGCTCCAAAAACATCCACCGGAGACGCAGTTGCCTCTCACAGGGAGTTTTTCCAGAAATTCAACAATACAGCCAGGCTCAACCCGAACCTCTCATTGGCATGCACACTTAGAGATATAGCGAAAAGAAGTTGTGAAAACAGGAGCTCCAAGAACTCGTCAATGACAAAGTTAGCCCGAAGCACGAGCTGTTTTCCAAAGATTGATCTTAGAAACTAATTATAATATTAATTAGTTTAGCAATATTGTAGCCCAAACTCCTTACCGGCCTGGTCATGTTGCTTTTGTGGTACATGGATATGACTGATTGGGCTATCTGTGGGAAGAAATACTCGTGTGATTAAAACGTATTTATTTATCGATAAGATTAAGCGATCGACGATTGGCAGATATATCGGCTGTGAGTAGCCATGCATAACCTATGGCTTTAGAAAAAGGTGGCCCTCAGTCTATATATAATTATATGTACATATATAAGAATGTAGGTCATGTTTATCATGATTCACATATATATATGTGATCGATAATTGCGAATGGTTCCAATCAATTTCTCAATCCTGAAAAACTACTTTGATCGAGCAAATCTCAACTAAAGCTAGCCTAGCTTGGTGCATGCAAGCAAAATCTCACATAGCACGTACGTGATCAGTTTCACACGTGCAATACCCCTCCACTTTCTCTAGGGTTTAAAAGAGCTAGCATGGATTTAATATGGGCCACCTTTCTTAGAAGTGCATGTTATTTTTTTTAGCTCAGTCAGGGTCCACGATGAAAATGATATTGGTGTCGCTGAACTATATAATTAAATTTTATATATAGTACTGTGGCTCGGCCTCGATCATCCTCACATCGATTAACAACAGTAAGCTAATCCATTGGCATATATTTCCAGTAAATTAAAAGAAAAAGGCCAAACCTTTCTAAAATAGGGTTTTGCACTCGGCCAAGACCTTTAAATTCAGAAGTAGAAACCTGTATGACGTTTGTGTCCTGCATGTACTGTTCTTATATATATAATTATGTGGTGGTGCTACTTTTGCCAACTTATTTAATTGAAAACTTACAAAAAATTAACTTCTTTACCTATCAGTTAAAATCATAAAATATTTTAAATTTTAAAAGAAAACTAACAAAATAAGTATTGTAAGTAAAAATGTAAATAAAACGGTAAGTATATATAACACTACTTTATTTAATTAGTTACAGATAACGAATTAGAACTCATCATGTTGATATTTTGACCCGAAGATTCACGGTTTACAGTTAAGTGATCAAGTTGCAGTTACTCAGCTGGCACTCTTTATTTAGAATATGACTATGTAAATAACTTTATTTTTGTCCAGTACCCGCAGTACTTTGCATAGTACTTCAGTCACCGAATGAGAACGACCCAGCTTAACGGGTTTGATGTGCATGCAGATCGAGGAGTAATTTTCCATGCACCTTTTGAAGAATTTCGAGAATTTGAATCGTCGGCAATTAATCTAAATTCACACCCACCCAGTTGATGCCATGTGATACGTACTGAGTTGAGCTCTTGGATACATAAGTAGCCCATGTTCGCAGTAATCTTAGTGGACCCTTGCGCCCGACATTTGTAGATCAGAGACTCATGAATTGGAAATTTATTCTTTTTAAAAAGTATTGGGAAAAAAATAAAAATAAAAATCATTAATGCTTACCATTGCTACTATAATAAGTATAGTCTTTAATTAGTCAAAGCATTTTATTAAAGTTTTGGGCTAAGTGCATGGCTGAACTGGACCACTAACTATGAACATTACGCCCTACATGCAGATTTCAAAAGAGATATTTGAGACCCTCATTTAAGGGAAATGGTCGGTTCCACGTCATGCATACCTAATATTTAAGGGAAAAAGTGATGACCTAAATTTTTTTAAAAAAATCAAAATAAAATAACGAACATTATAAAACGTCTAGAATGAAAAGTGCCTCATTAATTAGTATAAGTACAAACGAAGCACCGAACCTGGTTTTGCTCTTTACAACAGCATATACATTCATGACATACATATATATATATATATATAAACTTTTCATTAATGTTGAACTAATTATCAAATATCGCAGTTGAATCATATATACCATAAATTAATATAAGAAACCCCGGAAACATCATGACCGAAAATCGATCATAATACTTTTATGACATGGTTTCTAGATTACATACATTCTCATGCACGATCATTGGATGACAGGATGTAAATCTAGACCAATTGCTGAGTTTGCTTGCCATTTATTCGAAAGGCGTGAACAATGATGTCCGATGAAAAAACCCAGGGCTTTCATCAAAAGAAAAAGAAGTAAGAAAACATAGTTCCTTCTACATTAATGGTTGTCTAGATGACAGCTGGTGACAGATACCTAGGGAGGAGACTGCTTAAACTTCTCTCAATCTACTCGAAAGGTTAAATACAGGGGAAGCTTATGCAAATTTGATGATCTCATCGCACATAACCCTGATCAGCCTTAGGTAAAATGTTCAGAATTAATGCAAGACGCATATTCCAAGAGAGTGTATATATATATATATTTGATGACTGGTAAAGCAGACTGGGTACGTACAACTTGAGCCTCAATTATTCTTGAAGTATCTGTCAGGCAGAGAGCCTCTGCCTGGACCCAACATGTCCAATTTATTGTGGTCTTTAAAAATACTATACTTTTTGTTTGCGCAACCCACTATTTTCTCTAATATTCCTCCATCTGCGCCCTCCCCAACTAATTGCTTATAACTTTTAAGAAGAAGTTGCAATATGCAGATTCCGAATGGCTTCTTAGTATATGTTGAGTCGACCATGATTGACATAACATACATATATATATAGAAAATATATAAATACTTCCTTTGGTCCAATTAGGACACATATCTTAATTATATATACACATATATTCTATCAAAACAATGTTCGTTCCAAATGGTTTCTTTAATAATTAATTTCTTTTTACTTCTTTTTTTCATCTTCCTTTTCTGCTTGTAGTAATTATATTTACCCTTTGTTGTTTCAATATAATGTTTAAAATGGCCAAAAAAGAGAAAGTGGGAAAATACTGTGCATGGGAGGGTGTAAAACCCTAGAAAATGGAGAAGACGGGCATGCCGGGTGTGACAAAGACCACACACTGTATATTCCTTCGAGAAAGAGACTTTGGGTCCCAAAAGCAGAACGGAGGAGAAAGAAGGGTGCGCACGAGCATTAGTGTATGTAACGTAAAGACCACAAACTTTTTCTTTTCATTCCTCTGCTTTGCTCTCTCTCTCTCTCTCTCTCTGCTGCTTTACAACCCCACTGATCTTCTCACTTCTCTTTGCCTAAGCTTGTAACTCCTTCTATGTGCTTGTACTCTTTTTCTGACTAAAAGTTTTTTTCCTCTCTCCCTACCGCGAGAGAGAATCCAAGACGATAAATAAAGAGTCCAAACGAAAGGGTTTCAAGAATATTGCTTTAATCCAAGGAAGTTCGACTTTTTCCCTATCTGACTTGCTAGTTGTCGTCTTCACTCCTTTAAAATTAGAGTCTAAGGTTCAAATTCGAATTAATCTGAATTTCTATATCATAATTTTGTCTGATAAAGTACTGTAAACAACCAATGACAGTCCATTCGTGGATTCTTTAATGATCAATGAAATTTCAACTGAGCCTGAAAATAGAAGCAGAGGAAAAAAAATGATGTTCTATTGATTGCCCAAGAGAAACAAGAGGGCTAAATCCGAGTTATACTGGCCATGACACATCTGAAGAATTATTAGTTGCAAAGGAGAAGACAACATGATCTTGTTAATTACCCTTAATATAAGTCTAATTAATATTATTATGAGCAATATTATTCTTCATTCTAGATTTTGTCCGTCTCAATCGTATTTATTGATGTAATGCATTTTAAATAGTTTTATATATCAACAATTTGAATAGAAGTTTCTGAATAAGTCAAGTGTGATCCGAAATAATAAACTTTAAGATAAAAAAGAAATTATAGATAATTAGTAGACTAGCTGGCATTTGATTAATTACCTCTTAAAACGTAAGCAAATGGGGTTGTGCTATCTCTTTCCAAACATTAAAAACTTATTCATAATTATCATTAACATGCGCCATACCAATATTTATGTTCATAATTTGATTGAACAGATCGAGATTGAAAACTTTATTCGAAAGCAAGTGTAAACAAGTACAACATGAACGGCATACATGACAACCAAATGCCCATAAAACTTTTCAAACTTTTCAACGGTTACAGATCATTACCCTTGTCCTTATCCCAAGTCAGTCAGTCAAAAGAGAATTTTGGTAAAATAATCCGACAAAATCAGAGACTTTTTCCAACATATGTCCCTGTTTCCCTTTCAACCGTTCGTGTTCAAACATCATTCTAAAGGAAGTCAAGGTGCAGTTTCGCAATTATTCCCTCGAACCGTGGGCTTAGATTTGTATACCTTTAGGCTTTAAACCCCCTCCTATTTAAGTAGTAGTATATCTCATTAATGTCTCTCACCCAGCCTCTTCAATAGTTCAAAACCTGTCCTCCTTTCTTCTCTTTAAATCCACGGTTTTTAACTACAAATCTTCCGTTTCTGCTATATTCCCATTAATATGCGATTCAGGTACGTTACAAGATGTTATCCTAAACTTCTTTCTCCACCTTGCATAATTATATTGTAATTATATTGTGTCTAAAAAGAGTTTAGATCATACATGCATGCATATTCTCCTGGTTATCTTTTCTCACCAGTGTTAATTATGGAGATGCATTTCGTCTGATTCTGTTCTTTTTTGCTTAGTACAGGTTCTAGACCGATCAGTGCTTGGTTTCATAATAATCTCATGCAAATATGGTAAGTTCCCTAATTAAAGAGAAATGCTTTACTACACACTATACACTTCAATTAAAGCTAGGAATTCCATGTAGAAAATCGTGTTAATATTTGGCTTATTGTTTTCGTCTTGACAGCTTGGGATCCGAGAAATGATGACCAACATCTTCTTTGGTGGGTAGAAAATGCTCTTATCTATCATTTTAGTAAGAACTGTCATCTCCTCCTGATCTGATTTCATCTGTTACGTAGATGTCACATAAACCAAGCTAGACATGGCCAAAAAAGGTGCTGAAACATGTTCATGGACATTGTCCATGTTCATGTTCTTATTCCTCCTAAATCTTCCCTCGTTGTATGGTGAGGAATTAGAGTCTCTCTTGCCGTTCAGAGATTCGATCAAAGACCCCTTAGGCTTTCTTTCCAACTGGAGCTCCTCTACCAGCTTTTGCAATTGGCACGGCATAACCTGTGACAACCCTCCCCACGTTAAAAAAATTGAGCTCTCCGGGAAGAACATCTCTGGAAAAATTTCTGGCTCAATTTTCAAGTTGCGGTATGTCGAGATTATTGACCTCTCCGACAATCAGCTCTTGGGCGAAATTCCTCATAATTTATTTTCTTGCCCTTCACTTCTTTATCTCAATCTTAGTAACAACAATCTATCAGGTCCATTGCCCAGTATTTCCATTTCCCGCCTCGAAACATTAGATCTCTCCAACAACATGCTCTCGGGTAAAATTCCAGACAACATCGGATTACTTTGGAGCCTAAAATTTCTTGATCTGGGTGGAAATATTTTGGTAGGTAAAATCCCAAACTCCATATCAAATCTCACAGCTTTGCAAGTCTTTACTTTGGCCTCTAACCAGCTAGTTGGTCAAATCCCTGGTGAAATAGGCCGAATGAAGAACTTGAAATGGATTTACCTAGGCTACAACAATCTTTCGGATGAAATTCCAAAAGAGATCGGAGACCTGACTTCTCTAAATCATCTTGATCTTGTCTACAACAATCTGAGTGGACTAATTCCATCATCCCTCGGGAACCTCATCAATCTTCAGTATCTCTTCCTCTACAAGAACAAGCTCACGGGTCCTATTCCAAGATCACTATTCAATCTCAAAAAGCTTGTCTCGCTTGATCTTAGCGATAACTCTCTTTCGGGTGAGATCCCGGAACTCATAAGTGAGTTGCAAAACTTGGAGATTCTTCATCTTTTCTCCAATAACTTGACCGGAAAGATTCCTGCTGCTTTAGCTTCTCTGCCTCGGCTTCAAGTCCTCCAATTATGGTCGAATAAGTTATCTGGCAAGATCCCTGAAGACCTTGGAAGGCGAAACAATCTCACTATAGTCGACCTTTCCAGCAATTTTCTAGTCGGAAAAATACCAAAAAGCTTGTGCAACTCGGGTCGACTTTTTAAGCTCATCCTCTTCTCTAATTCTCTCCAAGGCGAAATTCCCCAGAGTTTGAATTCTTGCATAAGCTTACGGCGAGTACGTATCCAAAACAATCGTCTCTCCGGGGATTTATCGTCCGAGTTCACAAAACTGCCGCTAGTATACTTCTTGGATATCTCAGGCAACAATCTTTCTGGCAGAATCGATGGGCAAAAGTGGGATATGCCATCACTGGAAATGCTGAGTTTGGCGAAAAACAAAATTTTCGGGGAGTTGCCGGGCTCATTTGGCAGTGGCAAGCTTCAGAACTTGGACTTATCGGAAAATCAGTTTTCAGGGAATATCCCCAAGAGCTTTGGCAGATTATCAGATCTAATGCTGTTACAGCTAAGCGAAAACAAGCTCTCTGGTAATATTCCAGAAGAATTGTCATCATGCAAGAAGCTTGTGAGTTTAGACCTCAGCCACAACCACCTCAGTGGAAACCTACCAATCAGTCTCGCTGAACTGCCGGCTCTCGGTCAGCTTGATTTATCTGCAAACCAGTTGTCGGGAGAAATTCCACCAAATTTAGGAAGAATAGAATCCCTCGGAGAAGTGAATATCTCCCATAATCACTTCAATGGAAGATTACCGTCCACTGGAGCATTTCTTGCCATAAACGCCAGCGCCGTTGCGGGTAACGATCTTTGCGGCGGCGATGCTTCTAGCGGTTTGCCGCCATGCAAAAGCCTAAAAAGTCGCATGTGGTGGTATGTTCTGACTTGCTTTTTGGTTGCGTTAGCAATGTTTGCTCTTGCTGCTCTTGTCATCCTTTTCATTCAGCGACGAAAGGAATTGGAGCTGAAAAGAGTGGAAAACGAAGATGGAATATTGTGGGAAATGCAATTCTTTGATTCCAGGGCATCAAAATCCATAACAGTCGACGATATATTATCATCGGCAAAACAGGAAAATGTAATCATGAGAGAGGGAAAAGAGAGATCGTACAGGGGTAAGTCTTTAATGAGCAACATGCAGTTCGTCGTGAAGGAAATGAATGATGCAAATTCAATCCCGCCGAGTTTCTGGGCTGTCATTCCCGAATTTGGTAAGCTTCGGCATCCAAATATCATTAGGTTGATCGGAGTATGCCGGTCGACCGAAAGAGGATTTTTAGTTTACGGGAATGCGGAAGGGAAAAATTTGAGTGAAATTCTTGGAAACTTGAGTTGGGAGAGGCGACGTAAAATTGCCATTGGCATTGCGAAAGCACTACACTTCTTACATGGCTACTGTTCGCCGAGTGTCCTGGTGGGTATCATATCGCCAGAGAAAGTTCTGGTTGACGGAAAAGATGAGGCTCGCCTTAGTATGGACCTATCTGGCCGGTTGGCTTGTACGGACAACAAGTGCTTGCAGATCATACCTTCAGCCTGCATTGCCCCAGGTACGTAAATGACTAATTTACCCTTTATGATAACAATTGGATATATTAGGATTAATTTACCACTGATGATGACTTTATATAATTAGTACATGCATCAGTATCCCTCTTTGGATTCACATTTTTATTTTTTTTAAATCTCTGTTTCACCTAAATTAATGTCTGATAAAAGTTAATCCTTAAAATTCTTAGAGCATTTTATGACATTATAAAATTGTGGTGAATATGCTTGCCTTTAAGAATCAAAGATGAAGACTATCATGCGTTGTTTTATCGATACATGCATCCATCGACAAACACGGTTCATTTAACGGAAATTAATGACGTACATATCACTTGGGAAAGTTTGATGTTCGTGTAGATGAAAGGTTTTTTAAGAATATTAATGGCCGACCTGCAGGCCCTAGTTTTTGTATATATGTTGAAGTAGTACTGATGGGTCATTTCAAAAAAAAAAAAAGTAGTAGTACTGATGGGTAAATCACATTCTGGGTCTATCAAAACAAAAGGAAATTTGATGTGCCTAAAAGTTGCCAATCATGGAGTAATTCAGCTAGTGTCGCACGTCGGTATATTAAGTTGATGTATGTGTGTGTATATATCAGCTTGCATTTAAAATATTCAAAGTCTAGTAGATCATGATCATGTGGCCGCATACTCCGATTGGCAAAAATTGGCGTACGTCGGTATTTTATTAACCCATGCACGTACGAACGTACCACGTACATAAAAATTTGTAGATCGAAAATCCATTTATAACCAGATGGAGTTTTGGAATTGGTTGCAGAAGCCAGACAAAGCAAAGACATCTCAGAGCAGAGTGATATCTATGGATTTGGTCTCTTCTTGATCGAATTGCTGACAGGAAAAAGCCCCGCCGACGCGGAATTTGGCATGCACGAGAATATCGTGGAGTGGGCTCGTTATTGCTACTCAGACTGTCATCTTGATGTGTGGATTGATAGGATGATTAGAGGAGATGCAACAACGGATCATAATCAGAACGAGATCGTTGAAACCATGAACCTAGCCCTCCACTGCACCGCCACTGACCCCACGGCTAGACCATGCGCAGGCGACGCCTTGAAAACCCTCCAGTCTGTGCTGATCAGTTCAAGTTCTTGCGTTTCAGACGTCCTAAACTTTTCCTCAACTAATTATTAAAAGAATTTGCCCCCTAAGATTTTTATTTACCTCTTTCTTTTTCTATTTTTTTTAATTTTTATATAATATTTTAAGGTGTTGATTAATGATGGTTACTCAAATCTGCTTTTGTCAATTAATGGTATGTTTTACATACTAGTAAGTCGAAACATGTAGATAAACTAAATGCCATTATATGAACTACAGCTTTTTCTCTGACATCTCTCTCTTTCTCTCTCACTATGAACATCAATTCATGGCATGCATGCATCCATGCAGTTCTTCAAAACTCAACATCCTCATGATTTGTGATCTTTTGTCCATTAATGAAAAAACAAAAACAAAATTATAACATATATAATTAAGTCAAAGAACTTTTTTTTTTTCTAATCTAAGTCAAAGAACTTAATCAGTACTAGACATCCTTTAGTCAATAACGTCGGTGGCCGTTCTATATCATTGTTAGGTAAATAAGAAAAAAAAAATGACGTCACTATGCAGTAGTAATTAGTAAATAGGAAAAAAATGCAACTCTCTATTAATAGATTAGCTAGATTTGAATAGTGAGATGAGATGATTTTAGATGAAAGTTAAAAGTTGAATAAAATTTTATTAGAGTATTTTTTTTTAATATTATTATTATTTTGTGATTTAAAAATATTAAATTATTAATTATATTTTGTGTCAAAATTTAGATAAATTATAATAATGAGATTAGAGTATTGGCAATGGCTAGAGTCTAAAGTTTAGCTAGAATTTTATCTTTTGACTAGTATATCAATTTTTAGCTAAAGAATTACACATTGAACTAATCATTTAAAATTCAAATAATAATATTATTATATTATATATTTTAATAGGCACTTGCAGTTGGTATCCCTTTCTCTATGTTAAACTCTAGCTTTTAGATCGGAGGCGATCTTTGAGCTTCATCCAGGGCTTCGAAGCAGATCTTAAAAGGAGTTCAAGGACCTCCAAAAAGACCCTCCTACCTCTCGCAGTGCTAGTATTTTTTTTGTAAGAAAAATCCCCTATTATTTTTCCTTTATTTTTTCTGTTTTGTTTTGTTTTGTTTTTTTATTTATTTATGGATTTCTTCGATTTTCATGGTCACCAGCTTCTTTTCAGGCTCAATTTGTGATGTTTCTAGTTTTTGATGATCTGGGCTCTGATCCGTGATGGGGTTTCGGGATGAAGAAAGAAAAAATACGAGGGATATAGAGAGGGGCTGTTAGGCGGAAAATAATAAAATAATCTTTTGACCATTCTACAGTAGCTTGTCAACAATGGTTAGAGAGACTAATTTACTGTGGCACAAAATTAAGATAGCATGAATTTAGCTAGTCCGATGTGAGAATTTTTTAACAAATATAATTAAATTATAGACTTGCATTGACATCTGGCTAATCCATTGCCAATATTCTTAAATAAGATAAAATAATTTCACTGTCCAAATAGATTTTAATGTTCTGGCAACTTAACATCCCGCTAAAAGGATTTTGAACGTCGGAAGGGTAATACAAATTGTAAAATATGGAGTACTTTTGCGGTGCAGTCAAGTACTAGTTCAAGCACTAAATTTTCGATAATTAACAAAACAAGAAGGGGATTAACGATATAATTATGAAGCGTATGTCAAGTTACTGAAACGAGCTAGATTGCATATGAACTTCGACAGAATCGAAGGCTGTGCTGAAGTCATGGTTTATTAATTAGTTTAAGATCAATAATATATATATGTTGGCGAATCACAGATTAAAGTCGCGCGCTGAACAGCCCGACTTCTACTTTTTTTAATCACCAAATAAAGCTAGAGACAACATTATAGTATGTCAGAAATCTAGCTATTACATGAACAGCTCATATCGGGAACAATGCCAGTACGCTGGAAATTAACAGGGTCTGCAATATTTCTTTGGATACAACATATACTGCTCTTTTTCAGCAAAAAGAAAACTGATTGACAAAAGTAACGTCATTAATTAATACTCATAGCCCCTTTTTATTTACTTATTTGTCCATCCGAACCTAGCACGCGTGTACTTACACCACCACTATCACTTTTCCCCATTTCTAATAATCATATGTTAGAAACGGGCAATGGCAGCTGAATGGTCCTGATCAGTGAGTTGCGTCGAGCAGCAACGTACGTACACTGAATTTTGCAGGGGACCAGTACTGTACTAGCAAGGGGCTGATGCTACTGTTTGTCGCATTGTCGGGCAGTCCTTAAAATGGATTCTTTCCTTTCTTTTGGCCAAGAAGTTGTATATATATATATATATATATATACAAATATATGCAGGGACAAAGCTGCATGAAGGAGCTTGCTTACGCAGTGATGAATGCTTTTTATACTTTCTGTCGTCAAAGGCATTGAGATTTGAAAATACAAACACAGTTGCGCACTAATCTTTGTACTAATATTGATTTATTCATACTTAAAATTTAAATTAATATTATTTTTAATAAAATTTACTTTTTGACCAATCACATCATTTTGATGCTCAAATTAGTACACAATTATGCTTACAACTATATTTTTCCTTGAGATTTAGATATTTCATCACATGCATACCATCCATGAGCACCAATATATAAATTTAAATGCAAGTTGAACTCTCTTAAAAAAAAATGCATGTTGAACTACGTCGTCCTTGGAAAACTTAAAACCTGCTTCACTGACTTAGAAAGATATCGAGAGAAAATAAGCTAAAAAAAAATTGATGTGTTATAAAATGGCCAGTATATTATATCGATATTCTCCTAATCAGCTCAAAAAATGTGGGGTGAAGTCATAGGCAATAAAGCATGCGAACATGAAGTGATGGAGCAGATCGAGCTTAAAAATTAATAAAAATATTGATGATGTTGTTTTAAAGAGTGTTAGGCTGGATCACGAGTTGATTCTTTAATTTGTTCAATATATATAGAATTTGATTAAGCATTAAATGTGCTCCAGTACTTTTGTTAAAAAGAGAGAGTGTTTGGTTGAGTCTCTTTCCTTCCAAGTTTGGCCACAACCTTTCTTGTGACTCACCTTTTTTTCTTTCTATACTGTAATCATGGTGATTAGGATTTTCGCCCCTTGTTTTTTTTCTTTTATACATCTATGCAATGATGGTAGTAGTGACGGACAAGATCCCTTTTCTCTTTTGTTCAGTCTGAACTTGTGGAGGGCTTACATGGTTAGAAGATTCCATCACTAAAGACCAGTCTAAGCATATAGTATAAATTAGCTGACATTATAAGGAACAAACTAGATAGCTTGGTTTCGCTGTCACGGACATGATATTTGAATTACTTTCGTCTCAAAAGCTTCAAGATCTTAATCATAGCCCTTGGAGACCATGCAAAAGGTTCTTCGACTCCATTCTTTTCACACAGGAAAGCTACAATCTGATCACGATTCTCACCCACTCTTTTTCCCCCCTCTCACCGGCCTTAGATATCAAGTATTTTCTTTTATTCACTGGGTAAAAGAAGTTGACGTTCGATCTTCAATTGTTGGCCTTTTTAATTTTTGGTTACCCAATTTGCTTTTTACTTTGTAGACCATATTAGAAAAGTTATTATAACTCTAAAGTGCATGCATCCCACTATATATATATTATATATATATATATTGCAATAGGTTGTAATACTGCGGCAATTGTTGATGAATTCTAAAGAATAATCAAAAGAGAAAAATAATAAAAATTGACACAGAAATTTAAGATGGTTTGGTAATGTACTTGCATCCATAAAGAGCGAGCGGTGCAAAATTCATTATCCATCAGTTAGGATTACATAATATGTATTTATACTAATCCTAGATGTACGGTTGTATTAAAAAAATTACAAAAATACCCCTCATATCATGTCACTCCACTTCACTCATTCCGGCATCTGCCTACTTTTGAGCATATATTTCAACACAATAATTATCTACGTACGTACCTAATTGCATTGATATACCGAGTTTGGAGTGGAGAAAAGAGCGCGCTAATCTTGCTGCGTGAATATTGCAAATTAGCATTTAATTATTATATCAGAATGCATGCATACTAATGAAGATTCAAGAACATTCTGGTTGCTATTAAAAAAATATATATTTGCAATAGTACGTAAATGTTAGATAATTTTTTTTAAAAAAAGTAATAAACATATAATTTATATGAAAAAAATTAATTTTTTTTTGAAATAATTACATAAATATTTGATCACTCCAAAACTACAGCATTACTAAAAAAAATATTCTGGTTAATAAATGTAGTACTCTTGCTGGACGTGGAGCCCGCATCGTGACTACTCGATCAGGACTGATATTCATGCACACGTACGTACTACAGAACCGACGATTTTTCTTTAATTAAAAAAAAAGGCCCGGGGTTAAGAATGTTTCTAATTAATGCCATGTCAGAGAAATCAAGAACCGAAAAACTGAAAATCGGGGAGAAATAAGAGAAAAATGGGACATAAGATATTAACGGTATTAATTGTTTGATCAAGAGGGGCTGTATCCACGTACACTAAACCACTGATCCAACGGGAGGAGGGGTTGGGATAAAAACAATCATACCTTAAGCGGATTTATTACGGTCTGCTGCATTGTATATATCCACTTCGCATTGGGTTAAGATCATAAAGTTTAGGTTAAAATTGACATATACGTACAAATTATAAATAATTAATCAGACTTGACATTTGGACAGGATGGAATGCAATTAATGTTGATATGGGTATGTTCCATGTCAATGGAAATGACACTAGATTCGGATATGAAGTGGGTTGCGATTGAAGTACTCGAAAGATGGATCAGTACGTAGTAGTGTGGAGTATATAGGAAACAGATCAGACCCAGCTAGCTTCTTTTGATATAAAGAGTAAGGGGTTTACCCTAGCTATCACTTTTCAAAAAATGGGAATGTGCGTGGGTAATAGAGTCTAGTGAAAAGGTCCAATTGGTGGAAGACCGATCATCGAGTTGCTCGAAATGAAAGATCGCTCTCAACTTATAAAGCATGATCATATGTAATTGGACTCATGTCATGTGAAGCTGGAAATTCAAGTTCATAGACAACTTAGAAAGTATATACAATATGAGTGGCATTGAGAAAATGTCGATCGTGACTTTTTGGTCACGTGGCTGATTCATCATATATATATAAATAAAGAGTAGGAATTAGGAATGGATTTATTAGGATAGGCGTGTCGCCCACATGATGATATAACTGGTCGAGCCAAGGGATCGGAAGAGATCAGTATGTTTTTTTTAAAGTCAAATCTAAAGGGAATTCTGTGGAACATTTGATGATGATCAGTAGATTCAGTACCCTGGTGATATTAAAATTGACAAGTACTGCTGGAAAATGCCTTTGGGAAAAAGCTAGCTAGCAAAAGTCATCGATCTCCCTTGCTATGATTGCCGCTAATGTACAAATTTACAGGAGAATTGAAGACCCTACCTGTCCTCCATTTTCATCATAGCGTGCTAGCTGCTCCTCCACGTTGGGAAAAGACACAGGTAATTCATTTTTTTATTTATCCTGATTATTGAAGCTACCAAGCCAGGGATCAATTCAATATATTGGACATCAATCAACGTGCATGGTGGGTGCATGTAAAAGATAAGGTTAAAGTACTACTACTACTGCTTATTTCCTCAATATATTTAAATATTATATATATATATATATTTAAATCAAGTATATGTTTAATACGGTAGAATGTATAACTATCCTGTAATCTTTTTTAAAAAGAATAAATTTTACTATTAAAAAATTAATTTTTTTTAATAAGTCTGATATTTTCTTATTTTTTTCAAAAAAATTTCACTATATTTACACATTTCACGATTATAAATATTACTCTTTTTAATTGAAAAATTCTATACACCATATTACCATCTCACTTTCATTCCATTAAATATGATGTGGTACATTTATCACTATTAAATAATTATTTATTGTATATTTCTTTATCATCTAATAGTGATGAATATACTTAATAAGATAAAAATAAAATGAGAATATGGTATACAATACAAGAAAATTACTTATTTGCGTCTAGTTAATTTCATCGAAATGACTATTTTCAATTAAAATTAATTATAAATAATCTTTTAATTACAATAAATTAATCATAAAAGTTTGTTATTATGATAGGGATAGCATTATTCTTTTCAATTATATATAAATGTCCTTGTTGATCAATTAAAGAATAAAAGAATTGGACCGACGGGTATTGCGAGAGAGAGCATACGTAATTATATAAGGGGAAGGTTGGTGGATTGAATGTTTTGTAATCACATTATTCTTCTTTGGAAAACTTGAATTATTAAGCAAAAGATGGGAATTGAAAGGACAGACGACCTAATTATGATAGCCGTTGAAATCTCCTAATTAAATATGACTATGATCGCTAGTGTTTTCATACGAGTAGTCTTCATCATGATGAGATACCTAGAGATTTGATGAAACGTATTAATCAATCACATCAAGTATTTTCGTAATTAATTAATGACCTTAATGACCCTTAATCGATCATGTTCTAAAAAAAGATGTCGGTGATCAATATCTTAGTGACCTAATGGAATATTACCAAAGCTATTTTTAAAGGGCTAACATTTGTGAGCGTTGGTGGTTATAATTCCACCTCTTAATTAGAATACCCTTTCTAATTAATATAAGTTCAAATATCACCTAGTCTCTTTGTTGAGGGTCTGTTTATTCTCGAAATTAATTAAGATTTTATTCTCGAACACCCCGCGCTAATGAAAAATAAAATAATATTGAACCATGCGATATATTATAATATTTTTAATTAGAATGCAATTAGAAAGATGAGAATGAAATTTAACTTTACGTGAATGGAGAAATTTAAACCCATTATGGTAATTTTGAGACTCGATTTATATCATTCATTACTCCTTTCAAAATATGGACTCAAATGTGATTTGGGCATTTCTTAAAGCCAAATCCGACAAAATATATGGAAATTGAGTCATACCACTTTGTATTGAAATGGGGCACCTGATCCTATATTGATATGTACCGTATCTATAATTTTGCAGTCTCCCTTTAATCCAAAAACTACTGAAATTCTCACTAATTTGTGCTAGCTATCTGAATCTCTTGGAGCAGTTGGCACGTCTCGATCTCGAGAGTCGAGACCAAAGCACGTCCACTTTGAGACCAAAAGCACTTCGATCCACTTGAGACAACTTTGTTTGGCCTTTTGCTTTAGTTGTCTGGCATGCATGCCGTTAATTGGTTGTCTCGACACCAAATGCATGGGGTTCATGAAAGTGAAACTTGAAGATATGTATGAACTATATAGGCCTAATTAATCAATTTAGAAGGTAAGGTCTCGTTTGATTATACAAAATTGATTAAAGTTTGTGCATATATGAGTAGAGCGCGTGGCGCATGAAGACGGCTCGCGTCTTTAGAAAATAATTAACACGTATATTTTACAATATTTACAACCATCAGGCTGGGAGCACCCATCCAAGTGTAAACAAACATGGCTATTATGCTCATAGTGATACGCGGTCTTGAACACCTATTGTAAAGCTTAATTACGTCCATGTTAAACGGGTGTTAGTTACACTTGGGATATCAAGAGTAATAGGAGTACTCAATATGAAAAACAACTTGTCAAGTAACTTAAATGATCAGCCTCGTATTCAGTGGGAAATCGTGAGTTCCAATCGATTGAATCACTGGAAGGAAGTTATGGAACGCCAATCAAGTCATGCTTCTCTTGGCATAACACTCAGATTCACAAATATGGAAAAATCTATGATAACTAGTTACCAAAAATGGGACCACAGATGCATTTCGGTGCATTATGTTCATAACAGTACAAAGGCATTTAAGGGTTTCTCCATACCCAATAGGATAGAAAATATATTTAATAAATTTTCTGCATCCTATGTTTCCAAGGTTTTAGACGAAAGACCAGTTGATGAACATGAAGCAAATACAGTGAGCATTCTCTTCTTCATTCAATACCTTCCACGCCACTGCTCTTTCATAGGAGATTGGCCTCCCCATGCTAGATAAGCAAATGCCACCTTGAAGACAGATAAAACCCTGCTCCCATGGACCAAAAAAAACAAAGAAAGTAGATGGATTAATTTTCTATTCTCAGACAAAAAGTACAGCTGCTTGGTACAATATTTCATATGGAAGTGATTAATGTTTGTCTCTCTGCTTTATGAAGGGTAACTCCATCCAGATTTCAAGGAAACTGTTTTTCTACTCTCACTTAACATCGAGGTGAATACTTTTTTCCTTAGGTCCATCTTGAGTTCGTTAGTGATGCAAGAAAGTCAATCATGTGTTTCCTTCAGGGTTTTCATGCATATCTAAAATGATTCCCTTGTAACCCTCTTGTATTGGTCAATCTCCTATTGCCCCTAGTATCTGAATTGATAATGGTTCAGTCTCACATACGCATGTGATCACGTAGTATAAATTTTCAATCAGGTGTTTATGCTCATCACTTCCTGCCATAAAATCAGAGAAATTTGCTTTCTCCCTTGGTGGTTGGTTTAAGATCATGAAACGAAAGGACAAGTATATACTTTACTCTGTTCTTGGTGTTCTTGTCTCCCTAGCAACCAATGGAATTTCATTATTTTTTAATCATTATTTTTTAATTTTCAATTCCTATGGATCTTTTTTTTCCTTATTAGTGAAACAAATATAGACATTTTGAGATATTTTAAAGCACTTTACCTGCTGTATTATCTGTGGGAACTCAGAGCACAGAGTTTTCTTTCCATTGTCATCAAAAATCCTTTCTAGTGTAATGTCTTGAAGTGCAACCAAGGTTGTCTCAAGCATGTCAAGACCAGCCTGATTCGCAAATGTAAATACTGGCAGTGCCTGTATAAAATATAAAATAGATCAACTTTCCAGTGCACACAGTAAGTGTTTTGAAGAGTATAATACAAACTTTAAGTATGGGCAGAATATTTTTTTGGGATTCAAATAAAAGAAATACCTTCAAAGAGCAACACATGACTGCATCAGAGTGATGCCAAAGAGTTTTGAGAATGGGTTCACTTCCTTCGCTTTTAAGTAGTTCAACCCCTAGATACAACCTGTAAAGATCAACGTTGAGATACACGGGAATACATAATAAATATTTAACCTTTTGTTTCAAAGAAAAAGAAACACGTAACATATATCACATTTCATCTCTCTTATTGTTATTACAGCTAAGTCAACATGTTAAAAAATTATATGGTATAACTTGACTTGGTCCAGAATATCATACAAAAGACTATGAATGCATGATACAAGACTTAATCAACACACCTATAGCTGTGACAGATCCATCGAGCAAGTGTCTGAGCTTCAGGAGTGCCAGGTGGTGACAGAAATCCAGCATGAGAACCCAAACAAGAAGGAGAGAGCGCTAATGCCACCCTCTGCACTGAAGCTATTATACTCCGGACGTACTGTCGAGCCATGGCAGCTACATTTTCTTGAAGGTGGATTTCAAATGCAAACTGGAATGCTATTGTCATCACAGATTTGGTGCTACCAGATTTACCAGAGTTTTCACTAGATGTTCTGTTTCCAGTGGGTCCAACTTCAAGAGCAGAGGCAAGGTCAAGTGTGCGGTTTGGACTGGAGGCATCCTGAATTATATTTAAACGAAATAATTAGTATAATATACATAACTCAAGCATAATGGAAAAAATAAAGCCATGAAAAACGACGAGGTTATATCATCTAAGATAAACACTTACAATTCCAGACTCAATAGGAATAATGCGGAAACCAGAGGGTATAATAGGTGCATCATCAGAAAAAGATGCGTCAATGGGAGCAAATATTAGTTCGGCACATGTGCCGACTGCACTCTCATCCACTCCGCTGCAAAGCTGCAGAAAAATGCGATCACAAAAAATTCCACTTGGAAGTTAATGTAGTTAAAGAGTATTCGGTAAGCTAACTACAACGTAAAAATTAATAACTTGCTAATCCAAAAAACTGAGTTAAGAATCTCATCAGAAAATCAAGTTTTGTTGTTCTAGAAGTAAGAAGAAAAGCAGAAACCTTTAAATTCCAATAATCCTAACCTTATAAGTAATAAAGTAAGGAAATTTCTTTGAGAATGAAATGAACGAAAGAAAACTAATACTTACTTGCAAGAGGAAGATGTCACCAGCCATAATCATGTCCTCTCGATAGTGGCCCATACTTTCAAGCTTAATGACCTCCATAAACTGTTTTCAGAAACTCTAAAGTTTATTAAATTGGCAAGCAATCAGATGACAGAAAATCAAGACGATCCACAATAAAGGCGTGAGAGACGAAAGCTGATAATATTTCTGAATGTAGTTTAGCACAGAGCAGAATCACTTGCCTCTTCATGCTCAATTGTGTAAGCAAGCGGAAGAATGACCTGACCCCCAAAACTTCCGGCTCGAACTCCAGGTAAACTACATGGACCAGCCTTAACGGCAGCAGCTGAATAAGCATCAATGCTGCTATCTGCCCACTCTGACCTGTGTTCTCGTAGAAATCTAAGAAGTACCGCAGGTGGCACATTCTACAAGAATAGGAAGAAAGTGTGAGTCAAGACTTAATACTAGGAAGATTACAAACTGATGTTTTACATCCTAGGCTTGTCATTTCACTACAACAGAAGTGATTTCCCCGGCTAAAATTTTTTGCGAGAAAGTGCTATAAATTGCCGGCCCTAACTCTTCCCAACCATTTACATCACCGAATGTTCGCTGGTATTATTGCAGCTAAAAGGTTATCTTTATTGGCGATTTTCTTTGTCGCAAATAATACAAAATATCGTCGCAGTTATGACCTACGATTCAGTTCAAAATCGTTGGGAAAGACTAATTCTAGCCATTTTTTACTGTCACCAAACTGACGTTGGAATTTCCACATCTGTCACTGCAATGCAGGTGAGATACCTAGCTAATTTTTTAAGGTCATGGATTTTTTGGGGGTTTTAAACTACATTTGTAACCTTGTTTATTAATTGGTTGCATAAACCATTTTTCAGCAAACTGCACTGCTTTACGACCCTACCTTTAGGTTATAGTAATGTGTCTAGTGTTTAACTTAACCAGGGCATACTGTCCTTATTTCTCAGAGCCTGAATTCATATATACTTGCACCCTCACACGGTAGGCCCAGAGAGACATGATTCACAAAAAGAAATAAGATTCAAAAGACTATCCTTCATCATTTCCCTAATACCCAAAATCATGCTAATTTGCTTGACCTAATTTACTTGACAAAGTTACAAATTTTGAAGGATCTGGGCACTCATGAAACCGTATTCTCTCAGAAAATATACATATTAACAGAAAGTAGTGTATGTTTTTACCCAATGTGTTTTTTTACGGTCATAAAATCAAATAAGAAAAATCCATCTTTAATTTTGTAAATTTTGAGCAAATTCATAGTTCTCCGGGTCCAATGTAATCCTTACTTGTACTAACATGGATGCTTTTGCACATAGAACTGCATTGCTGACAGATGGAAATCCATTGACATAAGAAAGACTTCCACCCATCATCTTGGCCGGAGATGAGTTCACCAGAATGGTAACATCATCGATGCCATCACTTTCTAGCATAGACCATCCCTCATCTGTAAACCCATTAACTGCTTCGTTAAACCCCCTGTACATTAAAGCTCGTTAGATTCTCGAATATCTAAGTTGATCAATTATTCAAACGAGGAATTTGAATAAAAACTGAAAAGTAGTACTTGCTCAATCTCTGACTAAGCGCACGTAGAGCAGCAGGTCTTCTTCCCCAACCAGTGACATTTGGCTGCTGAGAAACTTCTTGAGAGATCTGCCTCAAATGACGCAACGCCTGAGTGAAAATGACAAAGTTATAACGGAGCACTAGATGGCTGCAGTCATTGATACCCCCTATCGACCCTCCCCAAAATGTTATATGGTAAGCACCATTCTTTGGCATGGCAAGACATCGCTCAGCCAAAGCTTAACATTTTGTTGGTCCAATTCATTCAAACAGAGAGAATGTAAATTCAAAATTATAATATGACAAGAGTTCTTACTGCCGTCGTCGTCTTCTGAGCAAGTAGTGTTGATGACTCATAAAGCGGGCGCAACACTTCAGGTACACTCCAAGGCTAGTTCAAGGAAACATCAAGTCAAACTAATAAGCAATACAATCATGCAAAGGAATGAGTTTGCATCAGCATAAAAAGCAAGAAATTCTACACACCTCTAAATCCACATGATCTACTATATGTATTATTGATCCACCCCCTTCGCAAGGTCTGATCAGATACCCACTTGGCAGCATTTCTGCTCTCACGAATTGTTGCACCGATGGCATGCTCGGACCATTCTGAGTGTTGTTAAGTGATCTTTCACAGACCTAAGACGCCACACATTCATATTAATGGCAGCAAGTTTAGGACAGTAAGGTGTGGGGAAAACAAGAAAATAACCTATATTGGTACTCAAAAGAGAATAAGCATGAGTAGCATACCACAAGACTACCATCCTCCAAAACAGATGTATAGCGCAGCAACCAAAAGTCACGAGCTGGTGCCAAAGTTGTAGGTGCATATAGCTAAATGAAGGCAGTGAAATCTTAATTAAAAGTTTGTTCAACAAGTCTATAATTTACCCGTATACCAGATACGATGGCCATACCTGCATGTAAAGCAGCTCAACGGTTCCACCATTTCCAGTGGACAACACATTTAAGACATCAACGGCTCGGCAACCTCGGAACCATGAACGCCGATCTTTCAGGATTTCTGCGACCTGTTTAAAATGTAGTCAGTTAAATTTTCCATAAATCTCCAACCGGAATAACGTTTTAACAACCAGGAACATACTCTTGTAGGTTCAAGACCAACAAGGCCGCATGCACGTGCTGCCACTCCAGGGCAACCATGAGAAATTGCAACGATTCCAATGGAATCCGGACCAGGCTGCAGAGATTAATTTAGAAAATTACGTAAGGGCCAGGAATTCGAGAACTGAAAATTGGAAAAGTTCCAACAATGGTCTGAATTGGCACATCGATCATGATAAAAATGTAAATTAAAGTTTCATTGTCTTCAAGAAGGGACAAAAGAGGAAGCTAGAAGATGATGTATCAAGATAGATCGAGGAGCTACTGGTCTGCCAGGGAAGAAATTATCATGTTTGGATGATGCTTCAAAAGAAAGCTGGGATGATTATTCTAATTCTACTCAATCTTTATTACAAAAGTTGAAAGTCAAGGAAAGTTGGTGGGGCTGGGGGGAAGATAATGTAGATTTGTTGAACTTGTTCTTTGAATGTCAATATCTTTTTCAAACTACAGACAACAGTGTAGAAGAAATAAAGCAAGTAACATTTGATCGCTTTGCTGAATAAGACACCAATACTACTTTATTATTTAAAAAAAGGGGAAAAGTTGGAAAAGGCAAAATTTAGTGAATATAAGATTAGGATATGGAAGATATTGCTTAGAGGGCCAGCGAGGTTTTCATATTCTACTAATTTATCTTGAAAATGACAGAGAATAATTGAAATAAGGTTCAACCGCACTGAATAAAGATCATAGCAAAGAGAGAGCTCCAGTCACCTTCATCCCAGGCATTTGGACCCACTCCACAGCAGTTCCGGTTGCCTTTGAAAGAAACTCTGTTAAAGTCTCCTCTGCAATGGACATAAGTCTAGAAAACATACAAGAAATTAATCTCACAAATCCATACAAACACGACATATGTAGAGCACAAAGAACAGAAAGTCAGGCAACAAGAAGCAGAATTCCCACTAACCCTGCAGGACTAGCATCCCTTGGTGGATGCTGAGGAGTCAAATGATGTTGACCGCTAGTAACCACCGACTCGCAACTCGTATCCGTGGTGGCAAGGGTCGTCTGCAAGACACGGATACATATTCAAAACTCGTGGTTTATTAAACATGAAATTAGACCAACAAGGGTTTAGTTTTACAATAACATGGCATATGAAACCAAAAGATTCAACTGGGTTGTTAAGTGATGAATTTCATTACCCTATAAGCCTAAACGAAAGCTTGAAATATTAAAATTATATTTCTCTTTTCCTTCATTTTTTAGTAGCTAAGGAATCCAATAGACAGAAAATGATAATAAATGGTTGGTTTAGAATTCCGTACATTTTGTGTGTGTTGACGGAAATAACTGTTCTCGTAGACTAGCTGTGACACCTGCTTCTGCAGCCGATCGTTTTCCTCCATCAGGAGCTTATTCATGGCAGTCAGCTTTCTGTTCACAGCTTGTAGGCGAGACGCCTCTTTTCGCTGCTTTTCTCTACATCTGTGCCAGTAGAGGAACATATAACGTTACACAGATGCTGGCGAGCAAAAGATTCCCTCAATGAACTTGATTACTTCATATAGCTGGGAAAAAAGTCATTAATTTCTCGGCTTGGGAGACCCTATAAATTGAGACCTCCAAAGACTTGATACGAATTTATGATAAATTTCTAAACAAACATAAAGAAAATGCAAAAAAGCACGTAAATTTGAAAACTCGGTTTCCTTCAGCCTGGGGGTTTAGAGCACATGAAAAAAATAAAAAAGACTATTCGTGATACGAGGAAACCATTTTCCGGATCCAGGGTGAATTTTGCATCTCATGGAAATATGAGATGAGATGCGAAAGAACTTGATGAAGTAGCGCATTCACACTTTTCCTGTCCTTACTTTCTCTCCCATATCCGTTGCTAATTAAAGATAAAAGCTGTGTGATATTATCCAATATTCAAACATCAAAGCCAACAACCGTTGTAATTCTGAAAAATACGATACCTTCGGTTTTGAAACCAAACTTTGATCTGCTTGGGCTCGATATTGGAGAGAATAGGGCACTCCCTGATAAGCTGTTGGCGGCGCATGGAGCTGGGTTTAGGGCAGTCGTGGTAGAGCCTCTCGAGCGCCTCAACTTGCTCAGGCGTGTACCGCACATACTTGCCGTTATCCAGTCCGTCCTTATTACCATCCTTGCAGGCCGAACTCACACCCATCATCCCCGCCCACTTCGTTTTCACCGACATTTAAGGAGGAATTATATCAAAACACAAAACTACTCGGAGGAAGAAGAAGAAGAAAAAACAGTTCTTTAAGATTCCATTGCACTAATAAGAATAGGCTTACCGTCTGCGCGCGGTTTCGCCTATTCGCTTATGAGAATAAGCGAAAAAGAAAAGGGAAGAAGCTAAGAGATCTCAGGAGGAGGTTCGTGGAGCCATGGAAGTTATCTATGGCACTGAAGGCGACAGACTTTGCAACAGTTCAGTAGCTCTTGTTTTTATTGAGGAAAAAGATCGGGATGGGTATATTTGAGGTTTAGGAGAATGTTTGGGATCGAGAAGGCTTAGAAGAGAAACCCCAAATACCAGACACAGACAGAATTATAAGCAGTGACCATTTTTTTGTTTTCACATCATTGTTTGATTTGCTATCTTTTGCTGTTTAGCGTTTGCCTGTTGCTTTTGCTGCTGCTGCTTTTCTTTCAACTCCTTTCGTTTGTTTCGCACTGTGTGTCCAACACACACACTCTCTCTCTCTTGAGGGAATATAGATCCAGACTCCAGTCTCCAACTTCACAGCGCGTGCATTATGTGAGCATGTTGGACTGCAACGCCCCCTCATCAATCAGCACGTAGATAGACTTCATGTAAGAACTGATACGTGCATATATATACATACGTACGAAATCTCTCATAGATAAATGACGGTCTTCTTTTTTCTGAAACTAGACCTGCTTGTGTATTTTTTTTTTTAAATGCAGAATTTTGAATAAGTACAACATGTTTTTTCCATCCTCCTTATGTTCGTTTTAGAATGATTGTTGACTACTCTTATCCCGTTAAATCTTATATCTAGTAATTTTATAATTTATCTATGATATACTTGCTTTGAGAATAATAAAAAATGAAAAGTCAGCCGTGGTCTTAACTTCCCCGCTCGAGTAAAAGTTTGGAAACACCCAACTTCCATATGTATGCCTAATTATACCTATAATTTCAAGACCGCGTAGCAAACGGATACAGATTTCAAACCATCTTAGAAGATTTGAATGGGTCGACGATTGGCTTTTTCTTCCTTTCATCAATGCTAGTTTGTCTCGGCCATTACAAGTCAATGCTAGTTTGTCTCGGCCATTACTTTCATCAAATTCCGAAATTGGGCACTACAGCAGAAAAAGAAAAAAGACCCATCATGTATGAATAGTAAGCTCCAAATGCAAAACAATTGGTTAACACTAAAGAAAATGGCAGACCAACTTGGGTGGGAGTTTTAATTCTTGGATGTTCGGCATCCAAAGATAGATCCAAATACACGTTTAATTAAGAATTGAAAATGTTTTGCTTTTTCTTTTGTTGTAAATCTGTTGGCACCGGAGAATATTTTACTTAAAAATAAAGACCTATAAAGTAGTTTATGAAAGTCCAGATTTGGGCTTAAAAGAGAAGGTGGCAACATCAATGGCTAACACAAAAGAAAAAGTTGGAAGATGGAATAGTGCTTTGTTTATGTTTTTAACGAGAAAAATTATATTAATCATCTTATACATTACAAATTATACATAATTTTTTTTTATTAAATATGTACTATATAAATAATGAGTAAAAGAAATCAATTAATTTAAAAAAAATAAAATAAAAAAAATTATAAGTATTTAACAATAATAAATATGTTATATTTTACGTAATAAAATAAAAATAAAATAATAAAAATAGTGAATAGGATTTCAATACGTCAACAGCGGTGACAAAAGGGTTGTGGGTTGGTAAAAGAGGTAACATATTCCGCCACTTCCGCCATTATAATTTATTTTTATTTCTTAAAGAAGGAAAGCGACAGCCAATAGGACGGTTGAATGCCTGTGAGAGAATGACAGGTGTCTGTTGATAAGTGTAGCTTAGCGTGAGGTAAACGCCAGCAGACTTATACACATGAATATATATATATATTAATTTAAAGATAACTTTGGTGTGGGGTCATATTTTGTGGGCCCCGCACGCGTGAGGTTGCAATTCTACTTTACAATGTGCTCCTCACCAACCACCCACCCAAGTCGTCCCTCACCCTTTCATTTTTACCTCATTACCGTGTTCTAAGTAAATTTCTAGAAGGATAAATCACCTCTTAAAACTCTCTAACAAAGATTTTCAGAATAATTACTTAAATCTTAGCATCAAGGTTTTCTCTGTGTCTATTTCTTTTCTTTTTTTAATTAGAAGGGTTTGATGAAATAAATGCCTTATAATAAAATATGAGAAATGTACATTTATCACTCAATAACTCCAAATCATGTTTTAAATAAGATTGCGACTTCAATCGAGTTTTGTTAATAATGAACAAAAGGTTATAGTCAGCTTAGAAAAAAAAAAGGGGCAATTTAAACGGGAGCTTGGAAGATTTACCAAATTTACTGTATATTTGTGGAGAGAATAACATGACCCGCTCCTACTCACAGAAGTCATTTGGTAAAACTTCCCATCGAAAACAGAGGAAAAAAAAAGGATAAGAAGTACCGTGAAAATGGTAATTGGGGGGGCATGTCAGAGTCCGTAGCAACGAGACATTCCCCCGGTCTTGAAAAACGTAGAGTGACCTAGACATCTACATATATGTCACTTGGCCGACGTAAACCCTGTCCCTCGGTTCCCGATTCTCGTGCTTTTGTGGCTCGAACCCTTTATTTAAAGAAGAAAGTTAGGGATTTATTTATTTATTTATTTTTAAAAATTAAGAAAATATTATTTAATATTATTGTTTTTTTTAATTATTTTTTATACAGTTTTAAATATTTTTAAAAAATACAAAAATATATTTATTTATTAATATTTACTTCCGTAAAATTTTAAAAAAAAATTCAATTTGTCAAATTTATCTGTTAAATATATCGGTTCAATTAGTATTAAAAATAAAAAAAAAAACAACAACACCAATGTCATAATTAGCACATGATGCACGAGCCATGGACACTGGACAGCTTACACAATGTATGCACATGTCGTAGGCCAAGGCACGCCTGGGACAGTTAAATTTATTTATTTATTTTTTCTTTTAGCCAACATTTGCCAAGCACAAGTAAAATGGGAGGTGGAAAAGTTGCAGTGGGAGGAGGGCCCTCCAGCGTGGGCCTACAAAGCGGCGAGGAAACAGAGAATGGCCCACCTAGGCCCTAGCTGGGGCTGTTCATGATTTTATAAGGTGACCCCTCACAACCCACAGGCTGTTAAAAATAAAAAAATAAAATCTGCAAAGCTGAATATTCGGCGGCGGCACCTTCTTCGAAGCAAATCTCTATCTCTCTGTGGTTTCCCTTTATTTATTTAAATTAACTTTGAGACGGTCCGGTGTGTCCCATCATGCGCCTCTGACGCGGCAGCTTGAAACTACGCGCTTCCTCCTGGAGCGTGAACGCAACAGCACCTTTCGTTGCCCATTGCTTTCCGCTCCACTATAAAAATAATTTAATTAATAGTTTTCCATTATAATCATCTCATTTTGTAATGTAATATTTCGCTATCCTTCCTGTTTGGCTGTTAAAATAAAACAAAATTTGAACGGTTCGATGTTAAGATTCAACAAGCAAGTAAAAGGGGGATGGGCATCGACCTAAGACAGTCAGTTTAACTTATATTTAAGCAAACAACTTCAATATCAGCATCAATTTCCAATTCCCAACTTGATAGGATTAAGGCAACAGTTGCTGTTTTCCAATTTCCAAATATAGTCTTGTCTTGCACCGCACAACAGGAGAAGGGTTAAAAACAAAACTGGACTGAATAATTCGTTGTGTTCTTTACAATCTCAAAGCTAGTCAAGAATACCATTGAGAATGGAGACCGCCTAGATTAGAGTACAGCACGCTGTATCACTGGCAAATTTAACTAGTTGCCCTTTACATACTCAAGGAGGCGCAGATCAAGCTCAAAATGTCGAGAAATAAGTCTCTGCAACATATACAATCGGGTTGTGAATGATTATATATTTCACATCGCCTTAACATATACATGAGTTAATTTAAAGTCACGATTGCTTCAAAATCAAGCCTTGTTATGGCTTGCACATGAACTCTCACAATGCAGGACCAATCTGTTGGATCGTTGACCTAAGTGTGATACAATGGTAAACATAACAATTTCCATATTCCGACAATCCAGCTGAATTAAATGGTTTATCTAGGCATCAATATTGTTTTCTTTAAACTGAGCTTCACTTTTCCATCCCTAACATCTTCTACACTGAAAAAAAGGATCTTCTATATCAAAGTTATATACCACAAGATAGTGTTTCTTGCCCAAATATATGAGAAATAGAAAGCATACTTTTTTTAAGCGTCAATAACTTAGGGCTAGGATTTCAATCCCTTAGCCGAGAGCAGTTAGTCCTCATGCATGGAAAATTAATAGAAACTTTTACCAAAATGAAAGACTGAAATTAACCACCAACTCAAAGAGGTCAATATTGACAGAGCCCCATAACATCATGACGATGAAGAGGAAAGAGGTTTAGTTACGGCCATTGAAAAGAATTAGTCTGAACTAAGATGAGTGCCAGAAAGCACCTTAGTTATGGGAGGAGAAGATTTTGCTTCAGAATCCAACTGTGGAATGCGTGAAACCTCAACTGCATTCTCAAATAAGATATATGTAGGAAGTTGATCCATGCTCCCTGCAAGTTCATAATCCCCATACGATATCTTAAAATAACTAAAGATACATGTATATGGTGAAACTGAAAGTAATTGAACAGCTTCCGAGCTAAACTTATTTTACCACCAAGATATATTCCAAATTTTTCAGCAGCATTTGGGAAGATTCCAATATCAACTATTCCAAAAGATAAATTTTTGTGCGAGTATCTGCAATAGGGAAGCATAAGCACATATATAATTTGGTAATACCAGCTTATATTGATTACTGCAACACAACAACACTACTGTTTCACAACTCACAGAGTTGCTGCGAAGATAATTTTTTTTATTGTGATCTATGTAAGGTGCAAAAACATACGTAATGGAGAGCTCTGGAAAGCACTGACTAGTGCGTATGCAAGCGGGTGAAAATGACGCACGAAATTCTACCTGCAATATAAAGGTCTTTAATCATCTCAAAAAAATTTCAAGAAATGAGGGGAAAAAAAGTACAAACACCAAATGAACATATACCATCATCTTGAGTATTTAGTATTAACTTAATCCGTTAACCAGTAATAAACTCCATTATATGTTTTGTGGGGTTTTATGTAATCATATAGCCTTAACTTGGAATCAAGTGGATCTGTAGAAATGGGGTGTCGAAAATAAGGGGATGAAAGGCATGAGTGGAATCCCATCGAGGAAGAGGAACCTGCCTCGTTTACAATCTATCATTATCTTAAGAAGACTATGAAATCACCATTTGTCTCAAAAACTTAAGATGATAGGAAGAGGTAGATTTAGAGGATGTTTGGAAACTATTTCCATCTCATCTCATCTCATCTCATTCCATATCATTTCCTTTCCAAAAACATCGTTCAAACACAAACAATTTTAAACTAATAATTACAACTTTTTCAAACTAATCATTATAATTTTTCCAAATTTTCAAACTAAAAACAATTTAATTTTTTCAAATCCCCAAATAAAAATTATATTCTAACAATATTTTAACTTTATAATATTTTTTATTGCACTTTCTCTCTCATTTCCCAAAACCCAATAAATACTCAACTCAAACTATCTCACTACTATTCGCAAACCATCTTACTACTATTCACAAAATTATCATCTCATCTCATTTCCATAACATCCAACATCCCCTTAATCATTTATATTTATCTTAACACTCCCCCTCAAGTGTGGGTTAGACTCCCCCTCAAAAAGTGGGCCAAGCACGTGGAATCTTTAATTAAATGGGTGAAGTGTAGAGTCAAGGCTTGAACTCGAGACTTCTATTCTAATGTTATGTGAACTCATCACTTGTCCTAAAAGATTAAGTTGATAGGAAGAAGTAGGTTTAATCATTTATATTTATCTTAACAAAGACAAATAAATTATTGGTATTTGTAAGAGCAATCATATCATAAATAAGCATTAGAAAGCAACCAATCTGATAGCCTAGGCCTGACTGACCAGTACCTTAATGGGCAAGTGAGGGCCTCCTGAAATGTGCAGTGATATTCTCATATCTTTAACTATTTACAATGTCAACTAAACACCTAGGAGATCCCTACAAAAAGATAGGGTGAAAACGCTTGCCAGTGACAGAATAGGTATGTGTCCATCTTAGCTTGGTGGCAAATCTTGTATGGAGAGAACAGAACAAAGCAAAACTTTTTCTTCAGACCAGACAAACCCTTTGCCAGGTGAACATCCAGACCTATAACAATTAAAAATCTAAGCCAGTTCCTCAACTACTTGTCAACCAAGTTTTCAACCATACCTAAACCCTCTTAGGATTTTAATCTCCTTGACAAGGTTTTCTAACCTCCTTTTCATACAGTCATTGGACATTTTTTATGCAATATAAAGTAGAAGTTGGTGGCCAAGAATCCGAAATCCTCTCTCTGTTAACTTACATGTCTATCTAATGTTTGTATGGAATGGAATGAGTCTAAACGATTTGTATGCTACTATCAGTAGCACGTACTTTTGTAATTGGAGTTTTTCACGCGTATATTTCTTATGTACTCGGGCTTTGCCTATTTACATGGATCAATAAAACTTCTTTTACCTATCAAAAAAAAAAAAAAAACATGTCTATCTAATATTTTGAATTTGATGAACTGGAAAATGACATCTGTTTCTAGCCAATACAAAAACTCTAGCAGAAATTACTGGAATCACTCCAGACAAAGATACCTCTTGTGTAAAGTTGCACGTGCTGTTAATTTCTCAGGATGAAAGCCCAGTTGAAATGGTCAAAAAATATGAATTATGCCTATTTTCCTCATTAATATCGATAATATTTTTACCAATAAAAGAAAACAATATGAATTCTGATAAGTCCTTAGAACCAACCAGCCAGAATCTTGATGTGTTCCCCTCAGTCAGCAAAGTTTCCAACTGCAATGGTGTTAATTTACTTGAAGTACCTAAGGCATCAATTAAATGGGAAAAAAAAAACAAACAAACAAACATTTTGAGTTTCTCACATTGTGAAGCAAAGCATCCTTGACCTCATGTCAACAAAAGCTTGCCCAACGATGATAATAACAAGAATTTATTATTATTGATGTTAATCTATATTGAGGAGATGGGGAGAAAACACAAATATACTCCTTACCTAATCCTTGGTAGGCAGGCTGTTGAGTTAGAATATATATGACTGCAAAGAAACACAAAACAAAATATATAAGCATTCACATCAACATAATCAAATCTGTTTGTATGTAAGCATTTTGACTCACCATGAATTCTAAGTCTAACTATGTTTTTTATCCAATTAATTGAAACATAAATCCTCAAATTCTTATAACTGGCTTTCTATCAGATTAAGGATTACATAATACCATATAGAAAGGTTTGGAGGACTGCTATCATAATATAATCATATTAAATTCGAAGATAAAGTAATTAGGACTAGGGGCCAAACGTAATATCGAATATGTAAATAAAAGTTTTCCCTTTTAAATACAATACAAGAAAGTTGGTACAAAAATGTACCTACCAAAAAATATTCCCAAGTACCAAAGTGCCAAGTGGTAATCCATTACTAAAGCGAGAGCGAGAAGAAAAACCTGACAGAAACTGCCATTCGGGTTAGAAATTAAGAGATAAGAAGTACCACACTGAAAATAGACAATAATTTTTTTTTTGGGGGGGGGGGGGGGGGGGGGGGGGGGGTTGGTGGAGGCAATTTTTTTTAGAGGAAATTAATGTCAAAAAATTCCTTTTTCTGACTTCTAGTAACACTAAAAAACGATTCATCCTTCCTGCAGAAGCATGTATTTGGTACAAATAAAGGTTATATATACGCCTAATCCATTATCTAATAGTTAACCCGCATTCATGCTTACTGAATTTTATCTTTTCTTACTTCAACAGAGAATATTCAGATAAATAAATATTGAATCTACTCGCTTATATGTTAAGAATGAGCAAAAACAGGAAATGCTGAGATGACCACCTTTGCAAAAAACAGCATATCAGAAATAAAGGCCTCCCAGGTTTCTTGTCTAACCATCTGTTGCAAACATACAAATGGCAGAAGTTAGCAACCAGAAATAACTCTTACGGTAAAGTTCAAGTGATCCTAGCTACTTTATCCAGTCACAATGCAAGCTTTAGTCCATAACCTTCCAACTCTCGTTCTTAACAGCCACATAATTTTCGAAACCATTTGTCTAAGCGCATAAGACAATTTCAGCAGAAGCAGAGGTCAAATGCGGACTCCTTACTTTGTAAACTATAAAATTGGGTTTTTCTTTTCTTCAAAATTGACCAAATGCTACATTGCAAAGCAATATAAACACACTCAGAGAAAGTAGAGGGAAAAACCATACCTTTATAACAGTTAACAAAGAAAATGCCAGAATTGCTTGAATTTCCTGTAGTTGTAAAGGAAAGAGAGGGATCAAAAGTCGAGGAATTAAAAAAATCCAAGCTCAAGATCATGGAAAATCTAGTACAAGTTCTCAATTTAAGAGAAAGAGACAGAGAGAGAGTACCCGATAAAGGAGATGATGAGTGAGATGAGGAGAGAGAATTGGGGAAGCGGAGCTGCGGACGACCAAGTAGGAGAAGAAAGCAAGAAAATGGAATAGATAATAGGGTTCTGAGACCATTAGGTTCAACCATTCTATCGGACTACGCTTCTTCTCCATTCTCTCTCTCTCTCTCTGTGGCGCTCGATCTTCGTTCGTAGTGTCCGCCGTGGTTGGATGTTTCAACTTTCAAGCACAATGTTCGCAGGAAGAAAGAGAGAAGCTAAACCCTTCCATCCGTCCGAGGATGGTTCCGATACAATTTTTTTTCCTAATTTGTTTTTTATAATAATATCTTACATTTATTATTATTATTATTCATCTATTTTTTTCTTTTTATTTTTTTAATCTACATCAATTTTGTAAAATTAAATTTATTTTTACTTAAATTACATGACTAAATTAATTGATTGAAGAAATTTTTTTAAAATTATATAAGAAGATCATATTCTAAAATTTTTAATACATATTCAAAAACAAAAAAATAGTAATATATTTTTTTTTTATAAAAGAGAAACATTTCATTAATAAAATTAAAGAGTTTCATTGAGTCCATATCTATACAGCTTGTGATACCCCCCAAAAAAAAAATTTGCCCGTTATAGCTATCTCATTATTTTTTTTAATAATTAAGAAAATATTTTTTAATAATATTGTAAATTTTTTTAAAATATTTAAAAAAATAAAAAAGATCAATAATCTTGTCGTCGGAGCCATTTTCGGGCTGCAGCACGGCCGAGGAAAAAAAGCACATATATTATCCTTTGAGCACGGAGATTTTTTTTTTTTTCCCTAAACTATAGCACGGAGATATTAAATGTGAAGAATTATGTTAAATTATCAGATTATTTTTATTAGAAAATAAGTTTAAATTATCTTATCAAATTATATAAATTTATATATATTTTTTTTCCGAATGTAATGGGCCCTATGCGGAAAGGCTGACAGCCTGACACTGCGTTCATGACCATCTATAGACCCAATACGACAAAAACAATAATTTGCTACGGATCCAGTTTCAGTTGGGCCCAATTCTAATTTTTTAAGAAATAGCGTGGCCCGGACCTGAGTTCTTCTTGGACGCGGGCCTTCACGGCGCTTTGAAGCCCAAGTTTCCCCAGCCCACCCTTAAATTCTCTTTCTTGTTTCTTTGTATGCACATAATAAATAAATAAATAAATCTTTGAAGGAAGGAAATCGCTTTAAAAGGAGCGGCGGATGCGGTTGGAAACTTTGATAGGTTGGCACGTGCTCTCACGTTATGGTATAAGCCAGATAAAAAGACCATGCGTCTATCACTCCGCCAGTAGAAGCGTCTTAGAAAAGGCAAGCTCAGTGGAATCTCGCCGCGTGGCATTGACCACCGTCACTTTTGGCTTTTGACACGAGCGAATCATCCACATGCGTCGCTGACACCACCCCCCTATCTCTATCACGTGTAATTTGGACCCATACATACATACGTGTCAAACAAACAAATTATAAATAAAATAAAATTTGCTTGAAATAATAAAAATGGGGATATTGAAAAACTGGCCTCCATGTCAAGCAACGTCCCAGTCTCTCTCCTTTCCTTTCCATGCTTTCCTTTCAATTGAAGCTAACAAGTTTTAAAGTGAAAATTAAAATAAATAAATAAAAAGAGAAGTATCTCGTAGCAATAAATAGTTAATTTATTAGTTACACCGTCACCATAGCCCTTCTACGAAAAAGACTCGTATAGGAACTGGTGCATTAAACCAGGGTCCCAATTTAATCGGTATGCACTTTTCTATGTCTGCCACGTGGTTACATCTCATACCTTCGATTTAACTTACGTACACACATGCAAGAATTCCAGGGATTCTTGCTTAATAATGTTGAATGGCACTGCACTCTTGGAATAAGTGGATAGTTTATCCTTGTTCCTGGGTGCTCATTAAAGTTCTCTCCAGACTAATCTAAAGACCAGACAAAAATCATCCAAATATTTACGTGGAATTAAACTAGTTTGGAGATTCGTATTCTGACGTGGCAAGGTTGGGGTGAAAATGGGAAATGAGGACACTTTAAGTCTTTAAGAAGAATCCGACCGGCCATCTCATCAAGTGAGCTGTACCAGCACGTCGTGCATGCAACCGGTGGAAAAAAATATTACAGTACTCAAATTTAATATTGGGAGAATATCAGAGATAAAGAGAAAAGAAAATACTGCGTGTATCCCGACGAAAATTAAAAGCAGAGGATTACGGGGGAGGTTGATGCACGTCTACGTACAAACCTCAGCGACAAACCTGCCGGATCGGTTCCTAAGGGTTGAATTTGAACACTTCGTTACTTCCAATGTCGGTGTCTTTAATAATAAATTAAATTACTGCGTACTTACCCAGTTACGTTTTGTGGAAAAAGTTTCCATGTGAGTTACCGTAATTGCCCATCCCAACGACTGCTATTGTAAGCAAAGTATAATGATTAGGTGCGGTTATGTGTTGTTGTACAACTGGGTGATCATCAGCATCATGGTCCATGCACGTGCATTGGATTTTCACTGTTCGGACAATATCAGGGTCCCACCAAAAGATGTACCGGATTGGGTGGTTTTAGGTTGGCCATTCTTACCCGACGACGTCGAACCCGTACGTTTTAACGAACAAAAACATGACAAACTACACCACGCCACAGAACTACAAAAATACTAACCGATTTGAACATTTCAACCGTTTTGATCGCTTCGCAAGGAAACGTATTGGCCATTTATTTACCTTCTTCGACCTTCTAACAATTTTTTTTTCTTACCAGCTGTCACTTTTTATGCAAAACACACAGAATCGCTCCTTGTCCATACAACATTTATCCCATTAGAGTGCAAATCGGATTACTGACAAATCACACAACCCCAAGTCAGAATATTAAGGTGGTGGGTCATTTTGGGTTTCTTTAATTAATAAGGTTTGTAATTTAAATAGAAAATTAAGAAATTAAACTTTGGATTAAATGTCTTGTTTCCCATTCTTTTTAACATCGTTTGGTTATTGAAATTACGTGAGATTAAAATTAAAAATAAAATAAAATATTATTAAAATATAAAATTTATTTTAAAATTAAAAAAAATTATAATATGAAATGGTTTACTAAATCAGCCTTTAAACCTAAAGAATAGAAATGGCAAATCAAACAATTAAAGGCCCGACAAAAGCAGAAGGGGGTACTAAAGTAACTTGACGAAATATCTCCCTCCCTTCTCTTTTACAACAATTAAAGCCTCTTTATATGTATTTTTTAATTTGCTTATTTATTACTTTATTTTTTCTTTTATTTTTTATTTTTTATTTTTTAAAGATAAGAAAACTTTTGTTTTCCTCGTCAAAATCCACCATTTTAGCTGCCCGCCTGTCCCCTTCAAACGCAAATAAACCATCCCTCGCCACAAAATCACAACTTCTCAAACTCTTTCTTTCCCCCTCCCCCCTTCTCTCTCTCTGTGTCTCGATACCTACAGTTTCACTCACTCATCGCTCACTAGTTTTCTCAACCGTAACCCTTGTTTGGCCCATAAGGTAAAACGAAGATCCTATGGAGGCACCTGAGCTTTTCCAGAGCGCGGGATTTTGCCCACAATACGTGCCTGAAAAGCGTCACTCATCAGATAATAAAACTGCCTGCGCTGGCGGAGACCATTTCATTGTGGAGGACCTCCTCGACTTTTCCAACGACGACGCTGTCATTACTGACGGTATTCTCGACAAGGCCGCTGGAAACTCTGTCGAATCCTCCACTGTTACCGTCGTCGACAGCTGCAATTCCTCGTCGTTTTCGGGGGGTGAACCGAATTTTGTCGGTGATATCGGGTGCCGAAATTTCTCTGACGGGCATTTCTCCAGCGACCTTTGTGAGCCGGTAATATTCTGCAGTTCATGAAAAATATCATGGGTGCATGTGTGAGGAAGTCAGAGAGAGATTTTTAAAATCATTCTGGTAAATTCTGTATGTTTGGTTTCCTTTTACAGTATGATGACTTAGCTGAGCTCGAATGGCTTTCCAATTTCGTGGAGGAATCGTTCTCCAGCGAGGATTTGCAGAAGCTCCAGCTGATATCCGGCATGAAAGCCAGGACCGACGAAGCGTCAGAAACTGGCATCGAATTCCAACCCGAGCCCTGTCGGAACAGCCCCATATTCAACCCCGATATGTCGGTCCCGGCCAAGGCCAGGAGCAAGCGGTCCCGGGCTGCCCCATGCAACTGGACGTCCCGCCTCCTCGTACTCTCTCAAGCCACAGCCGAGCCCGAGCCCGACGTTGTCTATCAGGCACCCGTGAACTCCGGCAAGAAAACCGCAAAGGCCACACCAAAGAAGAAGGATGGTCCCGAAGGAGCAGTCAGTGACGGCAGGAAATGCCTGCATTGCGCCACGGATAAGACGCCGCAGTGGCGGACGGGGCCAATGGGCCCGAAAACACTTTGTAATGCATGCGGGGTTAGGTACAAGTCCGGCCGGTTAGTACCGGAGTACCGTCCTGCAGCTAGCCCAACATTTATGCTGACGAAACACTCGAATTCACACCGGAAGGTACTGGAGCTTCGGCGTCAGAAGGAGATGCTGAGGGCCCAGCAGCTGGAGGAGCAGCAGCAGCAGCAATTCCTTCATCACCAGAACATGGTGTTCGAAGTATCCAACGGTGAAGATTACTTGATTCACCAACACGTGGGCCCCGATTTCAGGCATCTGATCTAGCTGCGGGTAGCTACGAAGAGTTAGGAGAATTCTCGCACGATAGTCTCGGCAGTTAATTTTGGGAGATTAATTTTAATTAGCAGTTGACAATTTAAAAGTACTTCACTATAATTAGCCAATTTGCGAAATTTAATTTTCCATTTTTCTAGGCTTAATTTTTGGATTTCGTACACTGTTGTGTTAATTAATGTTCTTTCACGAGTTTCTTTGCCTTATAACTTGGCAAATTCTGAAACCCAATTTTTCCCTAATCAATTCAGTTTTTTTCCCTAATTATTCTTCTTGATCTCATTTTCTCTTATTGTTCATTTTTAATAACTGCATGGGAAATATTAGCTTAATTTCAATGTGTTTATACTTTAGAATATGCATAAAAAGCAAAAATATAACTTTTCTTTTTCTTTTCTTTTTTTAATAAATTAAGGTTTGAGGGTTTCAACTTTCGAATTCAGATTTTCTATTTAAAGAATAAGGTATTAGGTTCTTGACACAAAAATATGACATTAATTGAGAGAGAATGATGATAATTTAATGACGAAAAATGCATGTGATTATATATATATATATATAAATAAATAAAAACCAAGCAAATAGGTATACAGGATAATAAACATATATAAAAATTAAAATATATATTATTAATTTTTGTTTTCAAAAGGCATTGAGTTTTATTAAATGCATAGTAATGTTATGTACTAGTTCTGAATGTACAAATTTTGTACAATTATTTTATAAAAATGTGGATTCCATTCATTTTTAATACTTTTTCATAATAGAGTCTATTTTTTTTATCATGTAGAACTTATAAATATATATATATATATTTATAAAATGTTCTCGTTAATTCAAAGATGTACCTTGCGTGAAACGAATGCAATGGCATCAAAATTGAAGCTTTGGTGGAGGTGCGTGCTTATCAGTAATATTTAAGTAATGTTAAATACAAATTTTAAATAGATAAGTGTTATACAAATTCTTTATAACAAAGTGAATTCTACTTATCAAAAATATTTTTTTTACACTTTTTTAGGTGGAGTCTTTTTTACAAGAGTTTGTAAGAAATTTGTCTATTTGAGATTTGTATAGATCATTTTGCTTATATATATATAAATTGGATCCACGTGAATTTTAGTGAAAACTGGCTGAAGCCGCTGGTATGTGCTTAGCCTTTTGAAATTTTCATCTCAAAATTAAAATTCTCATCTCATTATTACAATTTTTTCAAATCTCCATACAAAATATAATAAATAATTTAACTTTTTCTTAACTTTTTCAAATTTCAAAACAATAATAATATTAAAATATAATATTTTAATATTTTATCTTAAAATTTAAAATTCTCATATAAAAATTCTTAGTGGCCAAGCACAATCCGTTCAGAGAATGTTAGCATTTCTGGGAATTTAGAAAGCATGCAAAAAGGTAGATTCCTCACTGTTAATTGAAGCAGAAGCAGTTTGTGTATTCTTTTTCGTCTACAAAATTTTATTTTTTCAGTTTATGATTTTTCAAAAATGAAATAAAATAATTTTATTTCTCGTATTAAATTCTATTGTCGTTAATCATACTTATTAATATTAATATATTAGCATGGTTATAATCTTCTTTCTGTATCTTTTGTTTTTGTTTTTATATATAATTATTAAAATTATTAGAGTTGACGATCCAATCAACTGCATGCACGATCCTAGGCAACTCTAATCCATATGTCTATACTTTTATTTAATAGTACGTACTGCAACATCTTAGAGTTTTAGTCCTTTTTTAGCTCAATTATTGTCCAAGCAAGCCACTGTTATTTTTTTAGATTCGTCTTCTTATTTGATTGCCATTTTCAGTTCTTTATATATATGAATAGAGTGAGAGGGGAAGCGCTGTTTGCGGTGGTCACATGCTTCTCTTCCTTTGCCTCATGCAGTGGTCAGTGCAGTCTATGATGCATATCGCATAACCACAAAAGTTCCTAAATAAAATCACTTCGTAATTAAAGTATTTACTTATTTATACAGAGAGGGGAGAAGATGTGAGAGTAGTATCACATGTCCTGTGTTTTAAAATAATTTAATAATTATCACGCACATTTAACTTGACGACACAAAATACAGTAGAATTTATTTTTCTTTTTGCCATTCTATTGTAGACATTCATGATTAATGAACTGACCATGAAGTGTGCATGAATCATGTTTTGTGCGACGTACGTGGTTTTCAGTTCTTACACGTGGTGATGATGGTGTGAAAGTAGAAGAGATGCAAAGGACGGGGAAAATGAAATGGAGAGAATGGCAGGTAGAGTCCCACATGCAGCTGTATCGTTATCTTGGAGACATGATGGGGGAAGGGCACCGTCGCCAAGACCCTTTTCAAAGAAATGGGAGACAATTGCGGGACATTATCCCATAAACCACCCCACTTCCTCACCTGCAGTACTTCACGTTGCCTTCAGAAGATAAATATATATATTCCAAAATCTTTACCCACATTATTAGATTTCCCTCTTTGTATATAAAGGTATAGAAAGAAGTACAAAATCAGCATGCCTTGATCACCTTTGAAATCAACGTATATAGCCGAATAAGTTGAAATTGATATAAATTAAGTTTTGAAAGGAGAAATACGAATGAAAAATAAATCGAAAAATTATCATAGTGAAGAATTAATTTAAAGACAAACAATTGGGTATTACTATCTTGTAACAACAAAAAAGGTCAAGAAACCACATTGCAAAGGATTTTTATTGACCACCAGTAATGGTATTGTGTTACATTGATGCTGCAATAAAACCCTTGAGACAATTCAACAGAAGTTCTCGAGAATTCTAGCAACAACAATATGGCTAGAGAATCGATTTGATGCGGCCATATTCCAGCCACACAGAACTGACAAAAATGATTCTTAACAGATGGTGAAAAGGGCATGCAGCACAAGAAGAGTAACATGACTCTGATCCATCTACCACTGATCACTATTATTAAACTTCAAGCTCTTATCGCGGCACACTGAGACCTAGTTCTGAACCCAAAAAAGAAAAAAAAAATTAATATATTAGAAAACCCACAGGCCACAACTAGCAAATGATAACGATTACTAAAATAACAGGTTCTCATCAAGCCAAATGAATCCTTAAGAAAGCTGTTTGGCATTGTTTTTCCTTTCTTTCTTTATTTTTCCCAATGAGCTAATTAAATTAATATAGGGGAAGAGAGCTGCCATCCACCCTCAGGACAGAAATTAGGCTACTTGAGGAATGGATCCGAACCTCTTGACAATGGATTAGAGAGAAGAAAATTTTAGAGGACATAATTATAGCTAATGAAAATATCGAGAATAACCAAAAAGATAAGTAATTGCAACAGCTATACTTTTTATCTTTTAACAGTGATATCATTCTGAAGCTGAGTCCAAATAAATTGGTAATGCTAGAATTCAGAAGTTCTTCAAATAAAAAGTGAAATACTGGAATTCCGGATGGAAAACAGTAGAGACAAAACGACCTACAACTTCATTGCATGTCCCGGAATTTAAACCCTCACATAGCTTTATAAAGCAAGTAAAACAATCTTACTCTCACATAAACATAGTCTAGGGGGAAAGTGTCTGATGACCTAAAGATCCTGAAAGAAGAAGAAAAAGAAAGATTTCCTAAACTGATGTGTATTTGAATTCACATTCAAATGGGACTTCGAAAAAAAGAAGAATTCGAAGTAGATTGCCAATAGAGACCAAACGGACAGTTGCATTTGAAGCTTGTTCCAACTAGATGTCGAGAGTTATGTTAGAGGTGCAACCAAATGGGATTTTGGATTTATGCTTGTTAACTTCTATTCCAGCTCTTGTGAGTTCAAGGAAAGTATGTAAACTCACTACTATGAAATCATGGACACTCTGGTCTCATTACTTAGAGCTAAAAAAGCTTTTCTAATCTATTAATTTGAGCCTGTTGTCTGGTCTAACATTTAACAGCATTTTATGAGTTATCATTTACTTCTAGTTGGGGACACTGCAACAACATAGTCAATATTTTTATAATTATGAGAAGCATTTATCTAGATCTCCTATAAAACACAAATTTATTTTCCAAAAACGAGATGAGAGAGGGGAGCTTGTTAAGTGATTTAGGTCTAGTTTGTTTTCACAAACCATCTCATCTCCTTTAATCATTACAATTTTCCCAAACTCGCAAATAAAATACAAAAAACAATTCAACTTTTTCAAATTTTAAAACAGAAACTATATTCCAACAGTATTTTATTCAACTTTCATTTCATCTCATCTATGTAACCAAACGAGGCAGTCAATCGATTCATCTTTTCTCAAAATCTAGCTTATCAATTCAACTTACTTATATATATATTAAAAAAAAAAGTTTATCAATTCAACATTAAGATATCACAATCTAACCCAACAAAAGCCAATGTAGAATCCATAGTCAAGATGACCAAAACATGATGGGGAACATCACATAAATTTTGACATGCATGGGAAAAGGCGAAGTAAAGATTCCACCTAAAACAGTATTTGGAGAATGAATCAGAAGCACACAATTCATTTGCAACTCATTTATCAGCAAAAGGATCTCAAGTAAACACAGGGTATACCCCCACCTTTATATTAATAAAGCTTATTATTACCTATAAAAAAAAAGTAAACACAGGGTATACAAGAGAATCCCCTAAATAATTACACAATAAGGTTAAAGAGAGCACAAAAGAAAGAAGAAAAAATCCCATCACAGTAGAAGACTTTTCAACAGCCAAAGAAATTTGATTATTCCTCTCACCCAAGCACCGGCAACAAGGCAAAGAGGAGCTTAGTTCCATTTCAGGCTATTTTCAAGCCAACAAAATAACCATTTCCAACTGAAGTCGGCATCTCTCCCCTTCTTTGGCATCACCAATGGAACCACCCATTGGATCCCAAGTTCCAGTGATAGAATGCACAAAATATTACACAATCTGCTAGTGACTCATTATAACAAAGACGGGATACACACTGCCAAATGAAATTGAAACCCTAAATTAGCCACCCAATTAGAAGCAATCCATTTAAATGTTCTGCAGGCAGCATACAACCATTACTGCAAGAATGGTACTGGAAGACTTCTAAAACTTACAATTATAAGATAGTTCGACCCAATTCCCAAGTGCCTAAAAGTTTCTTATGCAAAGGAAAAAAAGAATAAAGAAAATGAAATATTTGAACGCAAAAAAAAAATGTACTTACCTGCTGCGGGAAGTGCAGAACAGAAGTGTAGAAGTTCTTTATACATAATTCATCACAGACCAATAAATAAATATCTACAAACATCCACGCGTGTGTATACACATTAGTCATTACACACACGTTTCTTGCGCAGGACATGTGGAATTTTTTCAGAAAAATTAAACCTTCAATGTAGACAATAAAGAAGTGGGTTCCTCACCATCAATTTTAGTAGGTATCGAGATTTCAAAAAGAATCCCAAAATTCATTGTTCAGCAGAATTCTCAGTAATGAAACAAATGGCTGAGAAAATAAATCACAAAAATAGAAAGAAGACACAGATTAAACTGTAGAAAAGGGACGGGCAATCCAACGAAAGTCAGTTATTCGCGTAATACTGATACTTTATAATGATAAAATTGAACATTAATTTTACCGATCAAAACAAAAATTGTACATTAATTTAATCGATTCTGTGGTCAAATTAAAAAAATATATATACATGTATATATCAAATAACAACACAAGAAAACCTAAAATCCGACCTCACGTAATCAAAAAGTAAAAAGGTGCTTACAGATACTAATCTAAACAATGGAGAATATCAAACTCCTGGGTTTGCACTGCAAAGCATACCCTGAGACAACGACCTCGAGCTGCTCGAATCAACTCCGAGGCACGAGGTGAGCCGAGCCGAAGAAACCGCTGTGTGGAGAGGAAGCAGAGACTGAAGAGCACCCAATGGAGGAATCGACCTGAAATTCAAAATCTGTGGTTCGTTAGAGAATTTAAAAAATGAATTAAAAAATTCTACAAAAAAAAAAAAAAGAGCAAAATGAGCAAGGGAAGTGGCTTGCCTCGGAACGGAGAGCGAAGAGCTGGGCTTGAGTGTGGGAAGAAAAGGTGCGGAATTGGGCCTAAGGTTGGGTTTGGTGAATGTCGATTTGAGGAAAGAGAGAGTAGGTTGTGAGAGAGATCTACATCGGGACGCCATCGGAGAAGACGGGCGATAACTCTTGGAACTTAGGGTTAGGACTTTTCGGTTCTGGAAAATAAGACTCGGAAATTTTCAAGCTACTTGATCCGAGAGGAGGGCTTTAGCGAGGTTTATCGTGGGATCTTTTGTGCTGTTACATTATTATTATTATTATTATTTGAGAACGAATTCTCTAAATAATTAAAATTAAAATGATAGTTTTTCTTCTTTTTGTTACGTCGATTTCTTCTATCCGACGGCAAGATGCACCATACGTTTGTGATACCGCTGCGCAAGACGTGCCTTGTGGTTTACCGGTTACTCTGTGCCAAAGTTTTATACCGGAAGAAACACTCTCAACTCGTTTTCTTTTATCTAATTTAATTTTATTATTATAATTTTTTAAAATTTTTTATAAAAAATATAAAAAATAATTTAATTTTTTTAATTTTAAAATAATAATAATATTAAAAAATAATATTTCATAATATTTATTTAATTTTTAAATTTTATCCCAATTCATTTATTCGAACGGTACTTTAGGATTCTCCGCCTTGACATTTTCTATTTCCCTTACTCACCCGCTATCGCTCGCGTGTCCCTCAATACTACACAAAGAATCTCAGCCACGTCTGTCTACAAAGTCCTTAACACGCACGTATACTTTTCCAAATATAACATTTCTTCTACCTCTTCAAGTACCACAAACAACCTTTTATTTCGGTATTTCCTTCCGATGGAGTCCGTGGCCTCCAATACACCATCCTCGTCGGACAACCATCATCCTCCCTTGCGATTCAGACCCATCCATCAACCAATAGCAGATCGGATACTTAGAGCTCTCAGTCACCATCTCAGCCTCCTCCACCGTGAAGACTCCAACTTCTTTGTGTTGGGTGCCACGGGAAACGTTTACACTGTGACGTTGTCTGTCACCCCTTCATGCTCATGTCCTGACCACACAACTCCATGCAAACATATATTATTTATCTTTATTCGAGTATTGGGTGTTTCTCTAGATGATACTTGTCTTCAGAGGAGAACTCTCCGGCCATGCCAACTCAATCACTTACTCAGCACGCCTACATCACCTGAAGTAATTGCAGGAGCCAAGGTTCGCGAGAGATTCCATGAGTTATTCTTTAAAGCCAGGCAGAGCCCTTCACAATCGATTGTTGATATAAAAAACGACACTAATTGTCCGGTTTGTCTCAGCGAGATGGGAAAGGGTGAGAGAGTTGTGACCTGTGCGACATGTCAGAATCCGATACATGAAGAATGCTTATTAAAGTGGAAAAGGAGCAGGGGAAGGAGGTCTGCAAGTTGTGTGATATGTCGGGCAAGGTGGAGAGATGGGGCTGAGCAGGAAAAGTATTTGAACCTGGCAGCTTATGTTGGCGATGACAACCCAACTGTTGAGGATGGTGAGATCCTTTGTAGCAGTTGAGTTTTCGTGATTGGTTAACCTAGCTAGAAACATAATTAGCAAAAGCCAGGTTATGGAACATTTCATTGTAACTATTACATGTATATAACAAGGTAGAATTTTAGATGGAAATGTCTAGAGTAAAACTTTTTGATTGGAAATGATGTTTATTTTGTATTTTTCAAGCCTTAAGCAACTGCGTTGTATTAATTGATATTACAGGAAAGTACGATCGGGGCAAAGAAGCCATCAATATAAATATAGAAAATTTTAAATGAAGCAACAAGTAATTCAATATAAAACATGAAATCTAGGCACTAGTCTCGTATTCTTGCCATTATTAAAGTAAAAACAGTTGAGATCTGTTGTCATCTTAATTACCAGTAAGTCAATATCCTTGATGATCATCACTTTTTCTCATTCCTTAATTATCATCAACGAGAGTGATCAATCGATCTCTATCAGAAGGTTATCGCATTATGCAAGAAAATATGACATGAGTTGTTGCTGACTCTATATATAATTCGATTTCTAATGCATCGTGTACATGACCATATCTGGACGATGAACTCAGTTGATATGAGTTGATTTCTTTTTAAATAGTAATGACTTGAGATGGTAGATTGAGTTTTATAGGTATTCATCTAAGATGAGTTTAGATGTATTTGAATGTTAAAGATGAGCTTAGATGTATTTAAGGAAGTTCAAAAAGATTATAAGTCCCACATGTAAAAATGTGTTACTTTAAAAAAAGTTGTGAGTTATACGTGTAAAAAAATTTTGAGTTAAGTGATAGTTAGTAATTTAAAAACTGTAAAGTTGAAATTGATCTAAAATAGAATCCAACTAAAATGAGCTGGACTTGTTTAAAAATCCAAACGAAGCTTAAATGGGATGCCCCATTTTTGTTGCTTGGGGTTATTGGTTGGCTTGATGTATAAGGACTGATTCATTCAAAGGCACTATGATGGGTTGGTTAGTACCGCTGATTACTTTGGTTGCTATGTATCGGGACATAACGTTGGGCCCTTGGTTTTGTCCGGAGCCTTGACCATATCCTAATAAATCAATTGGCCGAGTGGGGCCATAACACACCTATAATTATTTTATAATAATTTTAAAATTTATTCTATAACAATCAATATAATGATACCTCTTTATTAAAAATAAATATTAATTTTATAAAAATTCTTATAAAAAGTTATAAATTTCATATTTTTCTATTAATAATGAATTTCTATGGTATGGACAACGTGAATTGGCGGCAGTTCCAGTCTCAAACGACTGTCGTTCCCTTATCGATTGTTTATTTCGTTGGATTAAAGAATTGCCACTGAATCTTCAGGATAATTACCATTTAACTACTGCAGTTGCACAACTCGATGTTCGATAACCACCGCCGAGTCCAGTCCCGTGGTAAGTGAGATTCAGCTTGCTACTGAAGGACAGGACGTACTGTACACTAATAGTAATACCCATCAATAATGGACGATTCTGTTAACTTGTCCCGTAAAGTCGTTGCAGTCGCTGCCGGTGAAGCTCACACTCTCGCTCTCACAGGTGAGGCTCAGAGAAATTGTGACATCTAGTTTTAACTTTCCCCGATCGTGCTCTGCATATTTACAATTTATTTTTATTTATTTTAAACAACGGGATTCTGAGTGCGAGCATATTGTGGGTGGCGATTGCAGGTGATGGCAGCGTCTACTCGTGGGGAAGGGGGATGTTTGGGCGGCTCGGGACCGGTTCAGAAGCCGACGAGCCTATCCCGGTCAGGGTCAATTTTGATTGTGCCGGAAGATTGACAGAAGAGCGGCTCAGGTTTGTGGGCGTTGCTGCTGGCGCTTATCACAGTCTTGCTCTTGCAGGTTAGCCAAACTTCCTATGGATTTATGCAATTATGAGATATCGGGGCTTGAGGAATTAGGTGCTGTGATTGCGAGAACAAGTCCATCGCATTTACAATTCAAAAGTCTGAAAAAATGTGTCCGAGTTGTCAATTACTCGTCTTGTCAACGAGCTAATCCAGTTTTTGATTTTTACACTTGTTGACATTTGATGCGGCAGGCATTCGGATTCATAGGGCCTACTGCACCAAGAAAAGGCTTGTTGCATGCTTTCTTTACTGTACTTTCTTATTTCCCGTTTTTAAGACTTACCAATTCTAATGTTCTTGGGCTGCTTTTGGTTCTCGGAAAGATGCACTATTTTTGTTCTTTCCTGTTGAATTATTACCAATGGAATGGCTAAAGTTTGATGACTTTCCATCATTTCTATTCAACAATGGGGCAGGGCATTATGTGAAGGAAATATTTCAGTTGTATTTTTGGTTTTGCACATTTTTGGATTCTTACTGGCATATTGGCTTCAAAGATTGTTGCCGCAGAACTACACGCTGAACTAGGTTAGGGCTGAAGTCTTGCCAACGCTAGTGAGTCCTCAAAAAATATAAAATTATTTTTTATGAATAACCAAGGCTGCATAAGATGTGATCTTTATTAGGGAATGTCTTATGCCACATTTAGTGAAAATATGATATTGTAAAAGGCTCTATAATCTTGTTGACTCTGTTGCTGCATGGTTTGATACTCCCATCTTGGTAAATTGTGCTTGCAATAATCAGCAGTCAGATGTGTGAGTTCAGCTCATTAATTTTTTACTAGCATAACAATGATACAATTGGGCTTTGAAGTGGTTTTCCACTTTTCACTAACTTTGATTTCTTTTTTTCTCTGTCTAATGGCAGACGATGGATCCATTTGGTGCTGGGGTTATAATATCTGTATCCTTTGCACTGGGGCGTTTATGTCACTGCATTTGGATTCGTGACAGAATGTAGATATGGAAATTGCATCTCTAATGTTCCTTTTCTTTGCTTTTAGCTCTTGGGCACATTTTCTGTACATCCTTGACTATTATATGGATGGCCAACTTGGCGTCGACGGAGATAATGCTACAGTGCCACACTTGTTGCAGCATTTCATTGAGTTGGCCTCTCCTGATTCCCTGACAAATGAATCGGAAACAAAAAGTAAAGTGCCACTGAAGGTATGGAATACATCATATTGCAGTTGCATGGGAAAGTCTGACCTGGGTTCTTATCTGGTATGGCTATTATCACTTTGTTTACTTCAGGTTTGTTCTGTCAAAGCTGGGGGAATGATGTCTCTTGCAATTGATAATCTTGGGGCTCTCTGGATGTGGGGCAATTGCCCACAGCAAAGCAGCAGCAATGAAGGTGGTTTCTTTCTTGTAAGCAGTTTCATTCCAACTCCTGTCTGGGATTTCCATGGCCACACTGTCATCAAGGTGGCATGTGGAAATGAGCATGTTGTGGCCTTGGTTAGTTCTGGAGAAACTTATAAAGGTGAAGACATAGTGTGCTACTCTTGGGGTAACAACAATCATGGCCAGTTAGGTTTGGGGGATAAGGAGAGCAGGCTACAACCTGAAATCATTAAAACTTTTAATGAAGACTCCCCTTGGGCAGTTTATGAGGTGGCATGCGGGGCATTTCACACAGCTTTGCTCACTCACAAAAAGAAACCAAGTGACACACTAGAAAGTCTGTGCTGGACATTTGGCATTGGGGATAATGGGCAGCTTGGGCATGAAACTACACAGTGTGAGCTTTTTCCTAAACCCGTGAAAGGGTTGCCGCAGAATGTATACCTGATCTCTGTCGACTGTGGCTTGTTTCATACTAGTGTTGTTTCTTCAGCCGGAGATGTGTGGTCATGGGGAATGGAGAGGGGCCTTGGCTTATGCCCAGATGCCACTTTTTCTGGTATTGATAGGGGGGATGCTCTTTCTCCTCTATTAATTTCATGTAATGGGCCACATAGGCCTAAATTTCAGGATCCAGTTCAGGTTGCTTGTGGTGCTGCACATACTGTTCTCGTTGCACATGATGGATATAAGCTCTGGTCTTGGGGTCGGGGAAAGAGTGGGGTTCTTGGAAATGGTAATACAGCTCATTGTTTTACTCCCACTATGGTATTATGGCCACCCCTTATGGAAGATTCCAAACAAGAGGAATCGAAAACCTCTGGTGAGAAAGATAATGTTGGAGCAAAGGATTCTGAAGGAGTCACAGAAACAGAAAGAAGATTGTCTTTGGCAATGGATGAGATGAAGCTACTTCAATCAAAACTTTCTGCAATGAAACAGTATGCTAGCGTACTTCATGGCTCAATTTTTGGAAAACCTTTTGAAGAAGAAGACATTCCAGCCTCATTGCAGAACTTTGTTACTTTTGACATTGCAAAGGAATGGGAGAACATGTTGGAGGCAGCAGATCGGGCAAAGCTGATCAGGCTGGAAATGTCCTACCGAAATATGCTTGCAGGTGTTAAAGACAAGCTAATGAAGAGAAGGATCCAGGAGATTGTAGAGGAGTGTCTTCATTCTTCTTCAACGGTACCAAAGTGATAAGACTAGACGAGATGAGGTGCATTTTATTATGAATAAAGATCACGATACAAAATAGTTAGTTAACTGTGCGTGCTATATCATATGTTTGGTTGGTGGTTTCTGCAGCTGTTCATTACACGAACTCATGGGATTTTGGTACGTCAGATGCCTTAGAAAAAAATGTGTGAAGATGAGGAAGGTGGATTGGCTAGTCCACGTTTGATTTGTATGCTTTTGAATTAGAATAAATGGCGTTTTATTCAGTACAGCTTCGCGAAAGTGTATTTCCGTGAAGTTTTCTCGTTTTAATCTTTCGGGTAACAACATATAAAAACAGTGGGTAGGACATTAGCAATCCGTCGATGGTCGTGTGGAGTTTTGAACTGATGTCGTTTTATTCCTATGTTGTATTCAAGAAGAGAAACACTACTTGTTGTTCACGAATCAACATTTATCTTCAAATATTTTAAATTATGAAATGACTTCAATTTTAATTATTTTTACTATACTCTTAATATTCATTATCTAAAATTTTATTTTTAATAGTCATACTTCTCATTAGTTTTTATTATCAGTCGTCATAAAAATATGTTATATATTTATAATTAATTTAAAATAAAAAATAATATTCTTCTATATTTATTACACAAATGTTTGATTTAAAACCTTCTTCAAGTAGCTAACTGCTAAAACTAGGTCGCCGAGTCGCACTCCTGCGCACTTTACCAAACATGGCCTAAATCACTTCTCTTCGAAAACCCTTTCAAAGCCCTGAAAACACTCGTCTCCCACAGTCAAAAACTTTGGCTTCCTGGCCACAATGCTCGGCTTCTCGCCAGCCCCCGCAGACGGCGCCTCATTCACTGGAGAACTCGTGCCTTTTTCGTCGGAAGCCCGTGCCACCGCAGTCTACCCCCTCCACCACGGCCTCAAGCCACCGATCTCTCGCCTCTCCATCTCCTGGGCGCGAGGAAACTCCCTCCGCGTCTCATTCTTCCGGAGACCATCCGGAGATGACTCCGACGGAGACGAATTCGGCGGGAAAGTGTTGGAGGTGAGGCTCAGCGGTGGAGATGGAGATATGAGTGACGCGCAGTTCCGGCGGATCGCGTACGGTTCCGTCTCACCGTTCGCGCTTCTTCAGAGCCGGAGAAACTCTGCCGCCAGCTTGTCGAAGATCTCGTCGCCGTATCACGTTGAGTGGTAAGTAGTATTGAAAAGTTCTTTTTTTAATTGTTCGAGGTTGTGTTGTTGCGGAAGGAGCCGTGGAAAAGGAAGGAAAAGGGAAATAAAAAATAAAAAATTAATAATATGTTTAAGTTGTTTCAAATTTTGAAAAATGAAGATATCTCTTGAAGGTATTGAGCATTTTGAAGCTTTTATAGTGCCGTTGTTGCTTGATGCCGATAATAATTTCACTATACTAAGACGACTAAAATATGACGGCCTGTAGTTTGAATCATTTCAATACGAGTGGCAAAAGACAAGAAATGAATTAGAATTATGAAAATAAAAGTTACTTTATTTACTATGAAATAATATCAACATTTGCAGGTTTTCCATAGAAGTAAGTGCCTATTTCATTTGAGAGGTTCTGTTATATATATTGCTATAGAGGCCGATAGAAGTAAATGCTTGTTATATGTTATTCGACCCTTTCTGGAAAAATCAGGTGGGAGTACGTGATGGAGTATAGCAAGGACATAAATTCACTGCTCGGTGATCCTAAGTCGCTTACCAGTCCAGCGATTGAAGATCCAAAGGCCGTTTTACAGGTAGATCTGCTTTTTGTTATCTGGTTTTTGGTTTTCTAGTTGCTCTTTGAGCATGCATCAATTGGCCCCGTATCAACATTAGCTAATGTATGCAAGACATCAATCAGGTGATGCTTCTTCTTCCAATTTAAATTAACTTCTTGTTTCTAAGTTTGTAACGCATATGTAGAAAGCTGAGGAGCCAATCTGTCTGAAAGCTGCGTGGGACGTGATGGAAATATTTTATGCTGACAAGCAATCTCAATCATGGCTACCTGAACGACTTGTTGATTGGTTAGCTGTAATGATCTTTCTTCTGTGCTCCTGATCTGTTTCTTACTTACATTTTTCTGTTCATTCCTTACTGGTGGTCATTTGTTTCTCTGTCCATCTAATCCATCTAATGGTTGCCTTGTGGCAGGCTTATAATGGTCTTCTCTCCTCAACACAAGCAACAATCCATTCACAACTAGTATCTTTTCAGAAAGAGCTTGTCACTTTACAGGTTTGGCTGCATCCCGGTTGTTTCCTTTGTCTTGAACTCAATTTAATCCTCATCAATTATTGTGTTGCAATTTGTTGTGCTTTTATGTGGGTCCCATGCTGTCCTGGCATCCTAAATTGTGCATAGTTGATTTCTGCCTTCTTGTGTATAATGGCTGGCTGTTGTTTTGAACCAATTTAGTGGATGGTATGAGTGTGAATGAAATGAAATTCCTGACAGATATAATGGATTTTACAATTTTTCAGAGTTGCTTTCCTTACATCATAAATTAAATGCAAAAATTTTTGGGCTGAGATTCTGATTTATGAAATCACTTCTCTTTGGCTAACCCTTTTTTGTTGTCTGCTTGGTGTCTGTCATATTTAAGTTGTCTTTTGCTGGTAATGTTCAATCAAGGTTCTCTAAGTTTATGAAATTGTTGTGTGTAGGTCATCGAGGATAGTCCTAAATATTGGGAAGTATTGTCAGCAGCATTAGCAGTTGGCTGGCTGGATGTTGTGGTTAGTAGGGCCTCCACCGCCCCCCTTTCCAAAAAATAAAATAAAATTTAGCTAGGTGTTCTTGCCTTTCTATTAATTTGTGCTCTTCCATTCTGCATTGATAATGGATTAGATATTTCTGTTGGTCTCTTGTAGGTGAAAATGCTGCGCTTGCATGGATCTTATCAGCTCGATCAGATTGGCAATCGCGAGGTTTGATAAATTTCCTATGAGTAATTGAATATGTCTTATGTTTTAATATATAAGAATAGGTTTAATATATGTTTGAAAAAAAGTCATCTTTATTAACAAAAAGTATGTCCTCATACAAAAAGTGAGTTCTTTTTAATTGAAAGCATTGGAACTGATTAGGAGGGCGAGGAGATGATAAATCCTTGATAAAGAAACTGCCAGATGAGTGTAACAGCCAAATGAATGAATGAATGAATGAGAGAGAGAGAGAGAGAGAGAGAGAGAGAGAGAGAGAGAGAGAGCATATTAAATTTTTTGGTATCCTTTCTTTGGGAGAATGTTGGGCAACACATTTACAAAATGTGTCTTTAGTGGTTAAACTTCTGGAACAAAATGTAAACTACATTGTATTAGTAAATGCGCTTATCAAAACTTTGCAACATGCATAGTTTGTGTTGTTTCTCCATTTATATATTTCCTATTCAAACCAACAGAGGTAAATTCATACCATATCAGTTCTTCCTCTCAAGAAGATTGTGATGCTGCAACAATTGAAATTTTACTGTGATTTATCTCATGTCTGCTCTGCATGTAATTAAACAGACAGAAAATGGATTGGTAGAAGCAGTGGCTGTTCTTATTTCCAAAATGCCACGTTTGCGTCCCGAACTAGAAGTTGGAAGATTAGGTGAATGCCATAGATCCAAATCTGATTTTATCAAGGTATATTTGAGTCTGCCAAAGATGAATTATTCTGTTTTTTGACATTTTTTTTTCATATTTTTCTGTTTATATACATGTATTATGTATGTACTTTTTTCATGACATAGGCTTGGGAGAAATGGAGGGCACATATTACTAAGCTGGACTGTAGTGCATACTGGGTTCGTTGTGATCATGACCAGACCCGGGAAGGTTTGAGGAATATGCTACAAATCATGCTGGGAAACACAAACAGTCTTTGCACTGCAACGTGTCACTGGATGGAGTTATATATTGCTCACTTTCTATACATAAGGCCATTCACGGCGGTAAAGCCTAATTATTTTCCAATGTGTCACTCAAATAGCTATTTTATTCTTCTTCTATCATCTCTTTGTTGTTAATTATGTATATCTGATTGCTGGAGTCTAAAGCAGCAATTAATTCCTTTTTCTCAAATCAGGGTTTAGAAAGTATGTATAGCCTAGCCCAGAAATGCATGCAGTTAAAACCAATGACCATATCCCATAGGTTGATACAACTTCTGCTTGGAATTATTGGAGATAATACTGAGGTGAGTAACGTTGATCAGCTACTTGCAGTATCCTTTATATGTTATTTATATATTTTAACCTTTCCTACCCTCTTAAACTCTGTTGGACTTTTTGAAATGGTTCAGGTTGTCTTAGCTGTATGCTCCAGAGCATTTGGCCCTTGGTGAGCTGCTTAGTTATCTTGTCTTTTTAATTTGCTTTATATGAAGCCATGCATTGGAGGTGCTATTATTTTTTTTCACTGCAGTGTAATTTAAAGTTAAATTCATAGATTGCTAAAAACTAGTAAAGCGTCAATGTCCTTCTGCTTTGTTTCTGCAATTCTTTAATGCAACTTTGTATGTCACTTTTCACCAGGATGGTTGCACATGCCGTAGAGTTGTTGGCTTCTGGGAGTGATCAAGCAGAGACTCTTCTTCGTGAAGAGCATTATAACTTGGGTGGAATCAGCATTGAAGAACTCCATCGACTTGTCTATGCTCAAGTTCTATCTTCGGATGCATTGACTTGGCAAGTGAGTGGAAACAACCGTGCTGATAATTCCACTTCTGAAAGAAAATTTGATAAGAGTTAGGATGCTGACACTTTATTTTGATTCAGAATTTTCCATTCATGTTTTGGTTTCCAGGTTGGGATCTTAGACCATGAAGAGAATGATTTAGTGATGCAAGTAGATGGTGACTTTTTAATTTCCATTTTGAGTCACTTTTATAATATTTTTCAAAACCGTTGATGAAGGACCTTGGTTTCCTGATACTGAACAAATTATTTAGTAATCCAAACTGGCCAGTGGAAGCCATTTCCTCAGTTTGGTATGATGACACTATAAGTTTAGATTAATGTTTAACCAGCTAAGAGTTTTCATATGAATTTTTTGGCATATCAAAATCATTATAATCAAAAAAGAAAATATATGGTGCTATGAACCTCTACTGTATCTTGTACATTTGGATCACATGGTCGTTCAACCATAAGGGCCATTTGGCTAGGCCATAGTTTCAGTTGATTTTCAATGCCATTCAAAGAGTCACTTACACATGATTACTAGTTCGTGCCTTAGGAATATGAAGTTTATATTACTATTTAAAATATGAAGTTCAAAGTTTTATGTATGGGCAGTTTTCACTCAACACCTTTATATAAGTGGTATATGTGCATATATATGCTTGTTGGTGTATGTTATATCATCTTGAGTATCCTTATACAGGTTGATGCTCTTATGTCTACAGATAGCTCCAATTTATTTGACATCATGCATAAAGCAGGGGATGGGTTTGTTAGAGATTCTATTGAGCAAGCAACCTGTTCAAGATGTTCAAATACTCCTTAAGGTTAATGGTCTCATATTTCGATGTATTATTTCTTGAATTTTAGAGTTCCATATTATGATGGATATATTTGTGACTGATTTAGGTGGTTGCATTTATGTATGCAGGCCATAGAGATATGCCGTCTATACGAACTTGATAGTGTTAGTTCAAATATTATGAAGGTATTTCTATTTGGCGTAGGATGCTTGTACTAGAAATACTCTATTTGCCATGTTTGATCATTTAGAATACTCTGTTAAGGAATACTCTGTTTGCCATGTTTGATCGTTTAGAATGGAAGTGGGTAAGGTCTTATGCATTATTTTATTGTCATTTTTCTCTAATAGAGTTTCCAGTAATTTCCTTGTGCGGGTATTATCTTTAAAGATTTTTTTTATGTTTAGATTGCTGGAGTATACCACTGGAAGCATGGAAGGAAAGGTTCTGGAGTATTTTGGCTTCAGCAAGCTCGAGATGAAGTTCGTCTGAACAGGATTGCTCAGCAGTTGTTTGATTTTGTGGGGCAATCAATCTCTGATGAAAGTTTCAAGGTAATTGTTCTAAAATTGCATTGAGAAACACGCTGAGGGTTTGTATTATATTGTTCTTCATAATCTATGTGACTTGAACATTCCACAAAACCATTAAGCCTAGGTTCTAAATTAATGTGTTTTGTGAAACTAATTGTATATCATTTGCCAATACAGCAATGGGAAGGCTTGATTGAATTGTTGGGTTCTGAATCTAAGACTGCTGGAGGTCTCGAGTTTCTGCACAAGTAGGAACTCTCTCTTATCTGCCTTTGAGTAATGAGTTTTCGTCATCATGTTTTGTTCAATCTTTTGTCAGTATTAACCCGGGATGCATTACAGGTACAGGGATTTTAAAAAATCCCTTAAGCAGGTTAATGATGGAAAAACTACTGATGCCGCTCGGCAAGCTGTAGAATCTCTTGTATCTGTATGTTTTACTTCATCTTTTTTTGCCAAATTGATATAGCTGCTATCCTCAAAACAAAAGTTTTTTTAATATAAAAATTTGAGAACTTATAATGTTAGGGCTCTTCCACATGAAATGTTCAAGGTCTGTTCTTTCAGCAAATCTTAAATTATCAGACTTATTAGTCCATCAAAGACCGAGAATCCCATTTTGTGGTAGAAGTTTTTGGGTTCTGACTCATCTCCAATCAGAGGGTTTTTTTTTTTTTTTT